>CAWUFW010002266.1:1800000-2317900 GCA_963921515.1 Calotriton arnoldi | reverse complement strand
CTGGTTGAGGGTGGTAGTAGTGGTAGGCATCCAGCCCCCTGGCTAAGGGTGGTAGTAGTGGTAGGCATCCAGCCCCCCTGGCTAAGGGTGGTGGTGAGGCATCCAGCCCCCTGGCTAAGGGTGGTAGTAGTGGTGGGCATCCTGCCCCCTGGCTAAGGGTGGTAGTAGTGGTAGGCATCCTGCCCCCTGGTTGAGGGTGGTAGTAGTGGTAGGCATCCAGCCCCCTGGCTAAGGGTGGTAGTAGTGGTGGGCATCCTGCCCCCTGGTTGAGGGTGGTAGTAGTGGTAGGCATCCAGCCCCCTGGCTAAGGGTGGTAGTAGTGGTGGGCATCCTGCCCCCTGGTTGAGGGTGGTAGTAGTGGTAGGCATCCAGCCCCCTGGCTAAGGGTGGTAGTAGTGGTGGGCATCCAGCCCCCTGGCTAAGGGTGGTGGTGAGGCATCCAGTCCCCCTGGCTAAGGGTGGTAGTAGTGGTGGGCATCCTGCCCCCTGGGTGAGGGTGGTAGTAGTGGTAGGCATCCTGCCCCCTGGTTGAGGGTGGTAGTAGTGGTAGGCATCCAGCCCCCTGGCTAAGGGTGGTGGTAGGCATCCAGCCCCCTGGCTAAGGGTGGTAGTAGTGGTGGGCATCCTGCCCCCCTGGGTGAGGGTGGTAGTAGTGGTAGGCATCCTGCCCCCTGGTTGAGGGTGGTAGTAGTGGTAGGCATCCTGCCCCCCTGGGTGAGGGTGGTAGTAGTGGTGGGCATCCTGCCCCCTGGGTGAGGGTGGTAGTAGTGGTAGGCATCCAGCCCACCTGGCTAAGGGTGGTAGTAGTGGTGGGCATCCTGCCCCCTGGCTAAGGGTGGTAGTGGTGGGCATCTGGCCCCCCTGGCTAAGGGTGGTAGTAGTGGTGGGCATCCTGCCCCCTGGTTGAGGTGGTAGTAGTGGTGGGCATCCTGCCCCCTGGCTAAGGGTGGTAGTAGTGGTGGGCATCCAGCCCCCTGGCTGAGGGTGGTAGTAGTGGTAGGCATCCAGCCCCCTGGCTAAGGGTGGTAGTAGTGGTGGGCATCCTGCCCCCCTGGGTGAGGGTGGTAGTAGTGGTAGGCATCCTGCCCCCCTGGTTGAGGGTGGTAGTAGTGGTAGGCATCCTGCCCCCTGGTTGAGGGTGGTAGTAGTGGTAGGCATCCTGCCCCCTGGTTGAGGGTGGTTGTGGTGGTTGGCATCCAGCCCCCTGGGTTGGGGTGGTGGCGCGCATTCAGGCCCCTGTGTGCATATGTGGCATTGGTGATGGGCATCCCGCCCCTATGGTGCTGCTGTTGCTGGTGTAAGTATATTCAGATTCCCAGTGTATGTGTGTGATGTGTCGTGTACGTGTTGTATGTGTTTTGTGGTTGGTGTCTGACTTACCTTCTGCGCCGTACGCGTCCGTGCCTGTTCCGGTAGTAGATGTAGAATATTGGTATGATCGGGACGAAGGGATTCATGGTTGGTTCGTGTCGTTCGTCCTTCTCGTTGCTTCGCGTCGTCCTCATCGCTTGGCTTCGTCCTCGTCGCTTCGCGTCGTCCTCGTCGGTGCTGTGTTCGTCTCGTAGCCGTGGATCGTGTTGTGGTGCGATTCGGAGCTTATGTGCGCCTCTCCCGGATGCCTTGACGTGCCGTGCGTAGCGAGCGGGTTCGGCGCGTACGGAAAGCGCATCGTACTTGTTCGGCCGGACGGGGCTGCATTTTCCCTTCCGTGCGACTCGATTCGGCGTTTCCGGATTCGCCTCGGTCGGAGAACAGGACCTGGTTTGGGTGAGTACGGCTCGGCCGGGATTTTTGCTGTTGTGCGCATCGTACTCGCTCGGCCGGACCCGCGTACGGTTCGGTCGGGAAACTGGCTTTCGCATGGCTTTTTCCCGACCGAATAGTGTTGGGTGCGCCTCCGACCGAGATCGGAATCGGCCCCTATATGTATCAAGAGAGAGAGAGAGAGGAAAAAGCGTACTAGTTCACTTCCCCTGCTAATATCAATCGATATCAATGAGAACTAGCTAAGGTAGAAGCTAATTGTTTATGTCTGAGAGATGAAAAAACCCATTGGTTTTTTATGAAGACCCTCACCCACCAACCTAGTTGGTGGCATGCTTCATCATCGGGTCCCACCCTAGGCGCTGAGTGCACCTCGGGTGTGCTTCAACGCCTGTTTACAGCAGAGCCGGTTCTGTGCAGTGTGTGTGCAGTGAAGTGTAATGAGTGTAAGTTAAAAAACTGTCCTGAGGGTCCAAAGGATTGGAGAAATTTAATAATGGGCCCTTGACAGTATTAAAAAATCAGAAGGGCGGATATTTGTGGAGGTAAGTTATGTCTCCAATATCCTGTGCGGTCTACATGTTTCAGCCAGATTCCTGAATTAAACTGGCTTTCTTCAGGACCTATGTGAGTGAAAAGGGTAGTGGTAATCAGAATACTGTGTTATTCAGACAAATATGTGTCGCACGCGCTAAGGTGCTTTATTTGTAAGAGGGGGTATTCCTCTATTTGCTCTTTGCCTGTTGAAAAAGGAAGACAAAACAAGGACACATACAAACATAAACATTAAAAATTGCAAGCTTCTTGTGTTCACATTTGCTCATGTGACTAAATAAACGTCGTGTCCGTACACTATGCGGAAATATAAGCGGTAGTGGAACGGAACGTGGCGCTTGTGGATGGGTGGCTGCGTATAGAGGTCGAATTATGCGCTACTGTGCTATAAAATATAGCAATATAAATACACAAAAACCTGGTCTGTAAGGCACCTCTCTTAAGGTTAAAGTTAAGGTTAAACAATATAAGCGGAGGTAGGGATTCACAACATTTAGTTCCCATATACGCCTCTCTTTTTTATAATGAAGTAGTAACCTCCTGCTTTTTGACCGTCAAAGCGCTCCGTGAGGCCCCAGGCGATTGGCATTACAGTTGAGTGCTGATCCATTGTGAGGACTCACAGTGGGAGTCTTTTGCATTACCTAAAGGAGAAGAGCTGGTATGAAGACTGATGGCTCATCTATGCTCTTGAAAAAAGTCATTTATGTGTCCAGTACTGGTGCCAGGCGACCTCTCTGCCCTGAAGAAATTGCCTTGAAATAATTGTGGCAATGAAACATGTCGGCTCAGTATGAAGCGGTATGCATGCTAGGCAACCGATTTTTAATTTGAATAAGTGCACAACGAATAAATAAAGTTGTTATTGAGCAATGTGCAACTTATCTCAATTTTAGATTCACATGGTCGCATCGTGGGATGTGATTCTTTCACTTCACTTCTTTCTCAGCACTGATCTTTGTTTGTTTTGGACACTTTTTGCATCATTATTTTTTGAGGCAAGATGGCTACCAATGATGATATAAGTGGGCATTACTGGTGAGTACCAACCAGCTAGCCCGATTGGTGGTGCGCACGTGAGGTACCATCTGGCCTTTTCACTAATTTTTGATTGGGATGTTGTAATTTCCTGCACCTTTCAGATTAACCCCCCTGCACAGTGGTCAGGGTTTAAAGAGTGTTTGTGAGGACTGCCTTTTGCAAAAACGTTTTTATTTTATTTTAAATTGAAGGCAAAAAAGCGGGAGGTTACTACCTCATTATAAAAAGAGAGGGTATATGGGAACTAAATGTTGTGAATCCCTACCTCCGCTTATATTGTTTAACCTTAACTTTAACCTTAAGAGAGGTGCCTTACAGACCAGGTTTTTGTGTATTTATATTGATTATTGAGTGGAGGGTGACCTGGCCGGTTTTTTCCCCTCTAGAGCTCCTTGTTGTGTCTATAAAATATAGCGTCAAGTGAATCAATCTGTTCAAATCAGAGGGATCAGTGCTACAAAAGAAAAGTTATGCTTACTCTGAAATTCTCAGAATGAGCCCCATGAATCCCGTAGAGGGACCTGACCTGTAATCACACACTGTGTGTGCGAAGGGAGAGAAAACAAGAGAAGTTGTTGCGGGAAGCCCAGCCTCGTGTGGGCTTATGTCCGCCGGATGGCTGACCGAAAAAGGGGAGGGAGACCCCCAAGTGCCCCACTTACTTCGCCAAGGTCACAGGTCATCTGTCCATACCTACTGCGGCTGCTACCGGGATTCCGATGATATGGGCCGGTAGTTGTGAGGGAGTTTAAATACTCTGTATGCTCGTCAGGTGCCGCGCATCAGGGCCTGTGTGCCTCATTATCCATTGCGTGTAATTTACAGAGCAACCCCAATATTGTCATTAAACCTGCGGACAAGGGGGGTGGAATTGTAATACAGAACAAAGCGGACTACACCGACGAATGTCGACGACTCCTGCGCGATGAGAGGAATTACAAACGCCTCAGAGAAGATCCCACAGATGCCGTCAGAACCACCATCATCTCCCTAGTGGAATCAGCCGAAGCCAACCACCACATCTCCAAACAGGAAGCCGACTACCTGTGTGCCAAAACAGTAAGAACACCCTACTTCTACACAGTGCCAAAAATCCATAAGGGGACTAGACCACCTCCAGGACACCCCATCGTATCGGGGATAAACTCCCTTTTGGAGCCTTTATCACGCTTCTGTGACTTTTTCCTTAACCCCTTGGTACAAAAATCATCTACCTATATCAAGGATACCAAGCATTTACTCAACCTGATCAAAAACATGAGTTTTGACCCCACCACTCAACTCCTGGTGGGCTTGGACATAGAAAGTCTCCATACCAGCCTGCCTCAGGATGAGACGTTACGTGTCCTTCAACAGATGCTGACAGACATCACATGGGAATACACCACCCCCAGGGAATTCATTCTACAGTGCGCCACTCTGGCCCTCAAACAGAACTATTTCGAGTTCGAAGGGGATTTCTTCCTGCAAATCAACGGAACATCTATGGGCAGCACTTTTGCCCCGAGTGTGGCAGGCCCATACGTATACCATTTTGAGATGAGACACATCCTACCTACGACAAACCCCTTCGGTATCAACATCAAATTCTGGCGTCGTTACATTGACGACATCCTTATGATCTGGACAGGAACACAAGACTCCTTAACCACTTTCCTGGCGTGGCTCAACGACCGGGACCCATACTTAAAATTCACTAGCACTGCTAGTACTACCAGCTTGGCGTTCCTAGACCTCACCATTGAGGCTAAGGAGGGATCACTAAACAAGGAGGAGCAACCCTATTATTGGCAATAGGGACGGGGTTACTAAACAAGGAAAAAACAACAAGTCCCTAGCTCAGTATGTGGATCAAGTGTTGCACTATAAACATGTACAATGACGGTGGGGTTTTAACGCGTCCAATTGTTTAAAAAAGCCAGTAATCACAAAACCACAATAATTGCAACATATAGCCCACTGGCATATAGTGATTCCAAGATGTCGCACTAGCGTATAGATACACAAGAGACAGTAATGCAAAAAACAATGTTTCAAAATATACAAAATCAATTTTTATTCATAATTTTTTTAAACAATCGATGCGCATTTAAAAACATATTTACCAACAATCAATATTTGTAACACACTTGAGTTGGTGATTAAAAACAAGAAAACTACACAAAAGTCGACGCGGCGTTTCGGTGAGATTAGATCAACCACCTTCTTCAGGACAGAGTTTTCTATTAAAATATCTTGGATTAATGCGTCCCCTGTATGATTCAGATGGGAAACATTCTTCCAACTGATTTATGGTTAAAATAAGGAATGTCCTTTTTATGTGGTACTATTCCTTCGTAAAATACGTTCGTAGGAGCTACCGATAAATTTGTAGCTAATTAATAGCGACCATTAAAAAAACAGTAACCTTTCATCAGAAAAACAGGTTAGCCGTGATTAGGCATCCAATTGTTAATATTCCGATATTCGCCCTTTGGCGAGATTGTACTGGTTATGTTGCTTTCTTGATGGTGCAACTCAAAAGGATAAAAATTTGATTAAAATATTCCGGCCTCCCTGCTGCCTACGAACGTCTTCCGGGTCAGGACGAGTTGCACCATCAAGAAAGCAACATAACCAGTACAATCTCGCCAAAGGGCAAATATCGGAATATTAACAACTGGATGCCTAATCACGGCTAACCTGTTTTTCTGATGAAAGGTTACTGTTTTTTAATGGTCGCTATTAATTAGCTACAAATTTATCGGTAGCTCCTACTGAACGTATTTTACGAAGGAATAGTACCACATAAAAGGACATTCCTTATTTTAACCATAAATCAGTTGGAAGAATGTTTCCCATCTGAATCATACAGGGGACGCATTAATCCGAGATATTTTAATAGAAAACTCTGTCTTGAAGAAGGTGGTTGATCCTAATCTCACCGAAACGCCGCGTCGACTTTTGTGTAGTTTTCTTGTTTTTAATCACCAACTCAAGTGTGTTACAAATATTGATTGCTGGTAAATATGTTTTTAAATGCGCATTGATTGTTTTAAAAATTATGAATAAAAATTGATTTTGTATATTTTGAAACATTGTTTTTGCATTACTGTCTCTTGTGTATCTATACGCTAGTGCGACATCTTGGAATGACTATATGCCAGTGGGATATATGTTGCAATTATTGTGGTTTTGTGATTACTGGCTTTTCAAACAATTGGACGCGTTAAAACCCCACCGTCATTGTACATGTTTAAGTGCAACACTTGATCCACATACTGAGCTAGGGACTTGTTGTTTTTTCCTTAAGGAGGGATCACTACAAACCAAAACCTTCTACAAACCTACGGCTAGGAGCTCCCTACTTAATTTCGAGAGTTTTCACCACCGACCGCTTAGAGAAAACCTTCCATACGGCCAGTTCCTCCGGATAAGAAGAAACTGCAGTCACACTCAGGACTACCAGACGCAGTCCGCCGAACTGGCTAGTAAACTCAGCGAGCGAGGATACCCGGATAGAATTATCCGAGCCACAAGGAAACGAGCACGGAACCAGCACCGAGAAGCTCTACTCGAGGACCACACACGAGAGACCAACACCATTCCCCTCACATGCGTCACCACATACAACCAAGCCTCTAACCAAGTGGCCAAAATCATCCGCAAAAACTGGCGCATCCTGAATACAGGTGCACTGAAAAGGCACCAACCCCTCTTCTCGTACAGAAGAGCCGGCAGCCTGAAAGACCGGCTAGTGTTTACCCGCCCCAAAAGACCAAAGGCCTCATCAGAAAGCAATGTCCTAAGTGCATGGGGCTTACCTAGCATAGTGGGTCATCACCCATGTGGAAATTGCTGTGTTTGCCACCTCACCAGAGCTACAAAAACACTCGACTTGGAAGAGGGTAAAACTTGGCACCAGAGAAAGCACACCAACTCAACGCATGTGGTTTACCTTATAGAATGCCCGTGCAAACTCCGATATATCGGGATGACGAGTCCTAAAATCAAGACAAGGATAGGAGAACTCCGCAGCAATATACGCTGTAAGAAAAACACAACTAGGATGACAGACCACTTTATCCAAAGAGGACATACTCCCAATGACCTGAGGTGGACAGTAATCGAACAAATCGAGACCAACAACCTGACAGTTGACAAAATCCTTCTCCAGAAAGAACAACGCTGGATCTACCGCCTTTCCACTCATATAGTAGGACTCAACGACAATATCCCATGGAACTCCCTCAGCAACCTCTGATTACCAACCACATGACCATTTACAGGTCCCTTTTTCCAACTAGCTGTGGGACACACTCACCTAGATATACCCACTATAACAACGACATGAGCAAGTGGTGGCACGCACACACTGTGTAAGAATGTCATGATTCCAATCCTCAGATAAGGGCACATATGCCCTCAAACTCGCGTTCTTCACGTCCCGCACCACCATGGTGGCAGCATGCCCAGACTGGGCTTTGGTTTTGGCATCTCCCCTGACATACGCTGGAGTTAGCATAGCCCATAACTCATCCCTTTCCATCTGTTCAGAACGGCGATGTTATTTTACTTTAATTCATTTTTTTTTTTTAAATAACACCCTTTGATATCAAAGACGCACCACACGCGCGGCACACACAGCCTCTTCTAAATGGCCGCGGACATCCGGTCTCTCTACCATGTCCACTCATCAGCCTAAACACATTACAGCAGCGGGGACAAGCCTAAATTATTTCAATAAACTTGTGAACACCACCTCCTCATTTAAAATCAAACATTGGAATTTCGTATATATTTTTTCTTCTATTAACTTTATTCTCTAACAAAATAATAGCAAGGCTGCATATACACAGACGAGGCAGTCCTCCCTCAGTTTCAGTAGCTCAGGGATTGAACGCTACTCACAAACACACAAAATGCAAAAACGAACATTGCAATTTCGTATATATTTTTTCTTCTATTAACTTTATTCTCCAACAAAATAATAGCAAGGCTGCATATACACAGACGAGGCAGTCCTCCCTCAGTTTCAGTAGCTCAGGAATTGAACCCTACTCACAAACACGCAATGGATTATGAGGCACACCGGCCCGATGCACGGCACCTGACGAGCATACGGAGTATTTAAACGCCCTCACAACTACCGGCCCATATCATCGGAATCCCGGTAGCAGCCGCAGTAGGTATGGACAGAGGACCTGTGACCTTGACGAAGTAAGTGGGGCACTTGGGGGGTCTCCCTCCCCTTTTTCGGTCAGCCATCTGGCGGACATAAGCCCACACGAGGCTGGGCTTCACGCAACAATTTCTCTTGTTTGCTCTCCCTTCGCACACACAGTGTGTGACTACAGGTCAGGTCCCTCTACGGGATTCATGGGGCTCATTCTGAGAATTTCAGAGTAAGCATAACTTTTCTTTTGTAGCACTGATCACTCTGATTTGAACAGATTGATTCGCTTGACGCTATATTTTATAGCACAGTAGCGCATAATTCGACCTCTATACGCAGCCACCCTTCCACAAGCGTCACGTTCTGTTCCACTACCGCCTATATTTCCGCATAGTGTACGGACACGACGTTTATTTAGTCACATGAGCAAAGGTGAACACAAGAAGCTTGCAATTTTTAATGTTTATGTTTGTATGTGTCCTTGTTTTGTCTTCCTTTTTCAACAGGCAATGAGCAAATAGAGGAATACCCCCTCTTACAAATAACGCACCTTAGCGCGTGCGACACATATTTGTCTGAATAACCCAGTATTCTGATTACCACTACCCTTTTCACTCACATAGGTCCTGAAGAAAGCCAGTTTAATTCAGGAATCTGGCTGAAACATGTGGACCGCACAGGATATTGGAGACATAACTTACCTCCACAAATATCCGCCCTTCTGTTTTTTAATACTGCCAAGGGCCCATTATTAAATTTCTCCAATCCTTGGGAACCTCAGGACAGTTTTTTAACTTACACTCATTTCACTTCACTGCACACACACTGCACAGAACCCGCTCCGCTGTAAACAGGCGATGAAGCACACCCGAGGTGCACTCGGCGCCTTGGGTGGGACCCGATGATGAAGCATGCCACCAACTAGGTTGGTGGGTGAGGGTCTTCATAAAAACCAATGGGTTTTTCTTCTCTCAGACATAAACAATTAGCTTCTACCTTAGCTAGTTCTCATTGATATCGATTTTTTTTTAGACTAGTCAGCTGGGTTTTAAAACAGAGTTGCTTATTTCGTTTATCTGCCGACACTGACTATGCTTAGTGTATGCCTTAGTGTGTAAGAATGTATATAATTTATGCAGACGAAATGCAAAGTAGTGCATTTGGTGGGCAGTTTATGATTTTCATGGCGGGTGCACAATTTATGCTGTGTGAAACAAAACTGGACGTCGACCAGGGAATGGCACACTTTAGTGTTTGATTAATTGTAACTCAACGTAACCAGTCAATTTCGGGGGGGGAGGGGCTTTGATTTTATTTCATGAACTTACGTGCACTTTAACTGTGTTTTCAGGGGTATTTCAGAGGTTTTTAAACATATGTTACGGTGTTATGAGCAGAGAAAAAAGTAGCATGTTTAGCTAAAAAAAGAAAATTAATTTCTGGAGTTTGGTTTTTGATGTCATTCTACATCTGTTATCTATAAAAGCAAATGTCCCTGCACAGCAGGAGTTGGGTGTTGAGCCGGCATCCAATCCACCACAGATACTGAACCCGGGGTGCACTGTCGTGTCGTCATGCCTGCCCTGGGTTTCGCCCCAAGGTCAGGCACGGCCGGGGGAGGAAGGGGAGGAGTCACGAGGGAGCTGGCAGTGCGAGCCAGACGGAGGAGGAATAAAGAGGTGTTTCCCCAGTTCGCCCCGTGTCTGTGTGTTCTTGGGCGCTGGGGACACGAAACTGGCGACGAGGGTGGGATGCAGAGTCACCCCCCTCGCTACTCCTGCACAGAAATAAAAGCGCGCTGCCGCGAATGAGCGGAGCGCCGAAACCGGCAGAAAGGAACCGGCAGGAAGAGCGCGAAAATCGGAACAGCGCGCACCTGCGGCCGCCGAGTCAAGAAGACATAACTGAGGGCTCAAATCAAGGCAGGACCAAGACCCCCTGCAGAGGCAACGAAAAAAATAGGGGTAAGCTTGATGAACTGCCCCCTGTGTGGAGTGAAGCATGCCTGCATGAGTCCCCTGCAGCGGCCATTTTGAGGTCAGGCAAGCTGCATTGGCCAAGCTTGGTCCCACCACGGCGGCCATCTTAAAGTCAGGCAACACTCCAAAAAGACTCCTGAAGCCTGTAAAAGTGACGCTGAGTGCCTGCAGACGCCCCTAAAGCTCACTAGAATCACACTGCAACATGTCGGACCCTGATTCGTCGCAGCAAGCTGCGCCTGGCCCAGCGCACAATAATTCACCGCCTGGACTGATGCCCATGGGAGTATCGTACCTGCAACCCCCTGAGCCACTACCACTGACGTCTGGCAACAGCATGGGCCCTGCATGGAAGAGTTGGCTCGAGGACTTTGAGGATTTCATGAAAGGGTCACAAGTCCGTGACCCCGGCCAACAACTCATTGCCTTGCGCAACCTTGTAGGTAAAGACATTGGACAAATCATTAAGGACCTACCCCCGGCCAACGCCGCGTCATACGAAAGTGTGAGAGATGCCCTGAACAGGAAGTTCCTCCCCAAACAGAACTTAGACTACGAACGCTACACCTTCAACCTCGCCTCCCAGGAGCGAGATGAACCCATGGGCGAGTTTATCTCCCGTCTCAAGCGCCTAGCGCGCCACTGTGAGTTCGACAACTTCAACACAGAAGACGCGCTGCGTCTACGTATCATTGATGGATGTCAATCGGAATCGCTATGCCGTCGACTCCTGAAGAAACACTACACGCTAGACGAGATAGAAGAACTAACCCGCATTAACGATCAAGCCGAAGAGCACGCAAAGAAAATGGAGGCCAGCAAAACCGAGAAAAAAGAACAAGCCCTCCGAGTGCAATCCCACGCGGAACCAAGGCGACGCTCAGACGACACACGGCAGGAAGAGGTTCAAGACCGCCTCGCATGAAGTCACCCCGCCGAGGGCCACAGAACAGCCACTCCCGCAGACAACCTCTGCAATGCTACCGGTGTGGCCAAGACTACCCTCATACGGGTCCGTGCCCCGCCATAGGGCAACAATGTCACAGATGTGTAAAGGACAACCACTTCGAAGTGGTGTGTCAAGCCCGCCGCATGGAACCAAGACAGACCAAACAGAACGCAGGATCACGTCACCATGCAAGGGCTGTACAAGTTCGAAGAGACCACTCGATGAGCTCATCCAGATCAAGTACTCAATCTCACAGCTCGTACAGATCCCAGCGCTCAACATCTAGAGAGTCGTCCTCCCTCACTCCCATATCACAAGACAGTGATGAATACGTATGCATGGTGGCAGACCCAGATAGACTGAAGAAATACCCACGACTCCATATCCAAATGGGAAGCCACCCCGCCAAGTTTGTTCTAGATACAGGCGCGTCACTTAACTACATCTGCGCCTCCGAATACCAGAGCATGAACCCAAAACCGAAATTGGAGCCAGCCGCAGTGCGGGTCTACACGTGGATGTCCCGGAAACCACTGCCATGTCTAGGACAATTTCGCACCACGTTGACGTACAAGAACAGGAAAATTCAAGCGCAAATTCACGTGATCGAAGGCCCAGAAACAGCAGACTGCCTTCTCAGCCTACCAACGGCGGAACGACTGAAGCTAGTCGAGATCCTATACAAAGTAGATGACTCGCCAGATATAGTCTACAAATTCCCAAAGCTATTCAACGGCCTAGGGAAGCTCGCCCACTTCAAAGTCAAGCTGCACATCAATGAGCAAGTGACGCCGGTAGCACAACACCACCGGAAAGTGCCTTTTCATCTACAACAAGCGGTCGACGACGAACTACAAGACCTATTAAAAGCAGACATCATTGAACGATCGACTGGACCCACTCCGTGGGTGTCTCCGGTAGTGGTCGTACCCAAGAGAGGCCAAGACAACAAAGTACGCCTGTGCGTCGATATGCGAGCCCCAAACACAGCCATCGAACGGGAGCGACAGCCAGGACCCCACATCAGTGATATGATCACACGCCTGAACGGAGCGACAGTCTTTTCAAAACTGGACCTCAACAAGGGATACCACCAACTTGAGCTACACGAACGCTCACGTTACATCACAACATTCACCACACACCAAGGACTCTTCCGGTACAAACACCTCAACTTTGGGATTTCCTCCGCTGCTGAGATTTTCCAGGAGGCTGTCAGACGAGTAATACAAGACATTCCGAACGCTTTTAACTATAGTGACGATATCTTGGCGTTCGGAGAGACTCAAAAAGAGCACGACAAAGCACTAGACCGGGTCTGTCACGCCTTACTCACCGCCAACCTCACCCTCAATCAGGACAAATGTGAATTTCACAAATCGACGCTCAAATTCTACGGCCACAATTTCACCAAGGAAGGCATGAGACCGGACCCTGACAAGGTATCGGCACTCTCGGACACTCCACAGCCACAAGATGTCAGTGATGTTCGCTCGTTCCTGGGGATGGCCAGCTACTGCGCCCGGTACATCCAGAACTACGCCACTATCAGCTACCCTCTCAGAGAACTCACTCGACAAGGACACAGTTTCCAGTGGTCGGCTGCGTGCGATCACGCGTTCCACAAGATCAAGGCCGCGGTGAGTTCAGCCATCAACCTCGCATACTTCAGTCCCAAACGAAAGACTGAAATCACAGTCGACGCCAGTCCCGTTGGGCTAGGTGCGATCTTGGCGCAATATACTGATGAAGCCGATCAACGCCACATCGTCGCGTATGCCAGCCGCAGCCTCACTGACACTGAAAAAGCTTATTCCCAGCCGGAAAAAGAAAGCTTGGCAGTTGTGTGGGCATGTGAGCATTTTCATCTCTTTGTGTATGGTAAACACTTCACACTCATCACCGATCACCAGGCGCTCATCACCATTTTTGGAAACCCCAGGGCGAAGATGCCTCCGCGGATCGAACGGTGGGGCATCCGCCTGCAAGACTATACATACACCATCATTCACAAACCGGGGAAGGCAGAGAACCCGGCAGACTACATTTCTCGACACCCTCAGGCTCTGACGAGGGCGCGCCACTCAGTGGCTGAAGAATATCTCCACTTTGTCATTGACCGTGCCTGCCCACCAGCCGTTCCAATTGAGGCCATTATCGAAGCATCGGCAAACGACGCCACAATTCAAAACGTCATACATCGTGTCCGCACCGACTCATGGCGACATCTAGACGACCCGATGATGGGTAACACTATCAACAGGCAAGAACTGGTGGCGTTCAAGCACGTCAAAGACGAACTCTCCATCAGTGACAGTGGCTTACTACTAAGAGGTCAGAGGATTGTCATCCCTAACCAGCTGCGACAGGGGACCATCAATCTGGCACATGAAGGACATCGAGGGGTAGTAGCCACGAAGAAAGCGTTGCGAGAACGTGTCTGGTTCCCCTCTCTCGACCAGATGGTGGAGTCCACACTCCGAGACTGCCCACACTGTCAACTAGTAGGGCGAGAAGAACCACAGGCCCCTCTGCAGATGTCAGACCTCCCAGATGGCGTCTGGCAACATGTAGCGGTTGACTTCTTCGGCCCACTGAAATCGGGAAAGTACATCATGGTCATCATGGATGAATACTCCCACTTCCCCATCGCTCATCAGGTTTCTTCCACAAAAGCAACCACTGTCATACCCGCAATTGATGAAGCGTTCGCCGCATGGGGCATCCCCACAGTGGTGAAATCCGACAACGGTCCACCATTCAACGGACAAGAATTTGCGGATTTTGCGAGACATCTCAACTTCAAACATCGGAAAATCACTCCCCTGTGGCCCCAAGCAAATGGGACAGTGGAGCGATTCATGGCCACCATCAAAAAGACAATACAACAAGCTGAGTTGACCCACCGTGACATCCAGCCAGCGCTAAATGAAGTACTGCGAGCTTACAGGACCACCCCACATAGCACCACCAACCAATGTCCGGCCACTCTGATGCTCGGGCGGACACCTCGCACTCGGATACCAACCACAGATGCTGTCGCGCAATCCAGAACCACGACCTCAGACCACGAGACCCTAGTCGAACTGGATCGGACCAGGAAGGCGAAAATGAAAGAATATGCAGACCACCGCAGACATGCCAAGATATCTGACATCCAAGAAGGAGACTGGGTTCTGGTGAGACAAGAGAGGAAATCCAAAGCAGATAGCCGTTACCACAATCACCCTCTACAAGTAACGAGAAGGAAAGGGACTATGATCACGGCCGAGTCCAGAAACAAGAGAACGACTAGAAATGTGTCACATTTCAAAAGATGCAATCCGACAGCATATGAACGGATCTGGAGATCAAACTGGGACACAGATGTGTCGAGTCAGGAGGAGAGCAGCCATGAAGAACCCATACGGGTACCGGAGGCATGTGAACCAAGAAGGGAGCATCACCACAGTCACCTGCGACCCAGCCGACCACGACGGGACATTCGGAAACCCAGTCGGCTCATTGAAGAACTCTGAGGGAAATGATGGACATTTAAGATACAGGAATGGTGAACACTTAAAATACAAAAGGGGGAGATGTCATGTCGTCATGCCTGCCCTGGGTTTCGCCCCAAGGTCAGGCACGGCCGGGGGAGGAAGGGGAGGAGTCACGAGGGAGCTGGCAGTGCGAGCCAGACGGAGGAGGAATAAAGAGGTGTTTCCCCAGTTCGCCCCGTGTATGTGTGTTCTTGGGCACTGGGGACACGAAATGCACGTAGCTCTTGTCCTTGGTTAGCAGAGTTTAGCTGCAGGGCCTGGCAAAAACCTTGCTATCTTAATTGAATCGAGCCAGCACACGAGTTCAGGGGAATCATCCAAGTCTAGACCCTGATTCCTGGGGAATATAAGTGCTATTTATAGCACACAATAAGAACATCTGACTCCTCTGGGATCAGGATTTATCGGATGCAATACCTTGCACCTATTTCAGGTTTTAGGAATTCCCTAAATAGCATGTCACAGAAAATACCGCTCACTTTTTCCCCGTTAAATTCCACCAGGGCCGGCCTGTCAAACTTTAATAAGACTATCGCGCAATTAACAATTAGCTCTTCACAAATCGAATTCCAATGCCTGCGCCAACAAAGGTTGGTGCAGGGGTTAGAAAACGGACCCATTATAATCAGGGAGTTTGCGTATTATCCATACTAGACGAGACAAGTATGACTGCAGGTTTAACTCAAATATAGACTTTTGTAGGGCAAGAAGCTTCCTCTACCTGAATGGAGCATAAATTGACATCCTGGTAGTGAGAGGGGCAGATTCCAACAAGCTTCTTTTGACTGGTCCACATGCATAAGGAAATCCCAACCATTTGTTAGAAAGCAAGAATTCTGGGACTTAAGCGACTATGTCTGCCTTTCTGCACAATTCTCGCTATTACTGCCGAATCACAGAGGCATTTTAAAGTTGTTTTAGTTACTTTTCATAATTTCTTTGTATGTTATTAGCCTGACCTCGTAATTCATGTTTTTCAAACCCTGACTTGCCCCTTGCGATGCCTGGCACTGCCTTTGTGACTCCTGGCCTCAAAAGTGGTAAATCAGTGCCAGGAACACAGTGGCAGATCGTCCTTATGCACATCGGTTGGGGCTCCACGCTTTGTTTTCTCTCTTTTTTTTATTACTCTAATAGTGAATAATATTTCATTATTCACTATTAGTGTAATATAAATGGAGTACAATTAGCTGGAATGTGACCTTCCCTGGCAGTTGAGGTAAGTAAAAAAATAATGCTTTCAAATGTATGTTTGCGTGCTTGCAGGTGAGTGTTTACGTGAGAGAGTGTGTGTGTATGTGTGTGTAAGCATGCGTATGAGTATAGTTGATGGTCAAAGGGCATGTGATATCACTTAAGCAACCCCTGGCATTTTGGTGAATTGACGTTCATGACTCTGGTCTCTGCATGTGCTCCTAAGACAAGCCCATCTGCGCCCGCATGCTGCCGTCTCCACACTCCACTGTGCCCTGTCCCAGCACATACTACATGCCTCTTGAAACTTTTGCCTACTTATGACTACTGAGGGCACCCTCTGCTCTACTCCTCGTAGTACAATATTTTTTCCCTTACTTCAGTTGACTAGACCAACATCTAATGGTCCCAAAACTCCACTCACCATCGTCTTGCCAACTTAGCACATACACTGAGACGAATGTATGACAGAATATCGACGGACAGAAAATCGACCTGCAAAAATATCGACACGGAAATATAGAAGTCAAAAATATCGAAGTCCAATGTACATAAAGGTAAGTACAAAAATATCGAAAAAAATATATAGTTGTCAAAAATATCAAAGTTAAAAATATCGGTTTTTTTATGGTTTTAATAATAATGTAAAATTAAGTAAATAATACATATAATTAAAATAAATATAGTTAAAAATATTAAAAGATATTTAAAAATAATAACTAATACATTAAATGTTAAAATAAATTAAACATATACATATAAATTAATATATATACTTACTCCACATACTGCAACAGTAGAGAAATTGTTGGATAGCGTAGGGGTAAAAATTACTATTCCCACTCCAGTGAGTGCAACAGTAGGGAAAGTGTTGGATAGCATAGGGGTAAAAATTACTATTCCCACTCCAGAGAGTGCAACAGTAGGGAAAGCGCTGGATAGCGTAGGGGTAAAAATTACTATTCCCACTCCAGTGAGTGCAACAGTATGGAAAGCGCTGGATAGCGTAGGGGTAAAAATTACTATTCCCACTCCAGAGAGTGCAACAGTAGGGAAAGCGTTGGATAGCGTATGGGTAAAAATTACTATTCCCACTCCAGAGAGTGCAATAGTAGGGAAAGCGCTGGATAGCGTAGGGGTAAAAATTACTATTCCCACTCCAGTAAGTGCAACAGTAGGGAAAGCGCTGGATAGCGTAGGGGTAAAAATTACTATTCCCACTCCAGAGAGTGCAACAGTAGGGAAAGCGTTGGATAGCGTAGGGGTAAAAATTACTATTCCCACTCCAGAGAGTGTAACAGTAGTGAAAGCGCTGGATAGCGTAGATGTTAAAAATAACATACTTATAAATGAAATAAATATTGTAATTAAATAATGATTGATTAATAAATTTAGAAAAAAAAAAACCTACAAATATATCAAAAATAATAATTACTTTAATAATATTAAATACTTCCCACCCTATTCCCCAATAAACACACAACACACTCCACATAAAATTTCACACAATTAAATTAATTTTCAATTAATCAATTAATAAAAATTAATTTGCAATTAATAATTAAATAAAAAAATGTCAATTACAATAAATAATATGTAATAGAAATTAATAACCAATTAATAATTAATTAACAAACTAATTAATTAGCAATACCAATAAATAATATTTAATAAAAAGTAAGAACCAATTAATAATTAATTAACAAAAAAATAATTATTAATACCAATAAATGATAATTAACAAAAAATATCAATACCAATAAATAATATTTACTAGAAATTAAGAACCAATTAAAAATTTATTAACAAAAAAATTAATTATCAATACTCAATTTTTCTTAATTAATTACTTAATTACAAATAATTTACTTACCACCCTATTCCCCTAAAAACACACAACCCACTCCAATAATAAATTAATACAAATAAAATAATTATCAATTAATAATAATTAATTACCAATTAATAATGAATTAACAATAAATTAATTATTAATAACAATAATTAACAATTAATAAATACTTAATAAAAATTAAATTAGTTCCCACCCTATTCCCCTATAAACCCACAACCCGCTACAGAAATAAAACACAAAATGTAATTAAAATAAATTAATAATTCCTAAAAATTATTTATTTAATTTACTATAATTAAATTACTTCCCACCCTGTTCCCCTATAAACCCACAACCCGCTACGGTACTAAAACGCAAAATTTACTTTTAAAAAAATTACTAATTTCTAAAAAATGTATACATATATTTAAAAAAACAGTACAATACTTAACAAAAAATATAGAACACATACATATTAAATACATACTAAAATACATAACACTCATATAAATATCGATATTATTAACATCGATAATTTAACTATCGATATTACTAACATCGATATTTGCAACATCGATATTTCTTACCTTAACTTCGATATTCTGGTTGTAGATATTCTTGACTTCGATATTTTGTCCCTACGATATTTAAAACTCGATATAACTGTGCTTCGATATTTAAAAATCGATATTTTGACTGTCCACCCACTGAGACAGAGGTACAATCAATATCTCGTTTTCATGCTACTAAACGTGCCCATGAGGTTAAGGACCTGATTATTGAATACAAGCTTTACTGAAACCTGACTCAAAGAATATTCAGGCTCCGGCACCACTATTTGTGGATTCCTTGGTAGAACTGGCCACCATTCTCACTTTAAAGTCTGATCATATAATTATTTATTTAAATAATTTTTATTAGAGTTTTGTGTTTTTCAAACTAATTCATACATGCATCCGTAGACAGTTTAGATCATGGCCAGGTTTTCTATCATTGTAGTTTATGTTAGAAATTGGGTTTTTGGTTGGCAGAGGTATGTACCCTGTCCAAGCGTGGACCACTCTCCTAGACAAGGTAAGTCAGACACACACCCTAAATTAACCCGTGCACACCATCCGAAAGCTTGGCACAGGACAGTCAGGCATAACTTAAGTGGCAATGTGTAAAGCATTTGTGCAACACTTAAAACAGTAAAATTGTGAAACACCACACAAAAAGGTACCAACCCTGGTTAGAAGAATAGAGCTTGATTTAATGAATAGAACAAGACCAAAACAACAAAAATCCAATAAGAACTTGAGTTATGAATTTCTAAAGAATAAACTGCAAAATAGAGTTTAGAAAGCAAAAAGCACTTATGCGGGTTATCTGGTAGTGCTGGACCGGGAAAAAGCAAAGAGTTCAGGCCGACCACGATAAGGAGCGGGCCAGATACATGGACCCAGTGAGACCTGCTGAAAATAAGTGCCTTAATCCTGGTTGTGTCAACAAAGATGCAGAGTGCAGACAAGCGATGTGTCGGTGTTCTACAGGAGCAGCACTTTATACCTACTTCCAAGGGCCCAGAACTGAATTGGCACCACTTGCAGGGCAAGACTCCTAGATGGCAGAGTGCAGGTGCTGTAGCAGGGTGGTTGTATGTCTTTAATGTCCCTGAGACTTCAGAACAGTAAGCAAGCAGACAAGCCAGGCCAAGAGATGCAGGTCCATTGCTTCTCACTCCGAGACAAGAGGGCAGCAGGTCAGCACAGCAAAGCAGGAGTCTAGCTGAGTGGCATTCCTTGTAACAGCACAGCAGCCCTTCTTCCTGGCAGAGTATCCACAGGTCCAGAAGAGTACTGAAGTTGTGGTGTCTGAGGTCCAGTATTTAATCTTTGGTGCCCTGGTTCTGGAACGTGGGAAAAGCTTCTAGACAGTAGCTTTGAAGTGCAGGGAATCCCCTTCCTCCCCTGACCTGGCTCCAAGCTGGCTGGAGTGACAATACAGCGTCATTAGGCCTATTG
Organism: Calotriton arnoldi; assembly: GCA_963921515.1. NCBI lineage: Eukaryota > Metazoa > Chordata > Amphibia > Caudata > Salamandridae > Calotriton > Calotriton arnoldi. The sequence goes on along the minus strand of CAWUFW010002266.1, from coordinate 2,297,887 downwards.
TGTGGAGACAGGCCACAGCATCTTCAGGTGCAAGTGGGGCTGTGCTTAGCTCCGCCCCCCCAACCAGCCAGTTAATGTCCCATTAAGGCCCATCAAGTCACACCTAAGCTCCCATTGTGTGTTGCTGTCTTGAGGGAATCCACAAGGCCCAGCTGTCCCTAAGACGTGCATTCAGAGACAGGCAGACAGCCTAGAATGGTTAAAGTAAGAAAATGCTAACTTTCTAAAAGTGGCATTTTCAGACATTCAACTTAAAATTCAACTTTACCAGCAGTTGTGATTTTAAATTGTGAATCCAGGGACACCAAACCTGAAATATCTATATTTTCCAATTGGAAATTACACTTACAAAACATAAAAGGTAATAAGGTAATCCCAATGTTAATCTATGGGAGTGATAGGCCTTGCAGTAGTAAAAAAGAGTTGTTCACTTCCTGGACACATAAACTTAAAAATGCATGTCTAACCTTTTAAATGCACTGCACCCTGCCCTTGGGGCTACCCTAAGGCCCACCTTAAGGGTGACTTGCATGTATTGAAAAGGAAGGTTTGGGCCTGGCAAGAGAGTTAACTTTCCACACACAGGATCTGCAATGGCAGGCCTGAGACATGTTTAAAGGGCTACTGAAGCATTTAAATTACAGGTGCTGGGCACATGTGGTGCACTTTATTAGGGACTTATAAATAAATGAAATATGGCCATTCTGGACAGCAAATGTTACCATGTTTTAAGTAGACAGCACATGCACTTTAGCGCTGGTTAGCAGTGCTAAGGTGCCCAGAGTGGTAAAGCCAATATAAACAAATCCAGTAAAAAAGGGAGGAGGAAGGCAAAAGGTTTGGGGGTGACCCTGCAGAAAGGACCAGGTGCAACAGTGTACATACATTAAGTCTTGTCTGGTACAGTGCATAATTCTACATAAATCTATATCGTTTCAGCTGAAAATCACTAAAGTGGCCTAGTACTGCTAAAATCCTCATGCTATAAACTTCTACTCTGGAGAATTGAAAAAGAATGGTCCAACAATTGCAAAAAAAGGCAGGGACGCCGCCTTTTGATTCTTTGAAGGAGGTGTCTGCCCTCCTGCTTATGCTTGGAGACCCCGTCTCTCCTCCCGACTTCACCTGGCAGCCGCGACCGGAAGGACTACATTTCCCAGCAGCCTTGGAGGCGGGGCCAGCTGAGAATACCTTTTTTTCACACCTCCCACGCAGAATATAGTGGGACTGCAGCTCCTGCATCGTGGCACGTGCCCGGGCAGGCCTGTCTGCACCTGTCACAGCCTGGAGGAGGCTAGGCGCGGGCCATACCTCTTTTGCCTGACCCCCAGCTCAAGGTGCTGAGACTGAAGAACCTTTCACCGGCCAACACTGCCACTTCTCCTGCAACACAACCTACGAAAGATCCCACACCACTCTTGCCCACAAGACCAAGAACACCCAGCAATCAACGCCGACTCAAACATGCCATGGACATCTGGGACATTATCACCTCCCTCTCCACTGGCGTTGCCTTCATCACCAAAATGTGGCTCAACCCCTCCATGTACCCCAACATCACCACCACCACCACTCCTGAAGGCTGCAAGATGATACACCATGACCGCGCCAAGAAGCAAGACAGATTGCCATCATGTTCAAGGAAACCATAAAATGCACCATCACCAACGCTGACCCCATGCCTCTCATGGAACACCTCAACTTTCTATTACAAACTGACATGAAGCTCACGGTAAGAGGTGCCCTTGCGCACCCAAGCAACATTCTGCAACACCATCCCCAACCTCATCACCCCCCTAGCAATTGACTTACATCACTACTTCCTACTCAATGACCTCAACTTCCACATCAACAACCCCAACAATGGCAACTCCAGAGCCCTCCTGGAGAAGCTGAACAACACCGGTCTCACCCAACTGGTCACCGAACCCATGCACAAAGCTGGACATATGCACGACCCCATCTTTACCTCCGCCAACAGAATTCACTTAAACCACACCACAGAACTCACTTGAACCAACCACACCATTGTACACTTCACCAATGCCCAGCACACCACCACTAGGCAGCAGATCTCCTTCCACCTCAGCTGGAGCAAGGTCACCAAAACTCAATGGTCACAGACCTTCACCACCTCTCAACCTCAGGACTCAACAGATCTTAACCATGCCGTCCAGAACTTTCCCACCTTGATCTTCGACTGTGCTGACAGAGCCACCCCGCTGAAACCTACAAAAACCAGCAAGAGCCCCAACCAAGCCAGCTGGTACACCCCAGAACGCAGGACCAGCAAGTGCAACTGCCACTAACTGGAAAAAAGATGACACTCCACCAAGAACCCAGCAGGCTGAGCAGCTCACAAAACAGCCCTCAGCAACTACCACCAGCACATCAAAGAAGCCATGAAAGCAGCCATCATCACCCGCATCGACTCTGCTGCCAACCACACAAAGGAACTCTTCAAAATAGTCAAAGAATTCTCCAACCCGACAGCCATAGAGAACACCATCCACCTCTCCTAAACACTCTGCGACACCCTCTCATATTAATTCCACGGCAAGTTAACCAGAATCTACAACAATTATTTCAACATCCAACACTCCACCATCAACCCTGACAACCTCAACCAACCAGCAAACACCAGCCAAACTATTACTACCTGGTCACCGCTCACAGCCCTGAAAACCATCATGTCTTCCATCAACTTTGGGGCACCCCTTGACCCCTGCCCCCACCACCTCTACAGCCTTGCAAAGAACCTAATCAGCACGCAGCTCACCAGCATCCTCAACACCTCCATCTTCACATCAACCTTCCCGGCAGATGGAAAAATGCAGACATCAGACCCTACTAAGGAAAGTCTCTGCTGACCCCAAAGATCTAAAAAAATTATCATCCAATCGCCCTGCTCCCCTACCCGGCCAAAGTTCTTGAGAAAGCCATCAACCAGCAGCTCACTGAATTCCTAGGACAAAAGCACCAACTGGATGCCTCTCGATCACGATTGCGTGCCAACCACAGCACTGAGACCACGCTGATTGCCACCACAGACATCAGAAGACTCCTCGACCATGTGGAAAATGGTGGCCCTCATCCTACTTGACCTCTCTGTAAGTAAGTAAGTCTGTTTTTATATAGCGCAGCTACTCACCCTTACGGGTCTCAAGGCGCTGGGGGCCTTAGTGGAAATTAAGTGAGCTATTGCCCAGAGTCACATGGTGCTGAGCTGCCTCCGGAGCCGGGGATCGAACCGTGAACCCCGTGCTCCGAAGTCAGCTGCCCTGGCCGCTGCACCACACCTCTCCACTTCGTGGACACAGTCTCCCACAAGACCTTCATCAACAGACTCTACAATATAGGCATACGGCAAGACGCTGTCAAGTGGATCGCCTCTTTCCTTACAGGACGCACACAGAGTATCCAACTGCCTTCCTTCACCTCTGCACCCAAAGACATCATATGCGGCGTATCAAAAGGATCATCCCTCAGCGCCATCCTGTTCAGCATCTACATCACAGCCCTTGCATACGTCATCAGATGCCACAGACTAAACATAATCTCCTACACAGACGGCACTCAACTGATCCTCTTGCTAATCGAGGACCCCGCCATCGCCAAAACCAACTTCTACCATGCCATGACCAACGTAACCAAAATGATGAAAGACAACTGCCTCCAACTCAACTCCAACAAAACTAAAGTACTGATCTTCAGGAAGAGCACCTCTGCATGGGACCACAGCTGGTGGCCTGCAGAACTCGGGCCCACACTGACCGACCACGCACGCACGCAGCCTCAGCATCATCCGCAACAGCCATGAAACGACAAGTTAACACAGTCGCCTTCTCCTGCTGCCACACACTTCACATGCACTGCAGAATCTTCAGATGGATCCCAACCAACACCAGAAAGACTGTCACTCAGGCCCTAGTCACCAGCCGCCTCAACTACGGCAACGCCTTCTATGCTGGCATCCCCATTCAGCTCCTCAAAAGACTCCAGACCATACAGAACGCTGCTGCCAGACTCATCCTGGGCCTCTCCAAATGAACCCACATTGCCCCCCACCTCAGAGATCTCCACTGGCTCCCCATCCAAGAAAGATGCCAGTTCAAGATCCTCACACACGCCTACAAAGCCCACCACGACCTAGCAACCGCCTATCTCAACCATCAACTGAACTTCCACCAACCCGCTAGATACCTATGCTCCTCTTTACTAGCCCTCGCACACATACCCACTGCACCCGCAGCAGCGGCGGCTCCTTCTCCTAAATCTCAGCCAAGACCAGGAACAACCTTCCCCTCCAGCTCCGTACAGCTTCCTAACTGGCAGACTTCAGAAAGAGACTCAAGACCTGCTCTTTGACAGAGCTACAGTGCCCAGATACCCCTAGGGGTGACAGAGTGCACTTTACAAATGCTGATTAATTGACTGGTTGATTGAATTTTGCATACAGTAACTTAAAACCATCCCAAGGCACCCATACAGTAGTAATCAGCTGTTTTTCCCCATTCATTCAAATCAGATATTTGTCAGATTATAATTATGTAATTCTCTCTGTAATATACTATAATGTGTCAATCAGTTCTCACAAAAGTTGTCAGAATCGCTGCCCAATCATCCGCAATCGGACGGTCACGCAGGCCACACATTTCCTCTTTGCACATATCAGACTTCTCTGCAATTGCCTACCACTCCACCCCTCTCTTCCACCTGCAATGCGGAGGCCCTTTAGGTGATCTCCAATGCATTGCAAGGGTCCTCCTAGTGAGAACCAGGGCCAGGTTTAAAAACGTTATTGTCACCCTCAATGTTATGTTATGTTATGTTAAGTGCTCTTATAACTCGCAACAGCTACTCCGAAGAGTGTCCCGGCGCGGATCCAAGAGGAGTCCCTAAACTACACCACAATAACTATGGAAACAGATGAGTTTTTAAAAGTTTCTTGAAGGCTAGCGGGTCTTGAGTATTGCGTAGTAGAAACGGAAGGGCATTCCAAGCCTGGGCAGCCTTGACGGCCAAAGAGCAGCCACCCAGCCTGTGGTGGATGAAGCGGGGGACCCTAGCAAGAAGGAGAGCTGAAGAACGCAATTGTCTCAAAGGGACATAAAAGGTAAACCGCTTCTGTAAGTAGGCGGGCCCACGACCGTAAAGGGCTCGGTGGGCAATGACCAGGGATTTAAATTTGACCCGGTCCACCACGGGAAGCCAGTGGAGAACGCAAAGATGTTCACGCACGCTGCTCCTCTTAGCAATTCCCAGGAGTAGCCTAGCGGCCGCATTCTGAATGACCTGGAGTCTATTCAGAGAGTAACCAGGGCTGCCGATGTACAGCGCATTAGCGTAGTCCAATCGAGAGAGGATCAGGGCACGGATAACCGTCTCTTTGGCAGGCCTGGGAAGGAGAGGCAAAAAGCTCCTGAGTGTTTTGAGAAGGCCAAAACAGCTGCCTGAGAGCTTTTTCACCTGAGCAGAAAAGGAGAGATTATCCTCAAACCACACTCCTAGGTTTTTTGCGGAGTTCCCATTGGAGGTTGGTAGCGGGAACCCAGGAGGCCAGATCGAGTTTCTAAAGCCAGGGGGGAAATTACCATAGAGAAGAATCTCTGACTTGTCTTCGTTGCATTTGAGTTGAGCCGCCGCAAGCCACTCAAAAACCGAAGACAAGCAGTGCTGTACAAAAGATATAGAGTCCTCATCCTTTCCCCACGTGAAGAGAAGCTGGGTGTCGTCAGCATAGGCTATCGCCTTAGCCCCCAAATCCTCGGCTAAATAGACCAGAGGAGTAACATAGATGTTAAAAAGAAGGGGGCTAAGGGAAGACCCCTGTGGGACGCCAGTGGAGACCGGCTGCGGGGTAGAGGCGGCCGGTGGCAGCCAAACCTGTTGAGTCCGCCCTTCAAGGAAGGACCTCAGCCAGTCCCAGGCAGTGCCAGAGACACCAATCTCAGTAAGTCGGGCGATCAGCAGGGAGTGCGGGACCGTATCGAATGCTGCCGACAGGTCGAGCATTACCAATGCTTCTCTCCCACCAGCATCTAAACAGTCACGGATGGCTTCAGAAATCTCCACCAGCGCAGTCTCGGTGCTGTAGGTGGAGCGAAACCCAGACTGCGCTGGATGCAAAACATCAAACTCTTACACAAACTCCGTCAGTTGCCTAGTCACCACCTTCTCACAGACTTTAGCTAAACTGGGCAGGAGGGAAATAGGGCGATAGTTCCCTGGGGTCATGGGGTCAAGAGTAGGCTTCTTTAAAAGGGGAAGGATTTTTGCCTGTTTCCAATCCATCGGTACCCGAGCCTCACGAAGGGAGGGAGGGAATGCTCTTGGGGTGGGATCAGTGGTTGAAGTGGGCGGGATCTGAGGGGCACAACATGCCTATACTTTTTTAATTTAAGTAAAACAGTTCCCCTACTTTTTGGTAAAAGACAACTATCCCAGGACGTTTAACAATTGAAATGCTTCAGCAGAAATGTAAGGCAGGGAGTGTCCTTTGCTGTGAAACTGAGGGATGGGCAGACAGTTAAGCAATCCTCAGTTAAACAAGCCTTCTTGCTAGGGTGCCTGCTTGCCTGAAAGAAATGTAAACAGGTGCAATGGGTTAATCTGGAAATATAAAGGGTGCTTGGAACCAAGTATTGGCTTTAATTGATGGAGTCTCATAAAGCTTCCTGATGACAAAGATTCATTCTTTTTAGAGGTATAACTGGGGAGTTGACAGCTGACCTGTGAAGGGTGTGCTTTTAAAGGACAGTTATTAAAAAAAATTGCACCAGATACAGTCTGGGTATTACTACAATATATATTTTGGAAGACCTTTTTTTTTTATCTTAAAACATTTATGCGCATTTTGTAGCAACCTATTTTATACAGTGTGTAATGTGTGATGCAAGTTTAAAATAATGACCTACATGTTCACAGTGCTTTCTGTCACAGACTGGGACCCCATAGCACTAAACATACACAAGTCACAATTATCCACTGCACCAACCATGATTCAAATCTGTGGCTTTCTGGTTACAGACACAGACCTCTGCAGTGCATTAACTAATAGAGGTTTCATACTGTACACTAGTCCATATCCCACTGATTAACATCACTTACATTTATTTTTCATTTAAGCTGTGTGTTATTTTTTATGTAGTTAGTTGAAGGTAAAAGACAGAAAAACGTTACAGAATATTTTAGTTTTTTTAGCCACTCCTTTGACCCTGCCCTATTCTCACTCACTCCACTCCTCTTGCACACAGCATCACACTTCCCATACTTTTTTAATGCACTTCGACCACTTGGTGGTACAGAGGCCTACTAGACACACTTCAGCTCCCAGATCTGTCTGGCCTAGGGTTCGCTCTAACTCTCTTTCCACAGCTTGTCTGACAATAACGCGATTTTAATATCTGTGGAAATAACTCTGTCTCCAAAGATACCAGGAAAATTATTAGGCACTGCCCTTAATCTCAATCAATTGGTGCATTAAACATTCTTAAATGAACATGTGGAAAGTCTTTATTTGTATTATTGTCACATAGAACTTAAATATATAGAAACCCGTAAATTATTTACAGGACTAAAATGGTTGTTTAACGTGGCCAGGCCTGTCATTTCAACGTGTCTTGCCAATCAATGGAAACCACATTTCTTTGTGTTTTTTAATAGCAGAATATAAGTAGAGTCTCTCGACAAGATCTGTGCCCTATCACTCTTTTATTTTTGCTCTTTTTAAGGATAGTTTTTGCAACAGTAAGGATATTCCTGTATTACCTGTGTCAGAAGCATGACCTATTTGAACAAATAACATCTGCGTATGTGATCCCCAAGGGCTGCATTCAATTATAAACTCATTCAGTCACTGTAGGGGATTCAGCTAAATGCATCCTTTTATATTTCTGACTGTAGACTGATTTCGCTGCGAGAGCTCGTGGCAGCACAACGCACACTATATAAAATGTTGAACGATGTTTAGAATCAGCTCTCTTCGGCCATTGGCTTTTTTGGGCAAGTCCCCCCAACGCCAGCATTGGCTTGCCGGGGTGTCCATCAAGTTTTGGAAACAGCCCACATAACTTTGCAGATGTGTACATTTCCACAGTTTTCAATGGTGATGGGTCCAAAAGTAATTATTTTGCGTGATGGCAGTTTTGTAAAAACAGATGTAGCGGTATTGCGAATGGCACACACAAACACCGTGAATTATTTATCAAGTGGGGCAGGGGTGGCAACAGCACAGAGCTGTTGTGAAAAACTAGTCTTCAACTAGAGTACTTAAGGGCCTGGTGAGATACAAATAGGATTGAAAAGCTTGAATGCACCTTGGCAATCACAATATGGTGTCTCACCGAGTGGTTGGCAAGTTATGCGCACCTCTTGCCGCTCACTACACCGGTGACCCAGAGGTCAAACTCGTGGTGTACAAATTCAAACTAATGTTTGAGGTACAAGTAGCACCCACCTCAGTCAATCTCTCCTAGAGGAGGATCCTCCCACCTGGCACTGTGCTAATCCTATGCTTAAAGACTTTGCTTTAAAATGGCAAAAGACTTTGTCCCCTTCTAGCTCACCGTGGATGGCACTGTGCTAATCCTATGCTTAAAAACTTTGCTACCAAAACAGACATTTGAGGTGAGCAAATTCAGAGTATGGCTGGCGTTGTGGGATGCTCTATTCAGGAGATGCTCCCCACCTAAACTTGGGAACTACTAAGAGTTCTCTGCTTCTTTTTGCATAATTCATGAAGCACTCTAAACCTGAAAGGGTACTGTATTAATTCACTGTTCTATATACAAAAACATACGCCAGAAAATATTGAATTGTTTAGGCTTTTGAGGCATTTATTTATCGAAGCCATTGTTCACTACAGATAATGGAATTAATTTTAGGAATTGATTTAAAGCCTGGCCTATATTGGTTAGAATATGCTTTAGGCCTAAGGTATATATGGTTCATTTTTTGTTTATAAACTTACCACAGGTCATATTTTTCTCGAGAAGAGCAAAATGTTTGAAAAGTGTCAAGAATGTTTATAAAATTCTACAAACTTGAATTACTTAGGAGTCTACAATGATAACTTATAAACTTGAAAACACAAAATAAAAGGAATATTTGATATAATAGTGAAAATAATAAGGAATCATTGTTAGACCTTACATCCTTGGGTGGTAGTCCTCAAACTTTTTTGCCTTCACCCCTCCTATGCTGCTGAATTCATTTTTGGTGGCTTTAGGACCCGGTGCACTGTACCATTGATAACCAGTGCTCAAGTGCTTGTGCCCTTTCCTTAAAACATGGTAAAACTGACCTAGACCTAATTGGTCCATGTAATTACTGATTTGTCCATAGTCAATAGTACTGCATGTGCCCAAGGCATGTGATTTAAATGCTGCTAGTGGGCCTGCAGCACTCATTGTGCCACCCTTTAAAGTACCACTTTAAAACACGCCTCAGGTTTGCCACTGTAAAATTGACGTACACCTAATTGGTCCATGTAAATAACTGATATGTCCCTAGTAAACAATACCACATGTACCCAGGGCCCGTGATTTAAATGCTGCTAGTGGGCCTGCAGCAGTCATTGTGTCACCCTCTAAAGTACCACTTTACAAAATGCCTCAGGTCTGACACTGTAGCCTATGGTGCAAACTGCCATTTTGACTTGTCAAAATAAACCTTTTGCCAGGTCTAAACCTGCCCTTTTAAAATGTATAAGTCCCCATAAAGTAGGCCCTAATAGCTCCTGGGGCAGGATACATGGTACTTAAAAAGTAGGACATGTGGGTTTCAATTTTGCATGTCCTAACAGTGAAAAACTCCCAAAGTCGTTTTTCAATGTTGCCAGGCTATCTCTCCCACTGACTATTACTGGGGTACTTTATTACACTTAATAACGTGTAACTTCAGATTGGGAGCAGGAAAATACTTCAGGGACTCTTTTGAATCGTAATTTAAATCCTATTTAATGATAACGTTGGATTTCAAGTAACAATTGTAGAAATGCCACTTTCAGAAACATATGTCACTGCCTTATGTCTGATCCTGGTGAGTTAGGCACTTGAGTGCTTATCGTTATTGGCTTCTTGCCTTTGGCGTATTAGCATAGTAATTTATCTTATGTTTATACAGAGGTGTGGCATCGTCTTTCATTTCCCGTTGGATTCCACAGCGTGTTCGGCTCACTTTTTGTAAATAAAGTTTTCAACGACCTGGTCTGGCGCTTAGAACTGCGGTTTACGTCGGTGAGTTACCTTATGGAGCACAGTTGGTGACTCATTTGATATCGAGTGGGCTCCACGTACATTCACACTTTTCTTGCTTCATTTACAGCTTTATTCTTTGAGCTAGTGACCAGTCTACATGACTTCCAGTTGTGCTTTGTTGCAGGTTTTAGGTAACAAACTTATCACGCGTTAATCACCGGGGGCACAACTGGGTTGCATTTCACGTTCAATTTGTAACAGCATTTTACCTCTCGAGCACGCGTCTTTGTTAAGGAACACTCTTTGGACTTGCACGTCTTTTCACTTTTTTCACTCACCGGTCGTCTGTATACACGTGAAACTTGCTGTGTGTACAGCACCTGATAATGGGCAATAAAAAGTGCTTTGTTTCTCATTGACATGACCGTTCATTATACCTCTATGCATCATTCTTTTTGAGCTGGAGTTGAAGCATGTGTTTGGTACACTTAGCATGTTGATTTACTCACTGTACCTCCCGGAGATGTACCTAAATAATGTCATTGACTGTGAATAATATTTTTTGAATGAGAATGCACATATGATATTGTAGTTATTTTGCTTGTAGATTCCCCTGATGAAGGGAAGAATTTTATGCTCGAAATGCATTGAGATTTGATTGTTACTCGTGGGATCCATATGTTTGCTGTTCTACGCATTTGAAAGAAATATCCCTCGGGACCTTCACAAGCCTGTCTTCTATTAAAAGACTCTTTTGAATTACTATTGGTGTTTCTACAGAGCACTTCTTCTATGGATTCCCTCTTCTTGTGAATATGTTGATTTTGACTATTTGATTTGTGATTACTGATTACCTGTATGTTACATTGGTGAATACTCTTTTGAGTGCTTATTGGTAGTGCACATTGACTCTACGACTTTTGTCCTAGTTTTTTTTACGACTTTCAGAAAGATGGCATTTCTGTGCTCAAACCTACAGTGCCTGTCTGTCAGTAAACAAGGTCACATGACTGTCTCTTCTGTGATGGGTTGTGTATTCCACTCAGAAATGGGGACAAAAGGAGCTTAGGTGTGACAGGATGGACCATCCTGGAAGGATGGCAGGGGGAGGAGTTGTACCCAGCCCCGAATTACACTTCAAAAGACCTTGCCTGAAGCACACACATAGAAACCTGACACTACCCTCTTGTCACTTCAGACATTTGGGAGCCAAACCCAGGAAGGGCGGGGGAAAGGGCCAGGTGTTGCCCCCCCCCCCCAACACAATGACTGACACTGGGGATAAATCGTGGCATTCTCAGACCACATGTCAGATCTCTACTGGCCCTGTGTAAGACTCAGAAGAAGGGCTTCCCTGCTGATGGAAGGACTGCCTGCTGCCCTGCTGCCTGAGGAAGGAAGACTGGGCCTTATCCTTGAAACCAGGGCTGCCAGAGTGACTCCACAGACTAGCTGATAGGCCTCCTGTTTGAGCTACAGGGAAAGAAGAAGCTCCAGAGACCCTGCAACTTACCTGCCTACTGCTGGTGGTCCCTGCTGGAGGGAGCCCTAGCCCCAAGGCGTGCCCTCCCTGGGTCCTTGACCCTTGGTGTGGTGCTAGTGGCTCCCTACTACCAAAACCCAAAACCTGGGACTAAACACGTTTTCAGCAAAAACTGCTCTGAGAGCCAACAGGAGACCAGGACCTACCTGCAAACAAATCGGCCGAAGAATTGACTTTGTTGCAGCTCCCGTTTCATTCTTTTTCGCAGCAGCAAATCACTTTCCGCGAACCTCTTGAGGACAGTATCCTGCTCGTGGAGCACTCTTAGGGGCAGATTTACAAGCCCCTTGCACCACTTTTGCATCACTTTTCCCATGTTAAAAATGACGCAAAAGTGGCGCAGGGGCCTTGTAAATAAGCCTCTTAGTCTATAGTCTGGAGCCTCGTCCTTCTGGATTATTTCAAGCTCCCGAAAATCTTTTAAGTTCAAAGGCAGAAATCTACACTGGGCTTGATGGCGGTCAGCACCCCATCGATGATGGCAACCTCCTTGGCCTGAAAATCTAGCTTTTTCCACTCAGATTTTCCCCCATCCTCAACTGCTTCACCAAGACTTCGTCCAGTAGCTCCTTGTCATCGATGACCTCCTTTCGGCTACAGCCTGCTGCCTGGCCCCACAGAAGACTCTACCGTCTCTAGAAAAACTTCAGAATTTCTTCTAAGTCCAAAGGTATCTATCCGACCTGTGCTCCATCCCGGTTGGCCTTAACTTGTGACTTTGACCCAGTCTCTGGCAACTAGAAACCCTCCTTTGGTGCTTTGTTCTTTTGGTGCTATTTTTTACTAAAAAGTGTAACATTTCGTCACTCTGGTTCTTCTGATTGGATTTAATTCAATTAGATGTTATTTTATTTATTAAAATGTTCTCGAATGTTCTAAATTGGTGTGGAATTGTTCTTGTGTTATGTTTTCACTTTATTAATGTGTGTGTGTTGCATAAATGCTTTACACATTGCCTCCAGGTTAATCCTGAGATGCTTTTCTGCCTAGCTACCAGAGGGCTAACAACAGGTTAATTTAGTGACTTTTTGTGGTTCACCTTGACAATAATTGTGGTTGTTGTTTGAGTACAGCTTCCTCACCTCTCAACCAATAACCTAATTTCTTATAAGCATTAAATTAAAAAAGCAACTGTTCTCCCAAGTATGTGCCACTTCCAAGGGACGGTACCTTTGACACCTGAGTGTTTCATGATAAATCAGTGGCTAACCTCACTCCTGCCAGTATGAGTCTCTAGCTGCTGAGGCCACTCTGCCTGAGTTCAGACAAAGCTGAACTGCTTCATTCACTGCCAGTCAGGGATATGCCCTCCTTTGGAAGTATGCAGCCCACTGTCTATACTTTCCTTTGGTTCCTGTTCCCGTCTCATACTTTTGAAGATACGAGCCAGTGAAGGTTTGCACCTCCATTGATACATCCATGTTCGCCAATGCCTAGTTGCACATGTAGCATGTCCTCTGGATACCACTACATGGTACACTTCTCTCAAAGTTGCACTGCCGAGTGAGGTGGCCATATTTTAAAATATCAGTTCTTTCGAATTACTGCGAACACCCTCTAACATATGTTGGATCTGCACTGGTTCACTAGTGCTGTTTGTCTTTCAGTGGCCTTACCTACTGTGTATCTTTGTGTAGGTGTGAACCATCTCTGATCGAGCACATGCATGTTGACTCAACAGAAGCCTCACTGAATACCTCAACAACCACGAACTCCACACCACCACTCAGTCTGGTTTTAGTCCCAAACATAACATGGAAACTGCCCTCATCACCGCCACAGATGACATCTGCATGGCTCTGTATAGAGGAGACATGGTGGCCCTTATCCTCCTGGAGCTTTCTGCAGTGTTTGACACTGTCTCCCACCCCATCCTCATCCAATGCCTAAACAACATCAGAATCCAAGGACACGCACTCCGATGGATCTGCTCCTTCCTGACGGGAAGAACCCAGTCAGTTAGTCTGGCATCATACACCTCGGATGCCTGTGACCTAAGGAGATCTGCAAGGATCCTCCCTGAGGCTGACCCTCTTTAAGGCATACCTGATCCCTCTAGCCAGCATCATTCACCCTCATGACATCAACGTCTTCTATGCCAACGACACACAGTTCTTTTTCTCCCTCACGGACAAGGTGCCCAGTAGCTAGATCAAGTTCAATGCCTGCATGACTGAAATAACCCACTGAATGAAGACTAAGGGGCCGATTCCGATTCGGGTCGGAAGCGCACCTAACACTATCCGGCCGGAAAAAAACCCAGCCAAATGCGTGTTTCCCGACCGATTCGAACAGTCGTCCGAACGAGCAAGTACGATGCGCATAACAGCCCAGATTCCGAGCGAGCCGCACTCACCCATTTCAGCTCCTGTTCCCCGCCCGAGCCGGATCCGTAAACGCCGAATCGAGTCGCACGGAACGAAATACACAGCACCTTCCGGCCGGACTAGTACGATGCGCACTCCGTACGCGCCGAACTCGTCGCTACGTCCGGCACGTCAGAGCATCCGGGAGAGCTGTACATAAGCTCCGATTCGCGCCACAAGGCGATCTACGGCGACGAGGCGAACAAGCCAGCGGCGAGTACGAGTCGAAGCCACGAGAAACCCAAGCGAGACGACCCAACCATGAATCCCAACGCGCAGGTCCTACCAATACTCTACATCTATTACCGGGACCGGTACGGACGCGTACGACGCAGACGGTAAGTCAAACAGCCACAACACAAACAAACGACACGTACCCGAAATATGTCACACACACATAGGGATGCAGAAATGACGTACACTAGCAACAGCAGAACCATAGGGGCGGGATGGCTATCACCAATGCCATACACACCCATAGGGGGATGGATGCCTACCACTAATACCATCCCCACTCATAGGGGGATGGATGCCTGCCACTACTACCATCCCCACTCATAGGGGGATGGATGCCTGCCACTACTACCATCCCCACTCATAGGGGGATGGATGCCTGCCACTAATACCATCCCCACTCATAGGGGGATGGATGCCTACCACTACCACCACCCCTACTCATGGGGGCCTGGATGCCTGTCACTACTACCCTCCCCACTCATAGGGGGATGGATGCCTGCCACTAATACCATCCCCACTCATAGGGGGATAGATGCCTACCACTACTACCATCCCCACTCATAGGGGGATGGATGCCTACCACTAACACCACCCCTACTCATGGGGACCTGGATGCCTGTCACTACTACCCTCCCCACTCATAGGGGGATGGATGCCTGCCACTAACACCATCCCCACTCATAGGGGGATGGATGCCTACCACTACCACCACCCCTACTCATGGGGGCCTGGATGCCTGTCACTACTACCCTCCCCACTCATAGGGGGATGGATGCCTGCCACTAATACCATCCCCACTCATAGGGGGATGGATGCCTACCACTACCACCACCCCTACTCATGGGGGCCTGGATGCCTGTCACTACTACCCTCCCCACTCATAGGGGGATGGATGCCTGCCACTAATACCATCCCCACTCATAGGGGGATAGATGCCTACCACTACTACCATCCCCACTCATAGGGGATGGATGCCTACCACTAACACCACCCCTACTCATGGGGGCCTGGATGCCTGTCACTACTACCCTCCCCACTCATAGGGGGATGGATGCCTGCCACTAACACCATCCCCACTCATAGGGGGATGGATGCCTACCACTACCACCACCCCTACTCATGGGGGCCTGGATGCCTGTCACTACTACCCTCCCCACTCATAGGGGGATGGATGCCTGCCACTAATACCATCCCCACTCATGGGGGCCTGGATGCCTGTCACTACTACCATCCCCACTCATAGGGGGATGGATGCCTGCCACTAATACCATCCCCACTCATAGGGGGATGGATGCCTACCACTACCACCACCCCTACTCATGGGGGCCTGGATGCCTACCACCCACACAACCCCTACTCATAGGACGGGTAATGCATGACACAACTAGCATACTCCAACATAAGGAATGTCTGAAAAATACATCCCCCCCAACACCATGACAAGCGTGTGTATTCTGTGTCAAATGCCTACAACACTGAA
Organism: Calotriton arnoldi; assembly: GCA_963921515.1. Taxonomy (NCBI): domain Eukaryota; kingdom Metazoa; phylum Chordata; class Amphibia; order Caudata; family Salamandridae; genus Calotriton; species Calotriton arnoldi. The sequence goes on along the minus strand of CAWUFW010002266.1, from coordinate 2,282,062 downwards.
CATGACATTGAACATACAATGTGACCCCCTATCACATGTGTCACACATAAATGTGTGTGGCCTCCACAATGCAAGCAGACCATGACCACTGTGGCAATGGGGTCTAACACCCCATCATCACAGTGACCAAAAGGTAAGTGTGGGGTCCATAGCTGAAGCACATTTTGAACATTGTGGCAATGGGGTCTAAAGCCCCATCACCACAGTGACCAAAATGTAAGTGTGGGGTCCATAGCTGAAGCACATTTTGAACATTGTGGCCATGGGGTCTAAAGCCCCATCACCACAGTGACCAAAAGGTAAGTGTGGGGTCCATAGCTGAAGCACATTTAGAACATTGTGGCAATGGGGCCTGAAGCCCCATCACCACAGTGACCAAAATGTAAGTGTCGGGTCCATAGCTGAAGCACATTTTGAACATTGTGGCAATGGGGTCTAAAGCCCCATCACCACAGTGACCCAAAGGTAAGTGTGGGGTCCATAGCTGAAGCACATTTTGAACATTGTGGCAATGCACAGTGACCAAAATGTAAGTGTTGTCATGGGAAAAGCTGCAAATGCCAAACTGCATGGATGATTCCTGGTCACACAACAACAAACACATCAGTGCTTGTGTCCCATAGCAACATAGATTGGGTGAGGCAAACAGTGCAGTGCCAATGAAACATCGCTTTGGCCATGTGCAGACAAACATCACCCATGGGGGCTCACATTGTCAACATTCACGAATAACACAATGACAGAAGTGACCATCATAATGCAGACCCACATATCTGCACCAATGGACACACAAATGTAGATATCCTGTGGAGACTGTAGATGTGAGGTGAACAAATACCATTCCATGGCAGCAATGGGACATACAAACCATGATCATTGTGCTGACTGATGACCTAGGAGTCCCAGGGACAGCAGGGGAAAGCCACCAAACAACATACAGCCAATGGCACACTAAAGAAATGCCAATGCAGTGGTGCAAATGCACAAACACAAACAGGCAGACTCACACTGCATATCAAACACAACAGGTGATGGGGGTGGTGTGCCAGTGTCCCCAGGCAAACACACAACACATGAGGAGGCCTGAATCCCTATTACACAGATGTCAATACAGTGCCACACAAAAGTAACTCATGGATCAGATTCCCCTATGTGGGCAATCAGGCATTGTTAGATGAGAGGGAGCCAAAATTACAAATGTCACACAAGCTTATAGGAACAGCAACTAACACAGCAAGAGACAGACCCACCACAGCACTACCCCCAGGGACCCCACATTGTGGTGACACTGGCCTGCATGATAATCCCACTGTGATGACAAAGGTAGATGTCGTACACACTGTGAACCACAGTCATGTGTCCTGAGCAACTAACTACCATCACACCTACACAAGCACAAATCAATCAGCATGGCCTGTCAGCCAAGGCCAACATGGAGCTAGGGGTCTAGCCCTGCAACAACTCTCATTTGCACACAGTCAACACCACACACCTTGATCTCCCCCAATGTGCAGCAGTGAAGCTCACATGGACTGGTGACATTGCACATGCACCCATGACAATCCCAGGGGTGGTGGGGGGAACTAAGGTGGAGATACCCATCACACATGGCCAGTCAACAAGACTTGTGAATGTCTGACACACTGCACAGTACGCTGTACATGGGCATGACGTCAAATCCACACCAACCAATGGGATCCTGGCCACAGTCAAACACCAATGAAGAAGCCAAGGTCACCCACAAAGAACACACATAGACAACTTCCAACATTGCAGCTCTGACCCTGAGGAGTGGCAGCAGTCACACACACAACGTGTCACAATCACTGAAAGCTAACACAAACTGTAAATTACATGACTTGTGTAACCAACAAGTGCCAAGGGAATCCTGACTGTGTCTCATCTGCGTTTGCCCACAAACTCAGCCCTGACAGCAAACACACCTATGGATGACACCCTGATGACCAGTAATGTGCCATGCACCCACATCACAGAGAACCCAGGGCGAAGATTTGGGGGAACATTGCTCAACTCAGCAAGCATCACAAACAGGAACATCACTAGGGACCCCAGCCTGCGTAGCAAAATGGAAGTGAACACACACAGACATGCTCACACAACACACACCTTGGGCTCAGGCAATGTCACGGAATTACACACTGCCATGAGGGGACTCCACTCCTTTGTAAGGAAAGCTGTGCCATACGTTGTCTCTGCAGGGCTCTATCATGTCAGCAGAACACTTGGTCACTCAGTCAACAATTAGCACAAAATGAAGGCTCTCGTCACATCAGCCTGGTCATGGCAGTGTCACCAAAATCATCTGCACCGATCAAATACACATGTATAGCAAGTTGCACTGATACCACAGATGAGTCCTTCCCCATTGATGCCCAAACTTGCATGTCCAATGAAGATGGTCACACGGTCAGGGAAATAGACAAATTGAACAATGGTAAGCACATCTGATGTGCAGGGGTGTAAGCCACAGATGTGATATTGCAAAAGCATGTAGGGAATCCCATTGGCAAATATGAAAAACATGACACCCTCATATTGCTGCAAAGGATGACATGGCTACACACCAGGATAGGACACATTCACCCTGGACCACATGGGGTCCTGCACAGTAACAAAGAAACAATATGGACGGACCCTGAAATAGTGGAGATCTATCATCACTATGTGTGGTAAGTCCAAGGACCATTAGGTATATTTAAAAGACCCCTCACACACCAACCTAGTTGGTGTCATGCTTCATCATTGGGGTCCCAACCGGGAGGCCTAATGCCGCCCGGTTGTGCTACGACGCCTGATTACAGCGGAGCAGGTGTAGTGTGAAGATGTGATGTAAAAATTAAAAATACCTCTGAGAATCCTTACCCAGTAAATTTATTAGTGGCGGCTCAGGGTATGGTTAAAAACTATGTGAAACCAACTAGCAAGAAATATTAATCTGTAGTTGTTTTAGGTGATGCGGTCTACATGTTTCAGCCCGTCAAAAATTCAAATGGGCTTTCTTCAGGACCTAGAATTAAAGTGAGTGGCAAAGTGAAGGCCACGTGAGAAAGTAAAGTACCAACACACGCACTAAGGTGTGTGGACCCGGTGTCGATATACTCACAGACACCACTCAAAAAACAATTAGTAGAAAAGTAAGCAGCTAATCGGGACATGAGAGGGGTTTCAACCGATCAACCGATTTGGTTCCGTGAAGATTCCCATGAGACTACCTACTGCAGTCTCCCGAAGTCCTGCACAGTAACACTTCATTTACCTGATATCAAAAATCACCATCACTGCAGCGAGGGCATGGTTAGCATCCTCAACATCATGTACATCTGAAGCAAAACCACTAGAGAACTGAAAGTAGCTTTATTCAGCATATGTGAGTTGAAAATAGAAAGTCCTGACAAAACCCAAAGGCCAATGGCCAGTCCATGACTAAAGTCCAAACAGGGTGACAGTGTCAGATGTCACCCTTAGCTTGCCTGCACTGCTACGGACCAGGGACATTCCCCTCGGAGGGGCATATGGGGGGGCAGGCCAGGCACCGCAGGGACAGGATCAGGGCTCACCAGAAGGAGGCAGGGAAGGGGTGGCTGGTGCTGGAGAGTCACTGACAACTGCAGTGGAGGTGTCTGACATGGTGTGTGCCGGCACAACTGGGGGCATGAGTCAGATGGTGTGGGTGCCGGCACAACTCCAGTGGGCTGGCCAGATGGAGTGGACAGGTTCCCCACTGCAGTGCCCAAGTCAGACGGGGTGGTAGTGGACTCCACTGCAGTGCCCATCTCCAGGGGAGTAGAATGGGGTTCAGGTAAGGTGGGCAGGACAGAGGGGAGGACACGGTCTCCACACCAGTGGCACAAACATGTGCAGCGGGGGTGTGGGGCTGGAAGAGCAAGTGGTAGGTGGAGAAGGCCGCATCATTTTGGGGATGGTGTATCTGTGGGTGGGGGAACCTGGGGCAGGGTGTGGTGGGGGAACCTGTGTTGTGGGTGCCTGAGGGATGGAGGAAGGAGACTGTGTGGTTGACCTGCAGGGCGGTGGCGGGGTCTTGCTCTTCCGGGCCCGGGGGGACTTGCGGGTAGGGGCCTCAGTCTGTCTGCGCCTGAGGAGGGTGTCCGGGGGCGAGGGGCACTCCCCTCTGTGTGGGTGGACTTCCTCTTCCCCCTGTATGCTGGATCAGCGGGATCGGAGGGGAAGAGGCCGAGATCACAGAGGAAGAGCTGCTTTGTAGGTGGGGTTGCAGGTGAGGCAAGGGAAGGGGTCTTGGAGGGAGAGGATTTTGAGGACTGCGGAGTGACTGTGGATGCCTGTGTGTGTGTCTGTTCCCCATCCCCTGTGGTTGTGGTATCAGTCCCCTGAGGATGCTTGTGTGCACGTTTTGCCTTTGTTTTGGGTGTTTCTGTGCTGCTCGTGTCTGTGTGTTTGGGTGATTGTGCAGGTGTGCATGTGCTTGGGACAGGTAGGGTGCCAGGAAGTGTGGATGGGGCAGAGGTAGGAGGGGTGATGGACTGTTGGAGGAGGGACACTGCTGCCGTCAGGGAGGAGTCCATGGACCTATTGCTCCTCTGTAGGGCAGACATGCCCGTCGAGATGCCCTCCATGAACGACACCAGCTGTGTCAACAGAGTGGTGTGTGCATGGAGGACACTCAGCATTGCTGTCTGCCCTACATGGAGCTGGCGAAGTAGGTACACAGACTCCTTACTCAGGGCAGCAGGGGACACAGGGGCAGGGGTGCGGTGCCTGGCACGAAGGAGACACGCTCCCGAACACGGGAGCCTCCACGGACCTCTGGAATGGGAGCCAATGGGAGGGCGGTGGTGGTGGTGGTGGCGGGGCCAGACATACTAGCTGGGGTGTGGTGGCTGCTGACACCCGCCTCCACAAGGGAGTCATCCTCCGAGCTGCTGTGGTCCTCAGCTGAGGTGGATGGTGCTGAGGACTCCTCGGTGTGGCTCCCCTCGCCCTCCGTGCCACTGGGTCCCTCCGACCACTCATCGGCTGCTGACCCAGTCTGGCTCTGCAGCTCATCCTGGTCCGTGGAGCTGTCCCCTCCTGTGGCCATGGATGTATCTGCAAACAATTAGGGAAACAGACAAACATCAGTCACCTGCACTGACCGCACACACCACAGTAAGTACAGCACATTACAGAGCAAGCCCTGGCATCCTCAGTTGAACATTGCCAAAAGTCCTCACACAGATTAGGAGAAGCCAATTGTCAGTCTGATGGTCAACCATGGCACTCACACCCCTCCTGCCCTTGCACCCATCTGTCTGGTGCCTGTTGGATGGTAATACCCCAGTGTGGACACATGCACCACGTACACAGTTGTTGGACATTGCAGAGAACACGGTGAAGTATGTGAACATGCACACATCACATCTCTTGCCACTGAGTCAGTACAGGTGTCCGGATAAAGGGATGGCCAGAGTCTAATTAGAAATGCATGTGATGCATACCAGCACCAGACACCATGATGCACCCATGTCCGGATAGTCAATGCCACAATGGGGTGCATGTTGCACATGTCACTCCCCTGCAGGATCACTCTTAGGAAGTTTAATGCCATGGCACAGGCATGCCTGCAAAGTCATACATCACTGTCTCCAGTCACATGGGCATGGCAGCCAGCCAACAACAGTCTGCACTGTGTCACAATCCTAGTTAATGGGGAATGCAAGTTATGTAGCTGACAAGTGCACATGTCCATCCCCCACAAACCACATCATCTGAACTCTTATTTATCCACGTCATGCCAATTGGGCATATGGGAGACATGAAACACAACTCTATGAACCTGAGCACCTCACAGTCTGCTGTGAATGAAAAACAGCTGCCTGAAATTCACAGTCGCATACACCTGTGTGCACAGTCAAGTGATCAAACACCTATAAGTCACAGAAGTATCGTCTCTCACGGTCACATCTCAGATGGCATGCTGAGCCCTAAACGATAAACATCCCAGTAGTCCTGACAACGAAGCCACAGCACAATGACACAGAGGCAGACACCTGAGGGAACATTTCACTGATCACAACATGTCAGCTGATAAACGGGAGTGGGAGTACAGAGTGTATTGTATGCCCTGGAGTAGTCATGACTGTCCTGCTCCACCTGAAAGAGGGATGAGCCCTGGACAGTAGGCAGGTGGCTAAGCATGTGTGACACACTTGATATACATACTCCTGAGGCCCAAACATTGTTCCCACCCGCAGCATGGGGGTGTGCCAAATACCCCAGGGACATGTGGTGATTCAGATCAGCAAGTGGACCACATATCAAAGTTACACCCAGATTACATGTCAGAACTTAGGCATTGTGTAAGCAATTGACCCACCCATGAAGCCCACCACAAAGTCACGGGAACAAATGCTGTCCCCCACCTTGAGCGAAGCAAAATGCAAGGACACAGTACCCAATGACACAATTTCCTGACTGTAAGGGCCACACCTGGGTATCAGATGAAGAGTGGGCATGTCACAATTGAGGGACATGGGTCCTGGACCACAAGACTGATGTACTGTGGAAGTTTAACCAGGCCAGAGGAGGGCACATAGCATGTCAGACAAAGTTCACAGTGCAGTCATGGACTCACCCCCTCCTTGCTGCTGTCCGGCCTTCAGCTGCCCATCCAGGTCAGGGAAGACCACCGCCAGGATCCTGAGCATGTGGGAGGTCAGGGTCCGGTGTCCGCCCCTCCTGCGAGGAGGCGACAGCTTCAGCTGGACCCTTGCGATCCTCCGGGTCCAGCCCCGAAGGTCCTGCCACCTCTTCTGGCAGTTGCGGATCCGGCGCTTGTAGACCCCCACGTATCTTACTGCCTGGGCGATGGTCAGCCAGATTTCCTGCTTCTGGTGGGCATCAGCCTGTGAGGATGACAAAGTGAAAAGGCCATTACTACACATGCAACATATACGTGCATCACACAGTTGGATATACATGTCTCAATCACAGGGGCATATGATGTACACAGGCAGTGCAACGATGGCTATGAACAGTTTGCCAGCAGTTACTACATGGTATTATTGCATGGGAAGTAAGGAAGTAAACCTTGTTGGAATGCACTGTTACTGCACTGTACCTGTTCAGTGCATGTAACTACACACTTTGGAGGGTGAGAACTACTCAGTGAGCATGCTAGCCAGTGGTGTGCACACTGTAAGTCTTGCTAGTCAGACAACATGCACAATTAGTAAGGCAGTGGACAGCACACTCACCTGCTCCCCTGGTTTCCCATACAGCTTGCTGTACTGTGGAAGGAGGCTGTCCAGCAGGGCCTTGTTCTCCTCAAGGCTGAAGGCTGGGGCTCTCTCCACAGTACGTGCCATTGCAGTAGCCAGAGGATGCAGAGACAGCAGCAGTGTTGGTGGCAGATGTTGTCCTGGAGCATGTAGTGCAGGCAAGTGAGCTCTCAGGGGAACAGCCAGCATTATATGTGTGCTGCAGAGGCAGATACTGTCCCATGTGTCCAAAGTGATAGGTCCAAGTCGTTTGCATCTTCTGAATCTGGTCAATCCATGGAATTGCACCACTAATACACGCCCACAGCATCCTTCAAAAGTTCAACTTCATGACACCCATGAATTTGCAACATTGTTGTGGCTGGCCAACTGAATTCACTGCATCAGACTCGTTGAAGCTTCGAAATCGCGTCCGTTGCCATGCCAGGCCCTAGCCAATGCGTGCGCACCGATCGGTCCATTGCTGTACAATGCGTACCCGCTCACAACAGATGCAATGGCCAGTGCGTGCACACCGATCGGTCCATTGCTGTACAACGCATACCCGCTCACAACAGATGCAATGGCCAGTGCGTGCACACCGATCGGTCCATTGCTGTACAACGCGTACCCGCTTACAACAGATGCAATTGCCAGTGCGTGCACACCGATCGGTCCATTGCTGTACAATGCATATTCCGGGAAACAACGCGTACCCGCTCACAACAGATGCAATGGCCAGTGCGTGCACACCGATCGGTCCATTGATGAACAACGCGTACCCGCTCACAACAGATGCAATTGCCAGTGCGTGCACACCGATCGGTCCATTGCTGTACAACGCGTATTCCGGGAAACAACGCGTACCCGCTCACAACAGATGCAATGGCCAGTGCGTGCACACCGATCGGTCCATTGCTGTACAACGCGTACCCGCTCACAACAGATGCAATGGCCAGTGCGTTCACACCGATCGGTCCATTGCTGTACAACGCGTATTCCGGGAAACTACGCGTACCCGCTCACAACAGATGCAATGGCCAATGCGTGCACACCGATCGGTCCATTGCTGTACAACGCGTCCCTGTACAGGTCACTCGCATATGTCACCATGCTTGTCACTGGTGAACGTATGCCAGCCACATATACTTGCCAGGGACTCAGGGGCACACCTACAACACCACAGCCTGTCCACACTGTATCCTAAGGCATGTAAGGCTGCATTACCTTTTCTGTGTATGGGGGTCAACATGTGGTTTTTGGGGTGGCACTTGGGGGCAGCCACTCCCAGGCTGTGCACGTGTTCATGGGGACAGGATCCTTTGTGTGTTGTGCACATGACCACTGTGATGTGCAACTGTTCATTTCAGAGCATGTGGCATGGTCACATTTCCAGGTTGTGTATGTGTATGTCATGTCACATACCCCCAGAGTCCCATGTGGGAAGGTATGTACGTCACAGGGTGACCCATTGCCACAATAGTGATGGCCCTCCACAGTCTGTGTGCATGTTGTGTTTCCGATGTCTCTGATTCCATGTGCACAATGGGAGACAGTCTCCACATCCACGTTGTTTGTGCATGGACTTTGATGTTGTGCGTGTTTGTGTCACAGACGTCCATGTCTGTCCTGCGGAGCAACAGGGGCCACTACCTGTGGGAGTCATGTTTGTTTTTCTGACGTGTACATGATACGCCATGTCATGCCAGTGTCCATGTGGCAATACAGGGTCCCTGGGAATCTACCTGTCAATGAGCTGTTATGCCTGTGGCGCATCTGTCCAGACATGTCACTGTGGTGTGTGTTTGGAACGTGACAGCAGTAAATGGGTACTGTGACACAGCCTAATGATTTCCCATAGCACAACCTGGAACCTGTTGTCAACACATGTTGAACTGAGATGTTAGATGATGGCCATGTAGGTGCCATATATGTCCATACAGAACGGCACACACATCAAGTACTTGTGTCTCGTAATGATGTATCATGTGATATTGAGTATGGTCAATGCCACATATGTGGGGTGACTGACAATCTTTCTTTCTTCACCTATGCACTGCAGGGCACCAGCTGTCCATAGACCATTTCCTGACCTTGCAACGATGGTGGAACGTGACAGCATCCGACGGTACCGCTTCACCAGGCAGCTGATTGAGGATTTGGCAGTGCGCTTGGCCCCACATTTGCAACCTGGCCGGCCGTACCCTTCAGCGCTGACCCCCAAGGTGAAGGTGATGGCAGCCCTACACTTCTTTGCCACCGGTACCTTTCAACACACTGTGGCGTCTGCTGGTGGGATGTCACAGACTATGTTCAGCCGTGTGCTACGCGATGTTTTGGAGGCAATGTTGAGATGCCTGAACCAGTACATCTATTTCCCTAAACGTCAACAACTCACTGATGTCAAGAGTGACTTCTATGCCCTGGGGAGGATGCCACATGTCATTGGCTCCATTGATGGGACACATGTGGCTTTGGTACCACCACAGGCACATGAGCAGGCATACAGGAACAGGAAACATTATCATTCGATCAATGCTCTGGTGGTATGTCTTGCAGATATGAGCATCTCACATGTGTGTGCCCGTTTTCCTGGTTCTGCACACAATGCCTACGTGATGAGGAGTAGTCGCATCCCGAGGATGATGTCACAGATGCAGAACCAGCGTGCCTGGCTTGTCGGTGTGTACTGACTTTGTACCATTGTGTGTGTTCTGCTATGTTGTATTCCGCCCTCTTTTCCAACTCAGCTAATGTGCAATTGTCTGTCTGTAGGTGACTCCGGATACCCCAACATGCCGTGGTTGCTGACACCCCTCAGGAACCCTGTGACACCAGCCCAGATGCGCTACAATGAGGCACATGGTCGGACCAGGAGAGTGATCGAGCGGACATTTGGTCTCCTGAAGAGCCGCTTCCGCTGCCTGGACAAGACAGGAGGGGCCCTCCCATATGCCCCAGCAAAGGTGTGCAAGATTGTCATCGTCTGCTGCATGCTACACAACCTGGCAGTGCAGAAGGAGTTGGCTCTCATCCTGGATGACGATGACCAACATCCGCCACCTGTGGAGGATCCTGGCCTGGGCCACAATGCCAGAGATGAAGATGATGATGATGGTGATGTCCGCACACAGCTCATCACCAACTTCTTCAGCTGAATGTGAGTATCCAGAGAGTTGTCATGTCAATGATGTGAGTTTGTGTGATATGTGTTGGTGGTGCTCTGGTGCTGTTTGAGTGTGGCCATGTGCTACTTGACTGGAAGCGTGCAGCGATGTGTCCTTACAGGTAGTCTGTACTCCCAACAGTGTTGACATGCTAACTTGGTTTTCTGTAAGTATCTTGTGACATGTATTGGGCATGAGTATTGCAGTTCTGTCCTGTTCTTCAGTGCTTTTGACTGTGTGTCATGTCTGTCCTTCACAGGGTACTTTCAGAGTTGTTTGGTCAACTGTGATCCCCGACACCATGATTCAACTTCCAGGGTGGAAGCAGTCGTTTCCCTACAGGTGATGTGCCACATACCCCTGGACTTTATTTCTTCTACACTTGTTGACTGTGTGGCCCCTGCCACGTAGGATTACCTTGCATCTGTAGTGGAAACAACATGTTGCAAATGTGTAATAAACCTGTGCTTCACTTTGGGATGTGCGTTGTCTGTGGTCACACATCTGACTGACATGTGCTTACTGCACCTGTGGGCTAGTTAACACAGACTGTAAATAGGTGTGGTGTCTGTGCATTCCACTGTATTTCCTGGCAACATCAGTGTAGGCGATGAGTCTGATGGCCCTGGTGTGTATGTGTTGTGTAGCCCTAGTGGTGTGTCTCCCTCATATGTGTCACGTCACCATGACTCACATGACGGTGTTGAACTTGCTGTAGCAGTTAGCATGCACAGTGTCATTTAGCAGATCACCATCTCCATGACAGAAACCACGTTGGAATCACAACAGAGGCAAGTATGGTGTATTAGTGAGTTTATTTCCATACATGTGTGAGGATAGTGCACAGGATGGTGTGTGCTGTACATTGGGATTGTAATCCAAAGTTCCCAGATGAGTTGGAAGTCTTGGTAGCAGAAATGTCCTGAGTAAAGTCCACAGTCATCTGATACATTGGGCCAACTTAAGCTCCCCATGTCATGTGGGAGAGTTGGGTTGCATTCGACAGGGTGAACAGTTGGCACACAAAGGAGAATTTCCAGAACAGGTGTTGGGTTCCTGGGGGATGTACATGGCCATCGGCCTCTCAGTTTTCCTTCCTCGGGCGACCCCTCTTCTTTCGGGGGGGACCCTCATCTGCAGGCTACTGCGGTGCAGAGGACTCTCCGCCAGAGTCATCCTCCCTCGCTGTGGCAGTTGCAGTTGTTGCAGCACCAGATGTTGTGGGCACACAGGGAGGTGTGGCCATGTTGGTGCTAATCTGGTGGAGGCATGTCAATATGTCCCTATGCACCGCTGTCAGTTCTTCCAATGTGTCCCACTTGGACTCCATGCCAGACATGTGTGTCTCCACACGGGACATGTGTGTCTCCACACGGGACATGTGTGAGTCCAAGCGGGCATGATGGGCAGCCTGCTGCTGTTGAATGTCCTTGAGGATCCCCACTACCTGGCTGACCTCTCCGGTGCTATTCTGGTACGCATCAGCAATGTGTGCCAGTTGTGGGTCATCATGCAGTCCAGACCCCTCTGCAAACAGCGACCTATGTCTACCACCCCTCCCACCACTCCTGGTGACACGTGCGGGACCTGCGGTGGCATGCACAGGTAACCGTAGGCCCACTTGGGGGTTGTTACTGGGGTCGTTGTCCGTTGCTCCACGTTGGGCCGGGGTCCCTGTGCTGTTGTCATCGGTGGTCCTTGGTCTGTCCGTGTTGGCAGGGGTGGTCTGTGTGTTGGCAGTTGTTGGAGGGGTGGGTGCAGGGGGTGCAGATGTTGGTCCTGCTGGTGCTGCATGATGACTCACACCGGAGGGGCCAGGTAGGTCTTCGCCATCCGAGGAGGGCAGAGGCTGTACCACACCAGTGAGCTCAGTGTCCCCCGGAGCCTGGGACAGGGACTCCTCATCGTCTGCTGCTGTGTCCCCATCATCACCTGTTTTTGGAAGAGACACACAATGTATGTTATGTTTCTACAGGCATCAATGGTTCACACACCTGACAGTTGTGACTGTACCTCTGGATGCGGGCCTGTACATTGCATTGTCCTAAGTTGTCACAGTCAGAGGTTGATATTGGTGTAGCACATTGTCCTGCCAACCTGAAGCTTTTCAATGTGAATGTTGAGGTGTGTGCATGGCCAGCATTGGTGGTATTTGATGGACATCCGGCCCTCCTTCTCCCCCCAGCCCAGTTATCCCACCATGAAGCATGCCACCCTTGCAGTGTATGCAGGTTGACTCTCAGGATGTCAGTCAGTGGTGTCCTGCTGTTGGTTGTTGCACAGTTCCCAGCAGGGCCTTGTGCTCCCCACAGCTGAGGCCAGTGTCAGACATCTTTGAAGTGGCTTTTCACTGCCTGTGACGTGTGAATGCTTCAGTGTGAGCTTGCTGGGCCATGTGGGTGGGGGATGTTGAGCTGTGACTACCACTCCCATCATGCTAATGCCTACACCCCCCTTCCCAGCATGCCCATACTTCCTTCCTTTTAACTCTGCTTCCCTGTGGGGTAGTGTGCCTGTGCTGACAGGATGGCTGACAGTGTTGTCCTGGCGTTTTTTTGGCTACAAGTCCCAAGAGTGTCCCTGTGCTTCACACAGCATAACCCAGGGTGGTGGTTCTTTGTGGGATATTTAATTGGAGTGTGAGGCATTGCATTCTCCCAGGTGAGTTGTGTGGAGTTTGTGTTAAGGGGGTGTGTAAGAAAAGCTGCTTGTAACTATGGTCAGATCTGTCAGTCCTCCTTCCCACCCAGCCAGATATCCCACCATGGAACGTGCTTCCATTGCAGGGAATGCAAGTTGGCTTTCAGGATGTCAGTCAGTGATGTCCTGCTGTTGGTTGGTGCACAGTTCCCAGCAGGGGCTTGTGCTCCCCACAGCAGTACCCAGTGTCAGCCATCTTGTCAGTTGTTTTCCACTCCCTGTGATGTGAGCATGGTTCAGAGTGGTGTTGATGGGCCAATTGTGAGGGTGACCAATATCTGTGCCTACAACTCCCATCATGCTATTGCCTACACCCCCCTTCCCAGCATGCCCATACTTCCTTCCTTTTGAGTGGACTTCACTGTGTGTGTGACAGCAATGGCAAGATGGCTGACAGTGTGGTCCTGTTGTTTGTTGGTGCCCAGTTCCCAGCAGGGCCTTGTGCTCCCCACAGCTGAGGCCAGTGTCAGACATCTTTGAAGTGGATTTTCACTGCCTGTGAGGTGTGCATGCTTCAGTGTGAGCTTGCTGGGCCATGTGGGTGGGGGATGTTGAGCTGTGACTACCACTCCCATCATGCTATTGCCTAAACCCCCCTTCCCAGCATGCCCATACTTCCTTCCTTTTGACTCTGCTTCCCTGTGGGGTAGTGTGCCTGTGCTGGCAGGATGGCTGACAGTGTTGTCCTGGCGTTTGTTTGGCTACAAGTCCCAAGAGTGTCCCTGTGCTTCACACAGCATAACCCAGGGTGGTGGTTCTTTGTGGGATATTTAATTAGAGTGTGAGGCATTGCATTATCCCAGGTGAGTTGTGTGGAGTTTGTGTTAAGGGGGTGTGTGAGAAAAGCTGCTTGTAACTATGGTCAGAGCTGTCAGTCCTCCTTCCCACCCAGCCAGATATCCCACCATGGAACGTGCTTCCATTGCAGGGAGTGCAAGTTGGCTTTCAGGATGTCAGTCAGTGGTGTCCTGCTGTTGGTTGGTGCACAGTTCCCAGCAGGGGCTTGTGCTCCCCACAGCAGTACCCAGTGTCAGCCATCTTGTCAGTTCTTTTCCACTCCCTGTGATGTGACCATGGTTCAGAGTGGTGTTGATGGGCCAATTGTGAGGGTGACCAATATCTGTGACTACAACTCCCATCATGCTATTGGCTACACTGACTTCACCAGCATACACAGAATTCATTCCTTTCAGTGAGCTTCCTGTGAGGTGGTGTTCTAGTGGTGGCAAAATGTCTAACTGTGTTTGTTGGTTATATTTGTGCCACTGCCTTGCTGTATTTGTAGTTAGGTTTGTACATATCATGACACAGTTACATATCACTATGAGATGGCATGTACTGTGTTTATCTGACTGACAGACAAATCTTGGGGTGATTATCTTTTGGTTGCTGTGAATTTGCTAAGGGTGCATGGTTTGACTATCCCCTTGACAGTGATGTGTGTGTATTGTCACACAATATTGGGTATATTAGTTGTGTACTCACCAGGCTCTGGGATGTTTGATAGTCCATATATGCTCACTGGTGGTAGGATGGCCCGCACCCTCTCCTCCCAGGGCCTGAGGTATAGTGGTTTGGCAGGAGGGCCACTGCTGGTGCGCTGACTCAAGATGTAATCCTTCTTTAGTAGGTCCCTGACCCTCCTGCGCACATCATACCACCTGTTCTGGATGTCTTCCTTTGTGCGCAAACATGGTGATTGTGCGTTCACCCTGTCGACGATCCTCTCCCACATCTTGGTTTTCTGCGACTTGGACCAATGTACCAAACAACTGTGGCTCTACCCTGAGGATCTCATCTACCAGGACTTCCAATTCACTGTCTGGGAACTTTGGATTCTTCTTTGGGGGCATGGTGATGGGTGGTGGTGGGGATTGATGTGTGTGTGTGTGTGTGCAAGTGAGGGTGTGTGAGTGTAGGTTTTGCTGGGTGTATGTGAGGGTGATATTTGTTGAGGTGCTAATGGTGTGTGGCTTGTGTGATGGATGAGCTGTGAGTGTGTCTGTGGTTGCTGTCTGATGGTGTTCTGTGCTGGCAGGTCAGTTGAATTTGCAAAGGATCATGGTAGGGATTTGTGGCCTTTATATAGTTGGGGGTGTGTCCTTGTTCCATGTTTTTTTCCCTGTATTTATTGACTTTGTCATTGCTTGTTTGGCCCTTTTTTTGTATTTTTCCTTTGTATTTTTTGTGCATGTAGGAGACGTTCTTCTGACCGAGTAGGACGCTGCAGTTGTCTCGTGCGAGCTTCTCCGAGTCGTTCACGCTGTGTTTCTGCTAGGTTTATTGTGCAGCGTACGCGTCGGTCGCCGGGTATTGGCTTCCTTCGGCTGGCTTTTGTATGCGTGTCGGTCGTACAGCTTGAGCTCCGTGCGACTCGGTCTGGTTTTCCACGCATTACATCGTACTGCGCAGGTCGGAGTTCGCGGGTACGTTTCGTTCGGGTTCATTCCTGGTGCATGTCGGTCGGTTCGATTCGCGTGGTTTCCCGGCCGGATAGCTTGTTTCCGTGATTCACATGCATTTCATCGTACTACCCAGGTCGGGCAGCGCCGGTACGTGTCGGTCGGACTATATTCCCGTACCGAGTCGGTCGGTATGTTTTCCGGCCCGAATCGGAATCGACCCCTTACTGTCTGAAGCTGAACACCGGCAAGACCAAAATCATAATCTTCAGGAAGAGCACTTCACCATATGACTCCACCTGGTAGTTAACAGAGCTAGGACCAACACCCAGTCACACCACCTTTGCCAAGAAGCTCAGGGTCGTCATTGACAGCAAACTCAACATGACCAACCAAGTCAATGTCATCACATCCTCATTCTTCCATACCCTGAAGGAGCTAAGGAAGATTTTCAGATGGCTACCGATCAGCACCCAGAAAACCGTCACAAACGCCCTTGTCACAAGCAAGTGGACTAGTGGAACATCTTCTATGCCGGGATCAACAAAAAACTCACCAGAAGGCTGCAGACCATTCAGAACTCAGCAACAGAATCACTTTTAACCTCCCACACCGCACTCACATCACACCACACCTTAAGGACCTCCACTGGCCTCCCCTTGCACAAACGAGCACAATTCAAACTTGTCATCCGCACTTTTAAGGCCCTACATAACACTAGCCCAACATAATTCAACAATTGCATCTGTTTTCACAAACCTTTCAGACACCTCAATTTACCGGATGCCTACTTACATACATCCCACACATACGGAAAACCAGATCCGGTGGTTGAGCCTTCTCCTATATCGCACCTAAAGCATGGTATAGCCTACTGCGACACATTAGGGGTGGACGGAACACGCAGAGTTTCACTCCACAGAATTCTGCAGCTTTACCTAAAAACTCCATGAGATTTTGCAGAGTTCTAAAACAGTGAAATTTGTGTACGTTGAGCTGCTCGTGCTGATGTTTAGCACCAGGAGCTTGTCCCATGCTGTAAAATCAGCATGAACAGCACCACGCAGCATGCCAGAGAGCACTGCTTCTTCTTGAAGCTCAAGTAGATTTTCTACTCGAGTGGCTTACTCAACATGGGCAGCAACTTTCTCAACGCAAGAGATAGCGATCTGCTGCGACCACCCGTGTTGATAAATCACATCAGCACTTGTCCTATTGCTCGATCTTCTCGCTGGCGCTCACCAACTTAACATTGGTGAGCTGTGTGTGAGAAAAACTCAGCCACGCAGCAATTGGAAGAGTTTTTTTGGAACTCCACGCTGCAGGCGGAGCACGGAGTGGTCAAAAGTCCATGACCTCCGCCGGCAGAGCAGAGTTTACCACCCACCCCTGCTACACATAGGAGTACCCTTCTCGCTTCCTGAATTTCATAAGAAGCTGAAGACGTGGCTTTTTGAGTAGTCGCAATCGGCCCTAGGTTTAGCTAGACTCACACCTGCTCAGATTACGTAAGAGAAGAGTGCCCCTGTGTATTAAGCTGGCTCTGTATATACTATACTGAAATGAGGTATAGTGTGCACAGAGTCCAGTGGAACCCCAAAGGTATGCAGAGGTAAAAGTAGATAACAACTTACTCTCTATTTGTGGTAGTGTGGGTGAGCAGTAAGGCTTTATCAGAGGGTAGTGTTAAGCATTTGTTGTACACACTCAGGCAGCAAATGATGTCACACACTCAAAGACTGAACTCAGACCAATTTGTTTGTATAAAAATATTATTAAGTTATTTTATTTCTATAATCAATCCAAGCCTGGTGCAGGTAAGTGAAATAATACTTTACAAAAATCTTATCCAGTGATTTACAGTTGAATGCAGGTTCAAATGCAGTTGGTTGAACTACAGGTAAGTCAACAGTTCAACATTACTTTTTAGTTACTTTACAGATTACTGTGCATGTTACTTTTTAGATTACTTTTTAACTTATCAGTGCGATATGCCTAGATATCACATTGAGACATTTCTTAGACAAAAGGTAAGTCATTCACTTTTAGTACATTTACAGTTTTTCAGTGTTTCATAAAAACCAACTCCACACTTAGAAGAATTTTCAAGGAAAAGCAGTCAATGCAATCCTATGGAAGGAAACTAAGTTAACGGTTTGCAGGTAAGTACTTATTTGTGGGAGTTGGTATTCTGGGGTTAGAACCAGGGTTCCCCCAGGGTCGAGGATGCACTCTCAGTGGCACTAAGGCGGCTGGGTGCAGAGTGCTGAGGCCCAGTGTTATCCAATGGGGGGTAGAGGGCCTCCGGTTGGTGGCTGTTCACGAGCAGGCCACAAGGTTGTGGGAGCAAAGCTCCTGGTGTTAGGCTCAGGGCAAAGGGGGATCCGAGTTAGCACACAAGGTGCACCAGCAGCAGCGCTGGGGCGGCTGGGTGCAGGGTGCTGTTTTGGCATCGGGTGCCCTGTTGTTTTCAATTGAAGTTGGCAGTTTTGGATTTTGGTTGCAGGCTCAGTCCAGGAAGACTTCCGGAAGGAACCAACAGCTGGGCAGGTAAGTTGGAGGGCTCGGGGACGTAGGTGCACCTCAGGTTCTCTTCTCCAGGGCGCAGGGTGGCTGGATGCAGGGGTGTCTTTTGAGGTCGAACTTCACCTTACCAGGCCACTCGCGGTTAGAGGGGTCTCTGTGCAGAGGCTGCAGGCGATGTCAGGGAGTCCTGAACGGGTCAACCCATGGTGGACTCAGACTCTGGAGCGCAGGGGGACCTCTCTGGGACTCGGGCCGTGGGCAACGGGTGCAGTGGTGGTTCAAGGCGTCGGGTTTCTTTGTCCTCAGCAGGCTCAGAGTCTGTCTTGGGAGTTTCTTTTGAACAGAGCTGCAATTCACAGGAGAGCCAGTCTTTGTTGACAGCAGTCAGTCCTCCCAGGAGTTCTGCAGGTTGCTGGCTGCAGGATAAGGCGACTTTTGGCGCAGGATCTATGGATACTGCAGACGGGCCGGTAGGGCTGGGGCCAAGTCAGTTCTTTTCTGCAGTCTCCTCTGCTGTGCGTCTTCTTTCGTCCTTCTTCGTAGATTGCGGGAATCTGTCTTCTTGGTTAAGGGCTGCCCCCTAAATACTGTATTTAGGGGGCATTTTAGGGGTCTCGAGGTCAGTAGCCAAAAGGCTACTGACCTTAGGGTGACTACACCCTTGGTGTGCTCACCCCACGTGGGGAAGTGGGCACAATCCCTAATCCTGATTGGAGAATGCCTGCCATCTGCAAGATGGTGAGCACTGAAGAGTGGGCTTCACCTCGCCTCCCCCACCTGAGGGGTGGCATTGGCAGAGGTGGGCACACCTTCTGGGCTGCGCTAATCTTTCCCGCCTGTCTTCCAGCCGAAAAGGAGGGGAGATAGCAAGAGAGGCTGGTGGTCGCGTTACAAAGGCGGCAAGGCCTTTGCATCTCCCCTGCCACAGATGGCTTTTCCTGGCCTGGGGGAGGTGTGCCCACCTCCGCCCAGGAAAAGCTTGTTTCTGGGCTTAGGTAGCGAAGGCTCCCACCCCAGTGGTCCAGAAATATGTCTCGTGGTGGCAGGCTAGTGTGCACCAGTCAGGAAACCCACCAGAGGCTGGTCGTTTTTCAGGGGGCATCTCTAAGATGCCCTCTGAGTGCATTTTTCATTAAATCCCACACTGGCGTCAGTGTGGGTTTAATGTGCTGAGAACTTTGATATCAAACTTCCCAGTTTTCAGTAAAGCCATTATGGTGCTGTGGAGTTCGTATTGACAAACTCTCAGCACCATATTCTCTTAATGGCATTACTGCACTTACAATGTCTAAGAATTGGTCTAGACACTGTAGGGGTACAGGGCTCATGCCCCTGTACCCTCACCACTGGTATAGTGCACCCAGCTAGAGCGGTGGGTTGTAGGCATGGCACACAGGGATGTGTAAATATACAAAGAGAGAGGGCCCCTGGGATGAAGATGCTCTGGCAGGAAGTCAGGGGAAAAAAGCAACTCTAAAATGAATAATATCCTGCCTGAAGGTTACTTTATTCAGCGGGAAACAAACTGGCCGTTTGAAAGTGCTCAAAAAGAGTCACACATGAGCCAGACGGAAGTTACGCTCCTATACGTGCTGATATTAATAATAAAGATATTCAACCACATGCAATGCATTTATAAATCGCATTATTAGGTAAAGAACGAATTCATTCTTATTTTTATTATGAGTATCAAAACAGTATAAACTACATACTATATAAATCACAACATGATAAATAAGGCAATTAATGACAACAACGCCAAGACACAAAAGAATATATTAATATATCTAATCCCACTCTTCCATACATACCACATTCATACACCAAACAGTTTGCACATACTAAAAACAAGAAATAAAGAAGTCTGGGAGAACCATCCCTCAAACATATTCAAGAAAATACCTAGAATATGGTGTCCGTTTGTACAATAATAAAGTGAATCTCAAAGTCTTTGGGTGGTGCATATAGCAGAAGATTTCTTTTTAACAATATAGTTGTGTTATCATAATATAATTTTATGAATATCCTGCGCAAATACAATTCTGAATAAGAGTATTTAAATCACTACTGCAAACATCGTATGTAGTGATTGGTTTTTTTGGTGGTCTCCACAGCATACCCCGTCGCGCGTTTCGGTAATGACCTTTAGTGAAGGCCGCACCGTCTTCAGGGCGCTAAAAACATGGGAGGATCAGGGAGTCTTGGTGTCCAAACATAAGGAAACTTCTGTCCCTCTGAGCGGACTTCAAGGTCAAGCGGTATAAAGGCATTCAGGACAGAAACACGAATAACGCAGAAAATGGCTCAAATGTGAAAGGTATCTAGGACGATTCTTGTAGATGGTGCCTTGGGTAGATATCCTCTGAGAAAAGGTGGAAGCCGAGGTTCAAGTGGATGGAGGCTAATACAAGTCTTTAGGGGGGAGAGAGGAGATCTCGAAATATCTCCCCCAAAGCTGGATGGGAAAGGTGCCGTTTGCAATAAATGGGAAACACAGTTGTCTAAATTGGCAACAGGGAACGCAGCTCCTGTCTTGTGGGGGGCGATCACAGCCGAAACTGTCTTAATCCACGGATCAGCAACTAATAACGTACGACAACATAGGTTCCGCCTCCAGGCAGAGGGACCACTGAAGGCCAACAAGTTGTTCCAATCCAAAAGGGGAAACCCCACAGCAGGACAAAACGTCTTCTACATGTCAGATAAAGAGAATGCAGGTCTCCTAGGTGGTCTGAGACTCAGAATATGGAGGCCGATATTTCTAAATGGCAAAACAGGACATCGACCTGAAAGAAACTATAAGCCTGTCTATCGCTGTTAGGATCACCAAAACCAACAACAATGAATGGTCCACTGGGGCCAGAGTACAATCGTATTATTGGTTGCTGATCCCTGGATTGAGACAGTTTCTTGGCGCCTTGCTCCCTAATGGGCGACTTCCCCTCTTCGCCCAGTTTGTGTTGGTTTTTATTTCATTTGCACCTTGTTGAAGGTGTGACTGCTCCTTGAGTCTCCCACTGAAACGCGCATGGCGCTCACCTAGAAGTGGACCCGAAGACTTTGGAAGTTGATGTATAAAGCTAATTGGATCAGAGGAACACTATACTTGCTATGCAAAACTATTCTTTGAACGTATGCTATTACTCATTTTATTATGTTCATTTGATGCATGCTATGTATAGCTATGAATTTAATTTTTATGCACCTTGGACCAATTATGTTCTGAGCATTCTATATCTATATATGCAGTGAATTTTGAGTATTGATATATTTGGTTTTTCTGATATTGGGTCTTTGAAATTATTGGATTTTAATTGCTGTGTTTGTATATAACAAGGTTGTGATATGTGTAGAATGAATGAGATGTATGAGTCTGATTGCAAGTGTGTTGTCGGTGGTGTGTTAGTAGGAGGTTCCTAGAGAGAATGCATACTGTGATGAATATTGAGATTCATACATGTCAAATTATTGGGTTTTGATGTATATGTTTATGACCGAAGCTGTTTAACTTAATTCATTTACTGTACCATTGTAAAAAAATTATGTTTTTGAATAAACTGTATGTATTTTCAGATGTACAATTATTTCTGTGGTACTAATAATTTGTGAATCACAAGGCTCAGTTGCGACTTAATAGTGCTTCAAAAAATATATAGGAGGTATTCCCGTATTGTCTATCCAATGGGCAGGTATTTTGTTTTGTTGTGTCACACCTGCTCAGAGCCAGAATACCCTCACATGTGTTAGTGTATGCTACAAATCTGCGTAACATAACATCCAGATCTCAGCATACGTGCATGCTTGTATGTAGAGGTGGACTATTTGTTTAACCTGTGGGTTTTATTGATGTATATGCAGATCGTTGCAACTTTACCACTGTTTTTTTTCCCATTCTCCACTCCAATTCTAGACCCACGTTGATCTTCTTCTCAGTGATTTACATTGCCCTGGCCAGCCTTGCAGCTATTCATAACAAACTCACAGTCCAGGTCAGTATGGTTCTTATGTCACTTCCACCACCATCCCCTTCACCAGTTTTCCAAGACATCAGCTTTGGTGGCTGGCACTCATCAGCACAGGAAACTATATCAAGGAACCCTGGGCTCCTGCCTCCTCTCGGGACCTACTTGGTGGCGGTTGCGCCCAGCACCGTGAACCCAGGTCCGATCACCTCCAATCGATACTCTGCAGCACTCCTTCAGTTGCTAGACCCCGGATGCCATTCCACCAACTGCTGGAGGGCTACACCTCACACCACAGTAGGAGCTTTCATCTGTACCCCTTGCCAGTTCTCCAGCAGTCATTGAACCACACCCCATACAAATACCAACAATGCCTTCAACACCCCTTCCCAACACTCACACAACACAAGAACCAGCAATGCCTACACTCCCACCCTACACCACACACCACAGCAAACTCTCACGACAACACTCACTCGCATGCATGCTTAATCAACACACAATAACTCGGCAAACACACAACCTAAATATAGGACCTTCTGAGCAACAAGCACCCAAAATCCTCTACATCACAGAAACCTGGCTCAACCCCTCATTGGCTCAAGACATCTCTATGGCAATCCCAGGGGGCTACAAGATCACTCGACAGAACAGCCTTCACAAGCCAGGAGGTGGACTTGTTATCATCTACAAGGAAGCCATAAAATGCACAACATCCACAGAGAATGCCACCCCGTTCGTGAAACACCTGCACTTCAAGCTGCGAATCTCTGGAAAATTCACCCTGAACGGAACCCTCACCTATCAACCACCCAGACCACGAGCCACCTTTACCAACCTCATCACTGACTTTGTCACTCCTCTCAACATTGACTCCAGAGCCTACATTCTTTTTGGTGACCTCAGCTTTCACCTGGAAGACCGAAACGACCCCTGCTCCACAGCAATCCTCTAAAGCTTTTGCAGCACTAGACTCATCCAGCTCATCACAGAACCAGCACACACTGGACCCCATCTTCATCAAAAGCGACAGCATCAAATACAACTCCACCACACAACTCACATGGACCGACCATCTATCAACCACCTCGAAATCAACACATCTAAAGTCAATTCCTCTACCAGGTTCAGCATTCCAAGCTGCAGCTGGGACAAAATGACATAAGCAGACTGGCTCAGCACTGTTCAGTCTAGCCCCACAGACAACCTCGACTAGGACCTTGGGAGTGCCAGATGCTCTCACCAGTTTTTGAAGGTATCCCTTGAGGATCCCAGAGTTTCCTATCTGTGAACCTGGTATCCTACTTTTATTCCATATTGTAGAAGAAGCATGTAAGCGATTGTTACTAATGTTAATGCAATAGCAATGTATAGGAAGGCGTGCTAGTGTACTGATGGTAATTGCCTTTTCTTGTTGTTTCCAGTGTATTGCATCTTCACGAAACCATAAACTCCTACCTTCGCGAACACAGGTCTCAGCAGCGACACATCCTGCTAAGCAGTGTGCATCACTGCAGAGCAGATCCAGTATCGCAAGTCTCTCTTTTCATATTATGTCCCAACTCCATTCCCCCACAGGACAGTGCATGATTTAGGTGCTTTATCCCTGGATCTCGCGCTTATCTGAGAGGGATAGGAGGTTCAGCATCGATTCCAGTGTCGTCTCTGCGGTTGGGACCAGGTGAGTGCTTGACATTATCCAAGACCCAGGTGGTCTCCACTCGGTAAACTCATCTGTGCTTGTCAATGCTGCAATAAATTAAGACATGTTTGAGTCGCTGCAGCTCTTTAATACTGGTAAAGTCAGCTTTGGATTGCTGATTGTTGGGGCAAATTTGAACGTGTGTTACAGATTATTGGATAATGGGTCAAATAAAAACATGAAGTTAGGATTAATGTGGGATGATATAATGTGACCATGCACTAAGGTTTACTGATTGGGGCAAAGCTGAATTTGGATAATGATAGCAATTCTTGGCATATTGTAAACATTATTAGCATCTTCATGCACACTTTTGTATAACATTTACACTGCCATTATGGTGATATTCTTTACATTTGATAGGCACTTTTGACATGATGGGGGCCCATCCCCACTTTAATGTTGGCACTTGCATATGATATTATTTTTTTATATACTGCTAGCATTTTGGCATGATGGTACATAGCCCTGATTTATTGCTTTCACCGACCCAGTTTTAGTAATTCCTGTAATTGTCGTAACATCACAACTGCTGTCTGAGCCCTCGGCCTGAAAGAAGAGGGCTAACGACTGTGCTTCCATCAATGCACTCGCTCACCAATTTATCCATCCATCTATTCATTTATTCAACCCTCTGTGCATGCACTAATTCTCCCTTTACTTCTCCATGGTCTTTGTCACTCGCTCGTTCATCAAACTGTCGACGCTTTTAACGTTTTATCACATTTACTTTCCCATCCATTCAACCCCACACACAAACTTGCCATTCAGCTAAGGTGCACTTTCTCATATAAAATTGACTAATGAGAGCCATTAGGTCAATCAATGCTTGTTTTATTGTATCTTTTCATTATAGCAATAGACAGTTGTTCGGAGCTGTCCGTGTCGCTGTTGAAAACTTTCCACGTTGTTAAAAGCCTGTGCCTTCATCTCGGGATGCATAAATTGAAGCTTTTGGGATGAGCCTTAACCACAGGCGCATACTGCTCTGAATGTATATAATGCCTAATTGTAATTAAATTACACTCTATAAGGCTCTGCTCCGCGACCCCAAATAACAGTTGCTAGGTATTAGTGCTTGATGGGTTATCGATAAATGATATAGCAACCAATACATGCCGAATTCAAAGGGAAAGTCGCGTCTCCCTAGTTTAAAACTTCAGTTCTGACTGTAACTCGTGGTACACAGTGAGTCCGTGCTTGCTTATGCAACAGACGGGTGTTTAAGCATAATCCCGTCTCGTCCTCCTATGCCCCCAGTGGCCACCTGGGCACGGCCTTTTTCACATATTAATTCTAGACATACCGGAGTGATGGTTCTGCCTGTCTGGAGCCCGATTAAACTTCATGGCTTCGCGAGCCCTTATTTTTGCCCAAGTATGAGATGGTCATAGCCCAGATTCCATGCTTTTTTCCCTGTGGAGCAATGATGACTGTATCGCAGATGCGTTGACTCATTCTGTCCTAACCCACCTTCCGTATATTCTCCCCGAGTTCTACAAACAAACGCCATGAGGTCTCTCAAACAAGTTGGTGTTTGGTAAATCAGACCCTGAAAGAGGGGTGAATGTTTGCGCCGGCATCCTTCCGCATTTATAAAATCCCCTGACTTCTCCCCTCCTTTCTTTGTTTCATTTTTTACATTCAGACCATGATGTTTATTTTCCCTTCCTATCCTACGGTTTCTTAGTCAGTGGGCTGGGGAGGCATCACAAACCCACCACCCCACCCTTCCTCTGTCAGCGAAGGCAGGCGTCACTTAATCAAATCTCGATTTCGAAGCAGCCCTTCCAGGAGGTGCCATTACTCTCCCTCTGTCAGACAAACTTTGAGAGAGAGAAAGGACATGCTGCGAGGGACAGGCGCCAGAGAGGGTTTGTTGAGAAAGGTAGAGAGGGAGCTGCTCTGTTTGCTCCGTGTTCTTTGAACCCCCTACCTCCCTCTCTCGGTCTTGAAGGCGGCACCGTGCCCCCCGCAGAAAGGTTGGAAGGAGCTGCCTGCACACACACCGGGAAGAAGTGCAGCCGAGACCCGCGCAGGGAAGAGGGAGGGAGGCAGTAAGACAGCTGCCCTCCTCGCGCCAGAGTCGGTGTGTGCTTCCCAGACCACCACACGCGGACCGGACGCAGTTCGAGCAGTCTGTGAGGAGAAGGCGAGCACGAGAATCCCCGCGTGGCTCTTTTGTTGCCGGGCTCCCCGCGCGGCCGCCTCTGCCCGTTCCGAGCCATGCATCTGGAACGCAGGCGCTGGATGCTCGGGGCCGCCACGCTGCTTGTCATCGTTCTCATTTTCGCAGACATCTCAGATATTGAAGAGGAAGTTGGGTAACTATACATCTTCTCTTTTCTCTTTGGGTGGAGAGGTGGCTGCAAGGAGAGTTTCTTTGTCTTTGCCATTGCCTTTGCATGATGGGGAGGGCGCCTGGATTCGATCTTTTTGGTCTTTGAATAGTTGTTGTGCAGTTTTAAACCACTGTGCTCTGTTGTATGGGACAGGGTGAACGCCGGCATTCAACCCCTGCCATTGTTCCAAGTCCCAGCCTTTTCTCTAAACAAGTGCCCCAGCCTGCTCTCTAAACTTAGAATTAGCCATTTTTAAATGGAAGTTTTTGCTCGTCCCTGTGTCGTGCCTTTCTGTTAGTTTGCATTTTAAGGGCACTCAAAATACATTAAAATGTTTAACGAATGATACCCGCCTTTTCAACTTTCTGCTCCTGAGAGGCGTCGGGTGGGGCATATCTCAAGGGATAAAGGCTAATCTAAGCGAAGATCAGTTACAGTGAAACTGGATCCATCCAAAAACCTACATCATGCCCCGTAGTCCAGACAAAGACCCACCCGAGCTATAGTGAAGAATTCGCAGCACTGCAAAACACTGAAATCTGTGACAGCCTTTATATTGATCAGACTGCTCGCCTTTATGACGGGAGGGCTTTATCCGCCCTTCTGTATTATACTTTCCATCGTGTTTGCAGGACACGCTCTCTCTATTGTTGCTCTTGTTTCATTTTTTTGTTTGTGTACTCTATTTAAACGGTATTTCCCCTGGTGCCACAAGCGTCTCATCCGCACTGGGGGCACTTCGTTCTGCTGCCTCCTCCCCCAGTCCCATGAGAGCGGCTCCAACAGAAGCGAGATACCCGGCAGCTTGGAGCCTCGTGTTCCGGGAGCTGTCTGTGTGATTTCAGAGTCATTGTATTCTCTGCTCAGTTGATTTACGGGTTTAATGTTCATCTGGCCATCCCTTCATCTGGTCCCCTGGATTCCACTGCTCTGGTTGGCTGTTGAGGGGCTCAGGTGGCAGCGCACACGCGTGTGCACCAGCCCCACTCTTCAGAGCAGCTTTTTTTGTATTCCAGTGGCCCCTACAGCTCAGGCGGCAAACCGGAATTTCTTCTTTCTGTTTTATCATATTGTGAAGACAGTTTTTAAGATACACAACGGTGTTGACAAGGTAAGCAGGAAGACCCATTAGTATTTGGATACAATGAATAACATGTCCATCAATTCTCACGTAAGACTGTCGTGGTGAGGAGGAGAGAGGCTTCATTTGGAAGGTGGGT
Organism: Calotriton arnoldi; assembly: GCA_963921515.1. Taxonomy (NCBI): domain Eukaryota; kingdom Metazoa; phylum Chordata; class Amphibia; order Caudata; family Salamandridae; genus Calotriton; species Calotriton arnoldi. The sequence continues at coordinate 2,254,806 of CAWUFW010002266.1, read as the reverse complement.
GGGTATGGAAAGTCGACAGGCGAACAGTGTCCCCTGCTAAAACACAGCAGTGCAAGCGCAAACTTTTTTGTGTGCTTTCTTTAAAAAAAAACTATCATGCTTTGTTCTCTTATGTGTCGGAACATCTTAGAGACATAGAAATTACAATTATGCAAAATTATCATCAGCTGCCCAATACATGCTGCACAAGAGATTAGCACCATTGGTTCTGTCACTTACTTTCCCACATGAAGATTCTTGTTGGCCAGTTCTGCAGTTTCTACTGATTCCAGTTATTGACATATCTGTTTTTCAGTATCAACTGAACCACAGTGGAGAAATTTCCAGTTGATACCAATATCTTCTTGGAATTAGTAATTGGTATCCAAGGGAGTCTATTGGTTTCAGTTGATATCTTTTTTGATTCAATAGAGTTCCCCCTGTTTTCCTGCAGGATATGGGCTGCCCAAGGTCCAAAAAGCCCATGTACCACAAATGATTTCAGGATAACCCTTAGTAACAGGTCAACCACTAGGGTAACAATATGTACAGATTTTGGATCCAGAATGTTTCACTTATCTGAGGTCAATACAAAAGCTAAGACTTACAACATATTGTGCACATTGCCTTTGATTGATGCTCAGTTCATGCTCAATTAATTTGCTGCTATAATTGATATTTCTGGCATTTGTCTAGTGCTCTGACTTTAGACTATGCAAGTGCCAGGTGACTGAGTGTACGACCTATTGTCCAGCCTCCAGTGGAAACATCAATTTAAAGGGCGGGTTCTAGTACACTGCAGAACGTGATCAAATTACAATTACATTGCAATCTGCTTGGAAGGCAATTCTATAACTAGTGGCAGAATATAGATAGAACATTGCCTCTTATATTCTCTCGTGTAATTCACAGATTAGAGGGAGCTTTCTATGTCTCAATGACACCAAAAACGAGTTTCTGCTATAGGTTGGTGCCACAGATTACCAATTCCATGGCCTCCAGCTTTATGGACAGCCTCACATCCAGCAAGCAATTTGAGACCAGGGAAGATGCCTTCCCTTCTACCTTGCCCCGACACATGCAATGGCAAAAGTAATTGATTTCCAGTTGTCAATAATGCCCAAAGGTCTAAAATTTCTCCAAGCAGGTAATTCATTACAGGTGTCTTTTGATCATTGCAATATGAGCCACACATGAGCAAACTCATTATCACTCTGCAACATACACGCAATCAGCAAGTGTGTCTCTGAACTGGAAATAATGCCTTAAAGTCACTTTATTGACACATATCATTCTAGCATTCTACCACATGGTACATAGAAATGCTGGCCTCTCAATATGTTCCATCAATTCATAGATCTCTGGTCAAGCAATGGGCAAATCATCTGCCAACCATAGTTCATAAGACAGTGTGTGGGAGCCGATCGCGTAGAGTAAAAGGAAAAAAGCCCTTGGATGCCCCTCCTTAGTATGGGGATGCAATCAAATCATCTACGCTTAAAGAAACTGCAAAAACTAGTTTGTGCCTACAATCCTGCACCTCATGAACTGTGCCTGATTACTGCATGAACAGTAATTCCAATTGAATTGATTATTGATTGCTTTCTTTACATCTTTTGCTTCCATTTAAAAGCCTGTGTCGTACAAACACTCAAACATTAGGAAGTCACCTTCTCATCAAACACCACGTGCACTGGTGCTTTCAGTGGCTGAAAGGTGGAATGATCGCACAATATAAAGCACATTTTTAAATATAAAGAAAATACCTATTTTGATTTTATAATAGCTCTGTCACACTGTTTTGTGGCATTCATTTAAAATTAATAGGGTGGCAGAAAAACGAGGCTATGGAAGTTACAGAAGATGCCTGTAATCACAGTTCGTCAGTTCTCTTCAAGCAATCAGTCAAACACACAACTAATGTGCTTAGCTTCTGGTGGATTCACATACTTTCAGGCTTGTTATTAATGAAAGAGTATGGATATGAATTGTCTCTAGACCCCATCATTCTCTGGGAGAGTGCACGAGAACACATCCAAAATCCAGTGAAAATATGCCCTGGCAGAGCCAGTAATACTAGCCTAATGTGGCCACTCATGTAAACACGGGCATATCCAAATTGTGTTTATCACATAATAACCCTACCTATTTGCTTTGCCAATGCTAAGGAAAAAGTAAAAAAAAGGGATTGTTTTCTGTAAAAAAAAAATGCATATAGAAGTTTAATAGTTGAATGTGACAAGTAGTGGGACTTGGTGTACGTTTCAGATGTAAAACAGTCCATAATGCTTCCACTGGAAACACCGTATAGAAGGCAGACTGATACGGAATGATACATCAAACAGGCAGCCAATAGCATGGAGTGAAAGAGAAATACTCCTCTGGGAGGAGCCGAAACGCACTCTAGGTATATTTCTAACAATTGGCAACAAAGGGACTTGAAGACAGATGCGCTATCAACCCACAAATAAAAATAAGTGTAGCAGTATGCAGCACAGATTAGAGATTTTTATAAAGGATAGTAGCACCTCATCAAAACTCCTGATTCCCTCCTCTGCATTCGCTGCCTCATTTTGAAAGCAGGGGAAGGTGGATGTCTTTTATTGCTGCAGCCACCACAATCTCCAAAAAAGGGGAAGACAGATATGGCAAATACGATGCTAGCAAAAATGATGTCGGATTATAACATTATATTTGCAATGTGTACTTTCACCCAAGTCTTGGATCCCTTGGCACTGGAATACCAGCTGTTTATTGTTACTCAACTCAAAGATACTCACATCTGCACAAATTAGGGTGGTTGGCCAACCCCTATTTCGAGCAGGTTCGTTTCTACACAAGACCACTGCCTAAACCATCATTGTGCTCAATAGACAATGGGGTGACCCTGTGTCCCTCAGAACCTGGGTATTATAATGCAAAATATACAATGGTTCTGTCGGGTATAACCACAATATTTCTTAAAGTACAATTCAATTGCAGGATCAAGTTATTTACTTCAGAGATTGAATATGAAAAATTTTTTTAAGAAGGAACACACCACCAAATGATATATAAGTCAAAGATGCAAAGAATCACAATTAATTCAGGTTTTGCGGGTGTTAAGATCTTTATATAAATTTCATCATTTATAAACACCCATATATAAAGAAATTAGTTGCATACAAAGCTGCCAACATTGTGAAAATTAGAGTGAGTTGTGAATAAGTGACATAGTGTAATCAGTGACACAATAAGTGCTAACTATATACAAGGTGGTTTAAAATCTATACATGTTCAAAAGAGGCCAGGACAAAAGCCACACAATGACCCTGCTACTCTGTTCAATTTCAGTATTTTGGGCGGGGCCTTGAACTGGACCAGGATATTGTCGACGTTTCAACCCTAAATGTGCGATATTATAACATCTGGCGGGTCTTCATCAGGACTCAAATAAGGGAGAGGGCTGGCAGCCTAACGGTAACCAGTCGGTCAGACTCTATGCGGTTGCACGGCAGGAATATCTACTGTCCCTGCTTTCCACCTTGGATTTGGTTCCATTGTTAATTTTATAGATTTTTACGAGTAATTCATCAGAATTTGGAAATCATACATGGCTCCACGCAAGATCTGCCTCGGAAATAACTAGATGGGCCATCAACCTGGATTTTTACTATGTCACTTATTCAAAACTCACTCTAATTTTCACAATGTTGGCAGCCTTGTATGCAACTAATTTCTTTATATATGGGTGTTTATAAATGATGAAATTTATATAAAGATCTTAACACCCGCAAAACCTGAATTAATTGTGATTCTTTGCATCTTTGACTTATATATCATTTGGTGGTGTGTTCCTTCTTAAAAATGTTTTTCATATTCAATCTCTGAAGTAAATAACTTGATCCTGCAATTGAATTGTACTTTAAGAAATATTGTGGTTATACCCGACAGAACCATTGTATATAAACCATCATTGTGGCCCTTGCACAGTTATCCCCAAAAATGCAGTGGGAAAGACCTCTTTGTGGCATTTTAAATGTAGGTACCGCAAACCTACCCCCACTTAAGGTGTACCTGTCCAGTGCCCTGATTCATGGCAGCATTTCCACTATTTCATCATGGCATGGTGGAGCGAATGCAGTAGACATTTTCTCCTCAAAAGCTTCATTGCCTCGCGGGCAGATATCACCATGTGGGGAAAACCCTCCCCAAAGTCAGAGAACTCAAAACTAGGAGGACCATACTCAGCTCGTATGGCAGATGTATCTCATTTGCCAAAATGCGAACCTTATTGACAGTTAACAGAGATATATATCAGGCTGTTAGTCCCAGTGTTTTATACTCCATTGAGTTTTCAGAGATGTGTACATGAGAGTAAGCAAGTGGTGTCAATATGAAAGCTGATATCATGCCATTAGCAATTTTAGAATTTTTATTATTTGGAAGGATATTGTCTGATACTGTACAATTCCTATGGGCTTAAATCCAAAGCCAGTGTCAGAAAAAAACAGATTGATTCAGGTATAATGTTCCTCAATAGTCGAATATGTTGTGTTTTCTCTTTGGTTAAGAGCTAGTTTTGTTCTGAGAGCATCAGACCTCGTGGCTGTTCCCCCGTGGTTCATGGTTATTCAGTTTTATTGTGTCCTGTGCAGTTTATTGAAACATGAGAATAATTTAAATTGAAATCCACAGAGAACCTAAAGACTGCAGCCCCTACACTCCCCAGTTCTCATTACTTTGTTATTGCACTTAGTAGCCTCTGGACAATAATTATTTTTCTCCTATAGTTATATAGAAGGGCGTGTAACTGATACATGAAGATAGTGGAATCAATACAATGGATTGGCCGCTTTGTGGCTAGTTTATCTGCAAGTTTGGCTACTGTTCGAAGGTGAGAAGAAGGGTCCGATATTGGCCTCGTCTGCAGAGTCCCAAGAACGTTTCGTCAGAAAAAGTAAAAGAGTAGCTTATTATATCTGGAGAAACTTGACTACTTTGAAAGAAGGATTTAAGTCTCCAAGTATGTGTTGGGCATGTGAACGAAAACATTGATTCTGCTATGTTCTGTCTTACTGCTGATATACCTGGGAGAGTTCCAGGATTGCTTGTGCTTATGCCACTGGGTTCTGGGTAGAATTACAATGGTGTATTAACTGGGGTCAGTTGGAGAAGATCAGTGAACTGTTTGGTACCTTTTTAATTTTGCTCGATTGCCATCCCACTTAAACCTATGTGAGTAACAACCTGTCTCCAGCCTGTCTACTTTACATGCGGAGCGTGCAACTTCCACAGAATAATGTTGACGATGATTGAACTTGCTCAGGGGGCAGGTCTATGGAGCAACATCAAACCCTATTTCCAATCATGACAGTGGACTTTGCCTAGCAGTACTGTGAGTTGTGTACCCATATTGTATATTGAGAAACGTTGTGTTTTCGCGTAACCTCATGTTCTTTATAGGCGTTATTTAAGGCAGCGCACACAGCATTTTGACGTACCTTCTTGGTGACTTGTGCCACTGCGCGTGTTCTTCTTGAGGCCTTGGATGCTGATGCTGTTTCCTCTGAAAGGCCTGGATTGTGTCATTGAGCTACGCGCAACAGCACTCAACACATTTCCAGAGGCATCTTGGAGGTAGAGAAAGCATACAAGCACTGATGTGTCCAGTGTGTCAGTGTTGGATAACCCACATCACACTGGCCAAGGTGGAAAAATCTTTTAGATTCTTACTTAGTGGCGATAGGTGGAGAGATATTTTTAGCATCCAGGAAGCAAGGTGTTTGTTTGGAGGAAACTGGAATTGAAAATGCTGAGGGGAGACCAAGAGATGTGAATGACATCTGTAAGGATGCTAGAACTACATTCTGGAACCCAGATAAATGTTGTGTTAGAAAAGCACACATTTTATGCACGTCAGCAGGGCAAAACTGAACATATTGGTAACTAAGTTGCCTGTTTATGTAACCTCGCTAAAACATGTGAATTTCAAGAGTTAACTGACTCTTTGATCAAGGATCAATTGATACATTGCATGAATAACATTAGAGTGCAGGAAAAACTGTTGGCGAAGCATCTTAACTTCAAAGATGCTATAGCCAGTATAGAAGGTACTCAACATACTGCATGTTGGGTAAAGGAGATTAGGAAAGATGATTGGGGTGGTGCTGATGTAGCCCTTGACAATGGAAAAGAAGACGGGAAGTCACAATATTTATCTAAGGAGTTGGCTAAGAACACTGAAATTACCAGATTTAAATATCTTTGTGGTAGTAATCAACAAACAGTGAAAAATCCAAATTGCTTTGCTAGGAATGGGGTATCTAGGAAGTGTGGCAAGACAGGGCATTTTGCCAGAGATTGCAAAGCTCTTCTGCTATTGACCATCAGATGAATGAGGTGAGGGATTGTGTGAAGTATATGATTTTGACTTTTGGCGAAATGATGAATGGCCAGAATCTTAGTGGTGAAGATGGGAACAGTGAAACTGGTGGGTGCAAGACTGCGAACAACTGTCCTGCCGAGTGTGATGTTGGAAAGTTGATTATGCTAGAGTGCAAGATCATAATAGGAGGTAAGGAATTCACCATTCTTGCAGATTCTGGATCAGCGCACACTTTGATTGGTGATTGTATTTGATACAGAGTGTTTGGCTGTGAAGGTATTAAAATAGAGTAACCAGGTGATGCTTCGTTGGCGCCTGCGGCGTCGGTTCCTTACGACCCCAGGGGAGGTGATGCCTCTGTTCCCTACTGCAGCGCAGGGGAGTTGAGACGTCGGTTCCTTACTGTGTCGGGGAGGTGACGTCACAGATGGCGGCGAGGCTTCGGTTCCTTACGACGGTGCGATGTTAATGAATTCAGGAGTCACCCACGTCGAGGATCGGCTCCGCGTTGATGAAGCACCGGCGTCGGTGCTACGGTGCGATTCGGGACGTTGCGTCGTGGACGTCACGAGCGGTGTCCTCGGCTCCGATGCAGGCAGCAGCCTCGCTGATGGCTTCGGAGTCGATGCGGCACGGCATCAGCAGGCGTCTGGCCTACGGTGCAAGTCGGGGCGGTGCGTCGTGCTCTTCACGAGCGGTGCCCACTGCTTCGGTGCAGGTTACGGTGTCGCTCGCCGGCGTCTGTGTTGCAATTTCCTTCTGTGGCAGCTGAAACAGCATTTCCATATGCAGAGAGACAGAAGGGATGAAGTCTTTGTGTCCCTGAGTCACACACGCCCACTCAGGCAGACCCAACATCTCCAAATGAGACCTCCGCTCCACCTTCGCCCAAGGGGAGCTCTCCAAATCATTGCCTAGCAGACAGTCAACAGGCATGGCTGGCCTCACAGCTACTTTCAAGGTACCTGAGACCCCCCCACTCAAAAGGAACCAGTGCCACTTTGCAGAGGCATTCTGAATTGTCAGCGGCAACTACTGGGTAGAATGTGTTGGGGACCACTGTTATATTTCATATAGGTACCCCGATATAGGTCTAGGTAACATCATAACCCTTCACCTACATTCTCTCCTATACTATATACATAACAGGTTTGAAGGACTGACCTTTTACCCAGTTACAATACTACACACAAGTATGTAGGGTTTTTCCCTGGACACTGGCCTCATAAATTATGCATGAGGATTCTTAGTTTCTTGGAATCACAGCAGGACCATCATCTCCTGCATAATAACTGTGTATAAAGTTCATTCCCGACGTCATCCTAAGTCCAACACTGATACAGCAATGTAGAACCCCTGGGGATACCTTAGGGTATATAAACACCACATCTTGCTGAGATAGGGAGAGGAGATCAGGACTTCCTGGCTGACACACTGACGCAAGACGCTGAGGTTCCTGCATGCAGATACTCCAGCTCGCAGTGGTCTGACATCCCTTGCGGGGTGTTCAGCTCGAGGCCAGAACGGGGCCCGCAGTCTCACATCAGGTAATGGGGTTGGCTTTATCCTAGAGGGATTCTTGGCTTTACACCTACTCACATGCTAGGTACACTTAGGTACATCTAGTTAGGGTGCATCGTAGGAGTACGCATTTTATTGCCATGTAATCTATATACTTGCCTGTATTTATGATTTTTGCAAGATGGTAGAAACCTACCATCTGTTTACTTTCTTAGTGCTTCTACAATTTTTTTTTGCTACTGTCTACTGGTCATTTAAGTGCACTTATTTTACGCTAGAATAACGACTGTTCAATAAATACTTATTGAAAATGTCCCAACCGTTTATTCTGTGTATCTCCCTGAGAACAAGTGAGCACAAGTGACTGAGCGAAAAGTAAGTTACTGTTTCCACGGTCCTGAGGGATCAGGGTTGTCATGTTCGATAGTTGCCAAGAACTATTCTCTCCTTGGTAAGAGGAGGTTATAGTGGCATTGCGAGCTAGCTAGTACACAGGCCAACATACCCGGTGGGGGTGTCTGGAATCAGTTTGGACACCAGTCCCGCAGTGTATGTTGTCTAAACACGCAGATCCTATATAGGTCTTATAGGAATTACACGACACCACCTGCTCTTCAGACACCAGCCGACAACTGACAGCTGTCACACTGGCTCCGGTGTCTCTCAGAGCCTCCACACTATGGCCATTGATGGTCACCCACTGCCTGTACTTTTTAGTGTTATCAGGCAGGTGAGTCCTTGGGAGCATCTCACTGTCTCCTAAAGAGACCAGGGACATCTCTGCGGGACCCCACCTACCTTGGGCACCCGACTCCTCCCCCAAGGCTACACTAGCCAGTTCCCGGGGCGGTGCACCAGTGGGTGCGGTGGTAACCGGTTTGGGACACTTAGGATCCCCCCAGAAGTGGCCCACATGACCACAACTAAAATAGGTCTTGGGACCCCCCTGAACAGGCTTACCTGTAGGGACCCATGGTTTCTTTTCAGTGGGAGGCTGGGAACCCTTACCTTGGTTCCCTTGGGGATTACTTTGGGGCCCTTTTTGGAACTCCTTCTGTTTACCCTTGTCCCCCCCACTCTTCTGCTGGGGACCCTGCCCATCTTTGGCAGAGTCTCCCACAAGACCTTTGTGTAGCCTGGTACTGACCCAGCGGTCCGCCTCCACAGCAAGCTTCCTGGGGTCAGTCAGCTTACTATCAATCAGGTGCTGGCGTAGCTCTGGAAAACAACTACTGGACAAGTGCTCCCATGCAACCAAATCATAGAGCCCCTGTAAATCAGTTACCTTGCTACCCTTCACCCATCCATCCAGTGCTCTGCAAAAATAAGATACATACTCCACCCAAGTACTTGACTCCAGCTTCTTGCAGTTCCTAAATTTCTGCCTATAAAGCTCTGGGGTCAACCCATAACTGGCTATCAAGGCTTTCTTCATGGGGGCATAGGACATCTGATCCTCAGTGGGCAAAGCTAGTAGGGTCTCTCGCCCTTCACCTATGAAGCGGCCCCACAACCCCGCTCCCCAATCTCTCTCAGGGACCCGGTGGGACTTCATTGCTATTTCATAGGCCTTGAACCACTGCCCAATGTCCTCATGCTTCATGAAATCTTTGATAACATCTTTGGGAATGAATACTTTTCCTTCCCCAGGCACTGATGGTGTGCTGCCACCAGAGGGAGTGATTTCTAGACTCTTTGCTTTCAGCTCCAACTCCCTCAACACTCTCTCATGCTCTAAAAGCATTTTCTTTTCCTCCATGGCCAGTTTCTTGCTCTCCAACTTCAACCTCTTATTCTATAAGTCACCCTGACTCCCTAGCTTGAGCTTAGCAAGCTCCATTTCATGCACTCTGCTTCTCTCCCTGTCCTCCAACTCCTCTGGAGGCAGACCCCTTGAAGACACACTGCTGCCTTCCCTGGGAGGCACCCCCCCCCCACCCTCCAGTTAGGCCCACTAGCCCATCCTGCTGCCCTTCTAAATTCTCCCCCTCCACCTTAGGCTCCTCGGTCTGCCCACTGGCATTCCTTGCTTCTAACCAGGCCCTCAGCGCCTTTTGGAATTCCTCCTTTCTGGTAAGGCCTCTCACGGAGACTTTACATTTTTTGCAGATGGCTTTAAGTTGTGGCACAGTGTATGTATCAACCCTCCCCTCTTCAAATTCAATATCCACAGATGCAAGTGAAGCTGCTTTGCTCATGGTGAAAATTGGCAGTTCTCAAGATGCAAAAAATTCCCTGAAAAAAAACCTCTACCAAATGTATGTGGTTGTGTAATGGTCTGCACTATACTAGTAGTGTACACCAATCACTGTATGTAAGTCACAAATGCAAGTCCAGATCCTCACCACTGACCACCAATGTTAGAAATGGGGGTCTCTAGTTGGCAGAGGTAAGTACCTTTGTCCAAATAGGGACCCTTGCTTTTAGTCAGGGTAAGGGGGATACACTTCTAAAATAACCCCTGCTCACCCCCTTGGTAGCTTGGCACGAGCAGACAGGCTTATCTCAGAGGCAGTATGTAAAGCATTTGTGAACACATACAGTAATACAGTGAAAACACTACAAATGGACACCACACCAGTTTAGAAAAATAAGTAATCTTTATCTAAACCAAAACAAGACCAAACGACAAAAAGAATCCACAATATAGTATCAAAAAGATCCTTAAAAATAGGTTATACACTCAAATCAAGCTTATAGCAACAAATAACTCCACCTGGAGTTATTACGACGTCGTGACAGATGAAAATCCCAAAGAACCGCACCGACCGCGAGGTGCGCGGCGTCGGGCCCGGAGTCAAGCAGACCCACAAAGAACAGTACCTTGGAATTGATGAAAGCTAAGACGGTGCACGGCGTCGGGGAGGTGATGCTTCGTTGGCACCTGCGACGTCGGTTCCTTACGACCCCAGGGGAGGTGATGCCTCTGTTCCTTACTGCAGCGCAGGGGAGGTGAGGCGTCGGTTCCTTACTGTGTCGGGGAGGTGACGTCACGGATGGCGGCGGGGCGTCGGTTCCTTACGACGGTGTGATGTCGATTAATTCAGGAGTCACCCACGTCGAGGATCAGCTCCGCATTGATGAAGCACCGGCGTCGGTGCTGCGGTGCGAGTCGGGACGTTGCGTCGTGGACTTCACGAGCGGTGTCCTCGGCACTGGTGCAGGCAGCGGCCTCGCTGATGGCTTCGGAGTAGATGCGGCACGGCGCCAGCAGGCGCCGGGCCTACGGTGCAAGTCGGGGCGGCGCGTCGTGCTCTTCACGAGCGGTGCCCATGGCTTCGGTGCAGTTTATGGCGTCGCTCGCCGGCGTCGGTGTTGCAATTTCCTTCTGTGGCAGCTGAAACAGCAGTTCCAGATGCAGAGAGACAGAAGGGATGAAGTCTTTGTGTCCCTGAGACTTCAGAACAGGAGGCAAGCTCAAACTAACACACACTCTCACTCAATCTCATTCTCTCTCAATCACTCACAAACACACGTTCACTCACACATGCATAGAGAAACAGCACTAAATTATTATTTTTTACTTACCGGTCTTCCTTTGCTGGCAACTCAGAATCTCCATAGCAGTGGCAGAACAGGAATATGGCACTGGACATTGGAATCAACAAGCCAAGATTCCTAATTATAAGCCAGACAGAGCAGAAGGGCAAGGTTTAGGAGGAAGACCCACCTCTAACATTCTCCCACTTTTCTGATAGGACTGGAAGCACAGCCCTATCAGAACCTGGTACAGTGCTGGGAATCCTGCCCCTGTTGCTCTGTGTGGCTCCTCAATGGCCTCAGAAAGACACCGATGTGCACCCTGACAGCCCCATTTTAACAGATATACTGTGCTGCCTGTGGCATGCACAGTATGTCTGCTAAATTAAAAGGATTGTGCCTGTGTTAGGGGATGGTAGCTGAACTACGCCCCTCACACACACAATACAGACATCCATCTACAGAGTGTTGTATTTTTAAACAACACTCTGTAGATGGATAATCGCTCAGCCCTCACATCTCCTCTTCTTCCTCCTGTCATCAGGAGCTAAGTGGAGAGGCCGAGTGGGCTGACCTGCATTGCAGAGTTCATGTACATACTTATGTGCAAATTATGAAAAAGTTGCATCACCCCTGCACCTTGCAACTTGGTGCAAGAGCGATACAACTCTTAAGTTAGATTTATCAAGCCTCCCCAGGGGAGGCGTAATGACCAAAAATATTTTTATTTCTCCTTGTTTTTTCCTCTTCCTATGTGTGCTGCTTCCTGTACCCTTGGTGCAAGAGTGTCTGCATTGGCACTAGGCAGCACATTGTGTGCCAGTGCTGGGAAATGACAGTAATGCGCTGTATATTAAGTACAGCACATTCCTGCCCTTTCCCTATCACCCAACAGTACACAGCAAGTTGACTTTCTGTGCTACACTGTGTGATTTCTTAATAAATATGCCCCAAAATAACATAACTTTAAAGGTTCTATGTCCCAACTTTTATGGTTAGGCCGAGGGAGTACACTCCAACACTTACCTGGGGTCTCAGGGCCATATGGCCCTTACTGGTTACAATAGCTGGTGCAGTCTTTCTTCTGAAGTTCCAGCAGTGTTCTGAAGAACGTACTGGAGGTCTCCCATCCCCCTTTTGCAGCTCCTCCAAATTTCTAAAAGTGTAATTTCCAAAATGGTAACCTAAAATTTGACTTGACCATTAAGTTGGATTTTAAATTACCATCAAAATTAGTCAAATGAGTCTAGCTAGTCCCAAAACGGTAAGCATTATTAGGTGTTATAACGTAACCCAGTGTTTTCCTATAGGATAGCCAGCCTTACCACAGTGAAAAACTGCTTTGGATATTTTTCACTTCCAAGACATATAAGACAAAAGTACACATGCCCACCTTTTTAAATACCAGGCAGCCTGCCCTATGGGCAAGTAAGGCCTACTTAAAGGGTGATGTAAGTATAAAAAAGGAAGTATTGGGCCTGACAAGTAGAATTAGCAGTTTTAAAACTGTCAACTGATGCTGTAGTGGCAGGCCTGGAGACATGCTTTGCAAGGTCACTTTAGTGTTGGCGCAACATGTGCTGCAGTCCACTAGTGACATTTAGCTTGCAGGCGATGGGTGCACTTTTGTACCATATACTAGCGACATATAGGTAAGTTAAATATACCAATCAGGAGTGTAGCCAAATCATGACATGTTTTAGGGGTCAGAACACATGCACTGGGGCTTGGTTAGCAGTGTTCCAGTGTGCAGAGTCAAAAACCAGCACCATCAGAACTGAAACAAGCATTGGCATAGCCAATAGGTCTCGCCTTTGGGACCTTATAAGTGTTTAGCCTGAGATTTTTGTAATGTTTTTAAGGTATGTTATAGAGCAATGTAGCTGTTGTGTTTAATACTGTAAAGTTTGTGTGCAAGTTGTGATTAGTGTAGTGACGTAAGGGTAGTGGCATGGTGTGGAATATAGTGGTGAGTTGTGATATGATGTGTTTTGGTGGGATGTATGTGTGTAGTGTGTTTTGCGGGTGTGTATGTTGGTGGTATATGTAAGTTTACACCCCTCAAAAAACAAAGGTAATGATATTAGTTATGTGCGTAGTGTGATGGTATTAGAGAGAAGAGGAGAGCAAAAGACAGAGAAAAGGGACAAAATGTGGGTATGAGCGAGAGTAGCAGGGAAACAGAAAGGGCAAGAAACGAGGGACTGAAAAGAGAGGAGAGAGGCAGAGGAACGAGAAGAAAGACGGCTCTATACGTTCCCCAAAAGCACTGGAACAGTTCTTAGACATCTATAGACTGCAGTTTTGCAGAAACCCGTCTACATCAGAAGGGTTGGTCTTTATGCTGCAGCTAGGTGTACATGCTGGGAGTAGCATGGAGGGGTCTTTGCATTTTGCACAGTGAAGAACCAGGAATCGCTTTGTGGGAGGGGGCACTGCTTCCGACCAACACACCATGCAAGTTGAAAACGTGCAGGACTCACTCGGGCGGTGTTGCCTGAGAGAGAACAGATCCCTGAAGTCTCCCAGCCGGAGTGTGCAAGGCAGGCCCTCTGCCAGCCCCCAACTCCCCCCGGCGGTGAGCTCAGCAGCGCTGACATCACCCACTTCAACACACATCGCATCTGACTCAGGACAAACGTTACAAGTCTGCTGGCGGGAAGGACGGAGGTGGGCATGTGCGCGCGGGCCGAGGCAGGCTCCCCACACAGTCGTTAAACACATATAATAACCATAATTAAAATAAAAACACACCAAGCGGCTATAAACACAAGCGTCCGAGAGCTCCCTGACCTGGAAGGAGCCCCAGTGCCCCGCTGGATATCTCCAGCGTCCTAAAATGGGCCATTACAAATGCCAGACAACATCCTTTGATACTTACAACATGCCAAACGGCCTCACAAGGTACATGGGGAGGTGGTCAAAGACGGAACAGCGCCTGACCGGAAAGTCTCCCCGATCATACCTCCGGCTTTTGCCGACTACTGTCACTCCAACACAAGGAAAGAATCAAGCTTCTACCGAGAAAATAAACAAACGCAGGTTCCTTTAAAGCAACACATGAACCTAATGAAAAATGCTAAACCTGAGGATTTACCCAGGTGCTGTAAACATTGTTACGAGATGTCACCCTCGATGCTTTCTGTCGGACACACACTGCTTCTTCTAGTGTTACAATGACACCAGACCTGGCCTGTGTTGTTCACTTTCAGGAGCGTCGCAGCTTATAAAAGCCCCGGCTCTGGAAGGAGGCGGCAGCGCACGCAAATTCCCTTGAAGGCGGCGGAGCAGAGCCCGTTACAACTCCCAGACACAGCAGCTCTGCCTGACCTTTCACCCAGCTCATTAAGGAGCAGCCTGCGTTCACTTTGCTGTCCCGGGGCAATGCTGGGGGTCCCCGCTTATTTTTAGCCTGAAGCCCCTACAATGTAGTGTGCAGCGAGAAAGAAAGGGAGGGTGTTATTAACAGAAAGCCACAAACTGGGTAACGGGAGAGCCTGGGATCTGCATCTGCGCAGTGCACTGGGAGAGCTGGAGTCGGCAAGACCCGTACCGCGCTCTCAAGATGACGACCGGAGGAGCGGCCACAAAGCCTGGGGAGGTTAGCGTGGCCCTACTTGAGTGCCCAGCTGTACTTGTGAGCAAAGGCAGCCGCTTGCTTATATTTGCATCGCGCTTTCACTTTAAGTGAAAGCGCGATACAAAAATAAACACGCTGATGACTTTGCCAAAGCAGAAAGAGAAGAATGAAGCGCGCGCGCCTCGCGCTGAAAGTAAAAAAAAAAACAGGAGGAGGCAGCAGGGGGAGGGGAGGGAGGAGAGGGCCTGCGCCTGTTTCCCTTGCGGGAGCGAGCAGGAACTATCTGTTAATTACAAACAGATGGTTTCAAAGCTCGCTCCCGCAAGGGAATCGCCAAACGTGCACACGTTGCCATTGAAGGCAATGGAACGCGTGCACGTTTTTGGCTGAAAAGCCGAAGCGATTCCAAAAGGTCTTTTTCCTAAGCAGCGCATGCGCGCTGCGTAGGCGAGACCTAAAAATAGAGGTGACTATACAGAAATAGGCATTTCCCTACACCTGTCGAACCCCGATTCGTCCATTAGTCCCAGGAGTGCCATCTTTGGGTCTGGTTCAACAGGTCATAAACCATGACAAATTTGAATGTATAGAGGACCAATATTATTGGATAATTGAACATTTCCAAATTGTGTGGTAAAAGTATCCAACTCAAACATGCATTATAGACAATGGGTTGGAGGCCTCCTTTCATTTTATTCAGACTAGGTGGACTATAGTAAACGCGGTGTTAATACTTCAGTTAGTTGAGTCTCAGTCTCACGGACACCACTAAGACTCTGGGAGCCATCTTTGCCTCCACGCACTCTATGTCGCCTAAGGGGCCAATATATTGTGCCCATCTATCCTGCAAGTCTAACATTAAGTCAGTTGTTCTATTCACTAATGCACATTACAGTTTAGAGATGCCCATCCCATCAAGAACCATCAATGTAATCTTTGCCTCAAGAGGCCTAAATTCTGGGAGGGTATCTATGTCCTCCATGTGTACATCAAGAGCGTGACGCAGTTGAAGAAATCTGTGAAATTGGGACCTGTGCATGTTGTAAGTCTCTGCTAAGTATGATTTTGAAGGGTGCTGTAAACATGATTAAATACAAGATATTTTTCGAAGCAGTCCAACTCAGAGATAACACAGGGGTCGTCCTAGTACGCATGGAACCAGTTATTAATATGTACAATGTGGAAAGCCCAGTAATATATTCTGACCGCCACTATTTCTAGACCACCATCAAAGTATACATTTCCGAAATGCAATGCGGAGGTGTCCCCCCCCCACCCCCACACACACAAGATCACTGTAGTTGCCGATTGCTGTGATTAGAAAAGGACTTTGGTATTTCAATGGGGGAAATTTTAAAGGATATATAATAGGAGAGGGAGAGAAATCATTTTGAACAACGCACCGTCAGAATCCTCAGAACATCTATAGAGTGATGAGAAAGTGATAATATCCATCATTTCTTACCTATACAGGAGCCTCTTTATGCGTTCTCACGGTAGCGGATTTAATGTCCCAATCATGGCTTAAAAATCTTGAACACCAGGAACCAAAGGGAAATAGATACAGCAACCAATTATCCAATAAAATGCAATCCAGCATTTCAACACCATTTTCACAAGAGCACAACATTAATATCTAAGCAACTAGCCATCTCCTGTGTAAACCACGCCACACTTTCATGAGCTGTGGCACTTAACTACGAGTCGAAAACAATTACAACCCCACAATTGTATGTGCTGCCGTGTGCTTATCATGATAGCGAAGCACCATTAAAGTGTATGGAAAAGTCACCAACACCTGTTACCATTAGACATTTTCAAGCTGTGACACTTCAAAAATTTCAAGTTGAACGTACATTTTTTTCGATTCACCAATTACAATGCTGCTCATCATTATGGAGAAGCAGCAGTAAAGTGTATAGCAGAGTCACCAAAACTATTTACCTTTAAACATTTCAAATCAAAGAACACCCAGCGAGAACATTATATAATGGGGCCCTCGTACAAAGGCTAGACAAGTCAAAAAAAAAAATCAATATAAATGCGAACATTATCTTGACAACTAATTCAGCTAGAGCCCATCGTCTAAACCCTAACAGGCTATAAGTCTTTATATAAATCATTACTTTGACATTACAATGCCAAAATAATTTATGACCAAACAAAGTTATTAATACAGATCTAGAATGAAGGTGATTGATTTGCATTGTCACTAGTGACTATATTGCATCCATGTAAATTGATTGGCATGAACAGATCCATATTGTAAAATTATTGGATTTAATACGGCGTGCCGAAAGCCAAAGGGGAGACAGGGAGTAGAACAGATTGTACTGCCAGCAATCAAAAGCCGCATCTTGAATGAGAGTAAATCACTATTGAAGCCTATAGATGCAAACAATGTTTGCATCCTTTCAGTGCAACCAGTCCATCTCTAACTCACAGATACTTCAACATCCGAAACTGATTTGAATAAGGCGTACTCAAAAACCACAATAGTGGCATGGGACCTTAACAATTTAACAACATCTGGATTGAACATCCCCGGGAACCAAATAATCACATGGGAGTGAAGCAGTGTCAACTCATCTTCACCAAAATAACATGGGAGTGAAACAATGTTGACTCATCTTGACAAAAATCAACATTTTGAAAAACAACAAAGATATTGATATGACCTGTTATGCAAATCAGTCTTGACCCTGTGCCCCATGGGAACAGTCCAGACCGAACTGCCAAGCCAGGTCCTCTCTGGACCAGAAACAAGCATCCTGGGACTGGTTTCAGGGTATGTCACCCTTCTTCAGCTAGGCTAGCTTGAATCCAGTGGCACAGTGAGCAAGGGACCCATGTCTGGGCATACCCATCCCGCTTAGGGCGAAAAGTGTTACAGCAAACAAATGATGGACGGAATGCTGACAATGCAAACATTCTCCCCCAGTCAAAAGATCTGGGTTAAATCCATCGTTCTTTTGCCCACTACGCCACCCCAGTTTGGACCCAGCCATATGCAAATCAGTCTTGACCCTGTGCCCCATGGGAACAGTCCAGACCGAACTGCCAAGCCAGGACCTCCCTGGACCAGAAACAAGCATCCTGGGACCGGTTTCAGGGTATGTCACCCTTCTTCAGCCAGGCTAGCTTGAATCCAGTGGCACAGTGAGCAAGGGACCCATGTTTGGGCATACCCATCCCACTAATGGGCGAAAAGTGTTACAGCAAACAAATGATGGACGGAATGCTGACAATGCAAACATTCTCCCCCAGTCAAAAGATCTGGGTTAAATCCATCGTTTTTTTGCCCACTACGCCACCCCAGTTTGGACCCAGCCATATGCAAATCAGTCTTGACCCTGTGCCCCATGGGAACAGTCCAGACCGAACTGCCAAGCCAGGTCCTTCCTGGACCAGAAACAAGCATCCTGGGACCGGTTTCAGGGTATGTCACCCTTCTTCAGCCAGGCTAACTTGAATCCAGTGGCACAGTGAGCAAGGGACCCACGTCTGGGCATACCCATCCCACTTAGGGCGAAAAGTGTTAAAGCAAACAAATGATGGACGGAATGCTGACAATGCAAACATTCTCCCCCAGTCAAAAGATCTGGGTTAAATCCATCGTTCTTTTGCCCACTACGCCTCCCCAGTTTGGACCCAGCCTTATGCAAATCAGTCTTGACCCTGTGCCCCATGGGAACAGTCCAGACCGAACTGCCAAGCCAGGTCCTCCCTGGACCAGAAACAAGCATCCTGGGACCGGTTTCAGGGTATGTCACCCTTCTTCAGCCAGGCTAGCTTGAATCCAGTGGCACAGTGAGCAAGGGACCCACGTCTGGGCATACCCATCCCACTTATGGCGAAAAGTGTTACAGCAAACAAATGATAGACGGAATGCTGACAATGCAAACATTCTCCCCCAGTCAAAAGATCTGGGTTAAATACATTGTTCTTTTGCCCACTACGCCACCCCAGTTTGGACCCAGCCATATGCAAATCAGTCTTGACCCTGTGCCCCATGGGAACAGTCCAGACCGAACTGCCAAGCCAGGTCCTCCCTGGACCAGAAACAAGCATCCTGGGACCGGTTTCAGGGTATGTCACCCTTCTTCAGTGAAATACAGCATACACAAACAACACACACAGCCCCCTGAGGTCAGGGCTCTAGTGTTCAATAGGCAGGCCCCCTGAGTTCTACTACCCTCTCACAAGCACCAGACCTTATTCCCTGTTCACTCTAGGTGACATTCAAGTTACACCCCACTAGTACTCCCAGTCTCAGAAGTCCCTGAGTGTTCCCTGAGTGTTCCAGCTCCCGAAGTGCTATGTGGCAGAACAAGTTCTCCCAGGGCCTTCCAACCCAGAGATCAGTCTTACTCGCTCCTGCAAGGATTGCATGACCGTGGTTTCTGTGGGCAGCAGCAGCAGTGTCTGCTGTCAGTGAGTAACACTTGCGGCTCTTCAGGGTCGGCCGCTGGGTGTCCACATCGCTTCCTCTAGTGAAACGGGAAGTTCCTCTAATCCCTCCCACTGGTGTGGGGGAGGGTAGGTTGCACTGGTTCTGATTCTCAGTAAGGGCTTGGGTCAACATGGGTTACCACAGCATCCTCTCTTCTCGAGGATGGTCCTTCTCCTTTCCGGTGACCCCGCCTAGCACATGGGATCTCTGACCTCACCCCGCACTCAGACCCTCTGCCATATGGGGTCACCAATTTCCCTCGGCACACAGGCTACGGCCCGATCGACACATCAGTAATCTTCATGGTGGCCCCCTCTGGCATATGAGATCACTGACTTGACTCCGCACACGGGTTATAGCCCAATGTGCACGGCGGTAATCTTCAAGGTATCCCCCTCTAGCATACGAGGTCACAGACTCCACTCTGCCCTTGGGCTACACACCTCACTACAGGGATCTACTCGCCAAGGTCCCCAACTGGACTTCGCTTCCTATGTGCTCTGGTCTTCCTTACAGGGCACACTGCTCTTGGAAATCAGGCAGGCTCTCGTGCTCCAGGGGCAGGTAGTCTTGGATGCCACTTACTGAGCTGGAAGACTGGCAGGCCTTAGTCACAGCCCTGGTCACAGGCAGAAGTCTTGCAGAGTTTCTCCTCTCTACACAGAGCAACTGGCTGCTTGATAGTTGACAATTTTGGGGGCCCTGAGCTACCCTTCCTATAGTCCATTTACAGGCACTGAATATGATTGTGGGCCTAGGTCTTTGAAGTTTGTGTTGGGGGTCTGCTTCCTTTTGAAGTGCCCACTCCAATGCCTTGATTTTCCTCCAGAAAACAGTCTGTCACAGAAGGAGTGGCTCATAATCTGATAGCCCACCAAAATATGCCATGGGATAGACTAGAGGTTTGCACTTGGATGTCAGCCACAGTGATATGCGTATCAAAAGGTTATCCCCAGCGCCCCAGTCCTACGCTTGATACTACTATGATTCTCTTATCGGCCCCATCTCCTTACTGAGATGTGCCAACACCCCATTCAAGTGACCTCTCCCTGAATCTAAGAGCACCCTTTGATGTGCACTGAAGAGCCTGGCTCTGCTCCCTCCAGGGTGTGTCTTACTCATCTCACAGGAATGCAACAACCCACAAATCCATCTGAGGGCATTGCTCTGATCCTCCTCACAGTGATGGAACCCAGCTCAATCTTTGTACCCTAGGAGCCAAAGCAACCGGATGGCAACAAGGGACTAGTCGGTATCTTGGTGTTCATTGAGCTTTACTGCTATAAACTTTCAAACTTTAAAACTTGAACAGTTAATGGTCAGAGTTTAAGAACCAAATTATTACGGCTTAGATGCCTCTCTGAAACTTTTTGTTCCTCAAGCAACCAATTGTTTGTGCTGTTTCAAGGGCATTATTGGGATTTCTTTTTTCTTTTCTTCCTACTCTATTGTTCGCTCTCTTTGTAGTACATGTGGTAATTTTCTCTTGGGCTGGATTAAGCAAGTATAAGTTCATGCGGTAGATCATCTCTTGTGGCCCAAGTGCATCAAGGGCTTCAATAATTAACTGGATTGAACAGGAATGCAAGTTAGCCCATCATATGCAGAGGGCCACCCCCGCAAAGTTTTTATTGGCAGAACAGAATCGAGTCAGCTCTTAGGCCAATCTTATACTCTACCCACATTTTAATAGTTTTAGCTTTATTATTTTAATAGCAGTTTTTACTCATGGTTTACCATAGTAGTATCGTAATTTGTCATGTCTGTTTTGAAATAGGAAATTGTTTTTATTGATGATGGTTTGTAATGGTTTTAATTAACTGTATAATAAAGTATTACCTTACCTTACCCTCCAGGGTGTGTCTCACTCATCTCACAGGAATGCAACAACCCACAAATCCATCTGAGGGCATTGCTCTGATCCTCCTCATGCTCCTCCAGTCAGCCCTCAGTCTCCCAAAATGGAACCCAGAGTTTCCCATTTATTGTACCATTCACAAGCACACATACACCCAGCACATACATACAACACGCATGGGCTGCACAGCATTACATACTAACTTAATGTAGTGTAACTTTACATGAGTGAGCCTGTATGCCTGTTACAGGCCTGTTCACTTCTACTACTACTACTACTACTACACTGTATGCTGCCTCCACAATGCTCGTACTACTAACTCCTGGCAAAGGCAGTAACCCTTCACCACTATGAGGGTAGCGCTTTGGCCGCCCCTCCCAGTCTAACAAGACTGCAATCTGTGAGACAGGCCTATGTCATTGCATACATGCATCTCCATGTTCGCCCATGACACCAAAAATCAGCATCAGTGAATCAGATACTGTTCTAGCTGGTGCACTTAGGGCAGGGTACACATCCGTCACCAAGTAAGCAACTTTTCCATCCCAACAACTAGACTATCCATCCTTGCCATTGTTGATGCGTGACATTATACCTAATGCAGTGAACAGGATCGGGAATGACAGGGAGTGTGGATTGGTTCACTTGATGTCAGTAACCATGATTGTGAGCGACTATCTCATAGATCACCTGAAACTATGAAAAATGAGTGTCTTGGTACGCAGGCCTTTCCTCATTATAGCAGTGAGCAGTAAGCATCATCGTTGACCTAAAGATCTATAATTTCCTCACAACAGAGGTGACCTTCCTTTGTGAATAGCCAGACCAAAGGTAAATTGTTAACTGTGTTAAAATACGGGCAAACCCATGCAAAATCCCCATTAGCTTTACCAACGGTCACACTACTTTTAGGAGTGTGACCTCTAGAAAGTAGTAAAAAGTGGCATTAGAAAGAGTATGCACCAAAAGCATATGAAACCTTCTGTGTGTAAGTCCCTATTGCAGGGCCAGTATTTGTAGTCAGATCTTCATGGTGGGCTAAAGCTACAGTATTGAAGTCACTGCTTTAGTAGCCTACTTAGGAACGTAGCAGTCTTGAGAGGGTGAAAATGTAGTACAGAGTATTACAGGAATGCAACATACAGCAATACAGGAATAGAACACAGAGCAAGTTAGCTTCATGGAAGGCTCAGAAGCAAAAAACCAGATGACTCAAAAGGGTATTTTAGCAATGAAACACAACTTGAGGATTGCTTATACACTACTGTCTCACGGAACCCCTGATAAGTAGCTGCAGCTATGTTTGATTTGCCTAAATCAATTAAATAGAATGTGGAACACATATTAACAACCCTAAGAGAATGGAGAGAAAGTAATTGAGCGTCTGGAAAGAATCAATCAATCAATCAGGAAATTATAAACCGTGCTACTCACCTGTGAGGGTCTCAAGGCGCTGGGGGGGGGCGCGGGGGGCGCAGCTCCGGGTCAGTCTAAGATCCAGGTCTTGAGGCTTTTCCTGAAGGTGTGCAGGGTGGGGGAGCGCCTGATGTTGACTGGGAGCTCGTTCCAGATTTTTGCTGCGACGTAGGAGAAAGCTCTTCCGCCTGCTCTGGTTCTACGGATGCGTGGGGTCTCAGCCAGGGCTAGGTCAGCGGAGCGGAGGTTCCTTTTGGGTGCATGGAAGGAGACTCTTTCACTGAGGTATTTGGGTCCGATGTTGTGGAGGGATTTGTAGGCGTGGGTGAGAAGCTTGAAGGTCACTCTCTTCTCGATGGGGAGCCAATGGAGGTCTCGTAGGTGCTGGGTCATGTGCTTGTGTTGTGGGGTTCCGAGGACGAGTCTGGCAGCGGTGTTCTGGATGGTTTGGAGCTTGTGTAGCAGGGTTTTGTTGATTCCGGCGTAGAGGGCGTTACCGTAGTCCAGTCTGCTGGTTATGAGTGTGTGGGTGACGGTCTTTCTACATTCGGGGGGGATCCACTTGAAGGTCTTGCGGAGGATGCGGAGGGAGTTGAAGCAGGTGGAGGCGACGGCGTTGATCTGGCGGGTCAAGGTGAGGGAGGAGTCTAGAATGATGCCGAGGTTCCGGGCGTGGTCTGTCGGGGTGGGTGGGTTTCCGAGGGCAGGGGGCAACCAGGAGCTGTCCCACGCAGTGGGGGAGGGTCCGAGGACCTCTGTCTTCTCCGAGTTCAGTTTAAGGCAGCTGTCGCTCATCCAGGCTGCGACGTCCTTCATTCCTTCCTGGAAGCTGAGTCTGGTATCTTCGGGTTTTTTTGTGAGCGAGAGGATGAGCTGTTCTCCAAAGCACCCATCATCTTATGACCCCATGCACAGCTATGCACAGGTATTCACTGACCCTACAAACACCAACCGGAAGCTAGCCATCAGATTGCTAGTAAGGAAGAGTAAGAGGGGATGCACTATTGAGAATAGGGATGTGGGTGCTCAGCTCTGGTGTGCAGGTGCACAGAGTAACTTGTGATGCCAGAAAGTGGCACACGAAGTCGGTACATTTCTGCTAATGTCGAGAGGATCTGACCACTATGACTAAGCCAGAGAAGACTAAGTTACCCATATACTTTGAAAATGTTTCATAGATCATTTCATTTGATTAGCGTTTGTATCAGATGTCCACTTTGGTGTTTAATTATATTGAACTCTATTACAAAAAAATATATTACAAAGTGAAATTATTCATAAATAAATGAAAGAATTGAGTCTAAGCAGTGTACTAAACATGCTATGGAATCCATTTTGCAGTGCTACATGCTCCTCATATCTTTCATTTTGGAGCAATGTCTCCAATATCATTATCTTACACAATAGGTGATGTTCTTTATAAAAGAAGAAAGTATTCTTTTGCTTTGGATGACTAAATTATAGGGTCTTTCCTTTGTACATTAGTTTAATTGTGTTCTCTCTTTTGCTTCTAAAGGCAGGCATAGGATATTATAGATGTAAAACGTGAAATACTTAAATTATGATTTATGAAATACATAAGATGTATTTTGGAACCAGTCATTTCCTCTGCCGCTTGCCTCAGTCATGCATACTGCCTATTCATATTAGAAGTTATGATGCTTTTATGTGAGCAAAAGATTTTCTATCAGAAAATCATAGAACTGTAGCGGGAAGGTACCTTGTGGATCTTCATGTCCATCTCTCTGCTGTGTTGCCCAAACCACTAATTTACTAAAGTGTCCTTTACTTTATGAACGTTTCGCTTAATGATATTCTGCAAACCTCACCCTATATTGAAGTAGTTTGAGTACTTATTTACACTCAGGCTGTTAAAAGAAAGTTTTTCAAATATTTAAAATACATTTCTTTGTTTCTGGTTTTAGAAAATGGCCCTTTAGCGTATTTCTCTTCATGATCCCTGTATATTTTCTGAAGATAAAAATGGTGCATTATGCTCTGCTAGTTAACATTCATCTCTTAAGCCCTCCAGCACTCTTTTAATGTTTACCATGCTCTCTGGATTATCTTAGGTGTGTTAGTGCAGCTTACAAAGCTGGTATAAGGAACTGAACCCAGTATTAGAATGTATTTTTATAAGAAAAGGTGAAGTGGAACGATTACGTAGGTACCTCTACTTATGATGCATCAAATAAAGTACCCTCAATCATAGATAAGTAGGCTGATGCAAGGATAAGAACAGTTCTGTGAAGGTATGGTCATAGATTGCCAATATTACTTCCCATACCAAATCACATATCGTGATTGAATTCTTCTAACATAAGGTATCTTCCTTACAATGAAAAATATTACGTTCTTTCATAAACTCTTCAGAATTGCTTCTCAAACATAAGACCTGCACCCAATAGGAATGGAAGAATAAGACTTAAATGCACCATTAATATAATCGTTTCCAAGCCATACTTGGGGGATGAAACCTCCAAAACTCACTTGAATTGCTAGTGATGACTCCCAAAGCATGCTCGATCATTAAAATATGAGGTTAGTATTCAAATTATTAAAATAGAGCAGCCTTCGAATTCCACTCTTGCACACAGGTCCACCTTAGAATACCTAGAATGAATTCATATTTCTTACATTCTGTATTTACATTTATAAATAGTAAACCCATAGTGCATGATCTTAGAATTACCTTAATTACATTTTACACCATTTACAATAGCCAGGTTGTCTGGTCTATTTATCTGTATGGAGGACTTCTCTGTCTCTGAAAGCTTTATACCTTTTCCCAATAGGAGGTCATCAGCACATTGTACAATAGTGCTATGTATTGAAAAAGTGGATAATTTGTTGAGTATAGAATAATACACTTGTAAATAAATGTATCCCAAACTGAAGCTACCCTCTCGGTTATTCATTTTTGACAATGATCTTTTACCCAGATTAGATGAATCACAAAGTATTCTCTCCTAGCCTAGACACTTGTTAACTCATTACTTTGTCATGTGGTTGTGTATCGAAGGCTTCAACATAGTCATTTGATATCAAGTAAACTACAAAAATATGATAACGAGAAGGTCTCCTTTTTCATCCATTTAGATTAATAATACCACATCTGACTTCTGCTGATCTTCTGGCTGTATATGGGTGCAGAGGTTTCTCAAAAATATCACCCAGAAGTTCGTCAATTAACTCACAAAGCTGGATTTGCTTTGATTTATGCTTATCTTATCTAATAATGTTATATGAATTCAGAGTTTTCATATGTCACCTTACTTTAGCTGTCGAAATTTGTACATGCATTATGGTAATTAGAGCCATGCTTTTTATTTTAAATAGGTACCTTATTTTCACCTGCACAGCTAAAAAGTGAGTTTAAGTATTTGTTTCATAGTTCTGACTAACAGTAAGTTTGAACTAGCTTGCTTCCTTTAAAGATGAATAAATAATCCAACTCATATTTCTAGCTTTCACTTATTCATGTTCTACAGGTATGTTATTGTCCTTTAATGCAAAATGCACTCCAGGCATGCAAGCTCCAAGTTCTCCCTATTTCCTTCTAAATCACAGTTCCTGTCCTAGGACATCATTGTCCTAAAACCATCATTCTTTCATTGCAGGTAGCTAGTACTTTTCATTTTTTTTCCTAGTGAAAGATATTTATTGTTCCATGGTTTAATTGTGCATTGTACAAATAGCTTCTCCCTCCTATGCTTTGAGAATATTATCCCATGGATAGGTGATCTTATAGTCATAACTCCAGTCTTTTGTGCAAGTTAGTTAGACTAATACGTGTAAACGACTTTGTGAATGGGACAGTTATTTCCACCTGTAATATTAGCTACCTTTTCCTGTCACTGTCTTCTACTCAGCCAATAATGTGTTCCCAGGTGTAGATGGTACAAGCTTTCAGATTTTCAAGTCAACTATTTTTATTTTATTGGCTAGATTCTGCTCCCATTTCGCATAAGCATGTATATCATTGATGTGGTCAATAACGGCACAGGCATGTTTGCAAAATGCAAGACAGTGGTATCAGCAGTATCTCAATTGTGGTTCCTGTGAAACATCAGCAGTACAAACTAACTGTCCAGATCATGAAAGTAACAGTTTGCTTAGGGAACCCATGCCTCTCTTAGCTTATCAAAGATTTATCTTGACTTTGGCTCTACAAAACTGACTGCCTCACTACAGACACAAGGACATTTCACCTCATCTTACCTGTACTTATCAACCCACACTGATTCCTCTTTGATACGTTTTTCAGTCTGTTTTCCTCAAGGTTATAGATTTGATCCAAGCTGGAGACCCTGCCTCCAAACTTTTCATATCTGAAGTATCCTTTCCACCAACATCAAGCATTTTTTATGCCTCTATATCCATATTAAAGGAAATCTCAAATCCTTTCTCCGGTATTCTCTGCGAATTTGAACACTCTTCGTCCTACTAGTGTAACAACACCACTTTTGTGTTCTCCTCACTTACATGGAACTGTGGAAAATTAACTTATTCATATCAATGTGGTCTTACGTTTATTGACCACCTACTATGGCCTATTATAATTTAACTCTACTCAACAATCACCTATTGCTTTTCTTATTGTTTGAATGACTGTTTCATTGTCCTCTCTTCTCCTTCCACCCGCTATCATTCCCCATCACATATTGTGCTTCTTTAATCCTGTTCACCTCATTCAAACCACTCCCCACTGTTTAACGTGCCATCAACACAAAGCTCTCTGTTTTGAAGTCACCTGTCAGCTTTCATTTAGGCCTGCACTGTGCAAACCTTATAATTATCCTTTTATAGTCTTTTTTACAGCCGCTACTGTCTCACTGTGACAAAGGAAACAATGGTTACTTTGGGAACATTTTTAAAGTAAGTCAACAGTTAGAGAACATATAAATTGTTGTTCTAAAAAAATAATCATACACAAAAGTATGTAACACACGAACACCCAAATAGTAGATCGTTAATGTATAATTTGAAGTTGCATAACTTCATATTTTTAACTGAGAAGGATGCTAGAAGGGAATAGATCACGACTCAGTGCTCAAGTGACACACATGCAAAATAGTGAGCGAACAAAGGCACGCAGGAGGTAAAATTTAGTGGTTGCTGTATTATTAGTGCAATCACAAGTGGGTATTTATTGTACATTTTCTTGCTACCTATTTCTATTGAGGGGTATCATAAATGCAGTCTAAAATTGAAAAACATCTATATAACTAGAACACTACGCCATCACCTATTCACTGCTAGCACCCTTCTCAGTTAAAAATATGAAGTTGTGTAACTTCAAATTATACATTGATGATCTACTGTTTGGGTGTTTGAGTGCTATATGCGTTTGTGTTAGGCCTAGGTGGAGCTCACGGAGTTCTGAGCGAAGGGCTGAAAAAACTCTGCCGCACTCTGCGGAGGTCCCGATCAGCGAAGTGCAGTAAGTCATGCTGCTTGCGCTGATTTTTAGTGCCAGGAGTTTGTCCCATGCAAGAGGGTGCTGCTTCTTTCTGTTGTTGAAGTAGATGTTCTACTCGAGCGGCAGCTTCCTAAATCCGAGCGGCAGGTTTCTCAATGCGAGCAGTAGCGACCTGCCTTGACTGCCCACTTTGAGCAATCTCGCCGGTAGCTGGTCTAGCATATGACTTTTCTCGCTCGCCAACTTAAAGTAGGCAAGCTGTGCGAGAGGTAAAACTCTGCTTCACAGAGTTTACCGGCGGAGCGGAATTCGTCGCCCACCCTGAGTTTGTGTATGATTAATTCTTTTGGACAACACTGTTGACTTGCTTCAAAAACCTTCCGCAATGAACCATTGTGTCCTTTGTCACATTGATTACCCCTTGGTTCTTAGGATTACAGGGTGCCCCTGAGTCTTCTACTGTTTCACTGATCAGCTTTGCATTTCAGAAAATATCAAACTTAGAATGTAGTGTTTGATAGCTAATGTAAAAATGTCCATGCTTTTTATTCCTGTTTTTTATAGTTTACTATGGGGGTCGTACTACAGCATTAACCACGTCCATTGCTGGGTACTACCGAGCTGTGCATGATCACTGAAATGCATTGCATAGCAGGGTAATGTACAGACAGGTTATATATAGAGTTGGATACTAGCATACCCGGCTGCTACTACAAGATGTGTTGGGGTGTTGTAGTGGTCTAAACAGTTGCCAGAAATATCTTAACATGTGTGAGTCTAATTTATTGTTGCTTGCATAGGTAAAACGAGCAATGCTTCAAGCATATAATGAACATGGAACATTTTAGAAAATGGATTCTCTAGGTTAGAAAATCAATAAATCGTTTGCTCCTTACAAATTCCAACTATGTGGTAATCTGTGCAAAGTGTCCTATAATTGAATAGAGCCTCATTTAAGCCTGACCTAGAAGCAGCTTCAGCTGTCTTCCCAGCTTGATGTAATAACAAATATAACGTAAAAAATATATACAGATAAAGATACACCAAGGGGTAGCTCCCCTTAGCTATTGGGCTGTTCAAATGTCCATTATTTTTTGCTTCTACCCACCACACCATACAGCATGGGATAATGGACTAGCCTACGTTTTCCATTCGCACTCTTGCGCTGTGAGTGATACCATTTCCCATGATCACATGCACAATTCTTTTTAAAAAGAAGATTACTTCAGTACATGGCTTGTGGGTCTATACTTTGGTAATGCTTTTTTATTCCCTTTTTTTATTTTTTATAATCATGTTTGTGTGTTTCAAAGTCAATAATACCTTTCTCTGCAATGATAAGAATCATATAGTCCTGCTGTATGCAGTGACATTGAAAAGGGTTTCTTTGACTGTTCTAAGTACACCTGTCTACTAAAAAATATTTGTACTGTTCAGCTAAAATAAAATGAAATGGTTAATTCATTTTAAAATCGAAAGTTTTATAGCAGAATATTGCCACCCCGTTTATAAGGTGACACGTTTTTCCTTCTTTTTTATTTTTGTGGCATATTCTTGAAAAAAAAACATTTTTATAATTTAAACATCATACAAGGTTACCAAGGCCAGATCTATTGGCTTTCCTAATGGTTGACACTTGACACAACATGTAGTAAGAATTGTAAAAAAAGCCTTTCGCAAGGAAGACACTCTGGGCCTGATTTAGATCTTGGCAGACGGGTTACTCCGTCACAACAGTGACGGATATCCCGTCCATCGAAATATAAATCCCAGCATATCCTAAAGGACTTATATTTTGGCAGACGGGATATCCGTTACTGTTGTGCTCAGCCACAGCCAGTGCAGGTAGGAGAGGTGGGGTGGGGGGCGGAGGGGCAGTTGACATACAACGACGAGGGAAAATAAAGGGGGAAAAAAACAGTTACCTTGCGCTCGCCGCATTGCCAATTTGGCGATGCGGTGAGTGCAAGGTAAGGGGTTTTCTTGTATTAAAATGTATTTTCCCTCGCCGCATGTCGACTCCCCCGCCCCACCGCTCTTACCTGCACTGGCCGTAACGCGTCCGCCAAGATCTAAATCAGACCCTAAGATTGAAGGAGAAAAAGAGGGTAGAACAAATGCAGTCATGAATCATTAGGGTGTATTTTAAAATCAATCTGTCCCTATACTCGCAGGTGATGCTGCCTCGTGAGGTAGGAGATTGGGAAGTCCCGATTAATTGAGCTAAAATAAATTGAACACTTTCTAGCAGTTTCTTTTAATTATCTTTTTTGCACCTTTTATAACGTTACTCTGTATAGTCTGATACAAGTTAATTGCCTTGAAATGTCATGTTCTTTTAGAAAGTGGCAGCCATGAAAGAAATGAAGGGCCATGGCAATTTTGAACAGCAACTGCTGTACTTGATGGTGTTTTGAAATCAAGAGGGCAAAGCGCTGCAGTCACAACCTTCCCAGTGCAGCATAATTGCTGAAAAGTGGTATTTCCTCTTTCCATTAACATGATGTTAACCAAACCACATTTATATCAGAGTATGTCAAGATCTTTTTATGCGACTTTCTTTTTTTATTTCACTATATTTTGGTTTAACAAAACAAACCATCATGTAGGATAAATATTAGCAGTTGAATTTCCAATGATCCACAGTTAAAAAAAAGTGCTAATGAGAAACTGCCCCATCCCTCTGAAAACTGCAGGATGTAGCAAGATGGCTTCCACCTTTAAGCATTTTACCTAGGTTTAATTCTTCGGCTAAATCAGATATGCTTAAGTCTGCTGCTCTTCCAAATGCCCCTCCTAGATTTAAATTAAACACAACATCTCTGTAACATACATGTTCAACTGTAAAGAATCAAGTTTTTTAGTGTTTTGGCTTTTTTAAATACAGTCTACAGTGTATCGTTTAAGGAAATTATTTGGGAGGTGAAAGTGATCCATGAGTCAAAGCTTGTGTATACTAGAAAGTGGTGTGATTGTGAAAATTTGGAAGCTATGCACCTTGTTGGTGACATTTGGCCAACTGTATGCATATTCTGCCTGACTGTGGCACGTATGACCCCATTTAATGCCTCTGGAGAGTAGGTACTACTCCATTACAAGGTAGAGAGAGGCATTCTATTAGCTCTATCAGCCCAGCGTTCCCCAAACTTCTTAACTAGCACAGAAAGCCAAAGATCTACAAATTGTCGGAGGTAGTTTTCTGAGCTGTATGGAGCAGCAGTATACAGGTCCTGACAGAAACAAAGCTCAGACGAGCCCATTCGTTTAATTTACTATTAGCGCAATCGCTGGTCGCTGTAATAATGTGAACCTGTCTTTATAAAGGTGAAGGGCACCTGAGGCAGTACCAGTTTGTGTTGAGCTACCCAGAGTATTGGTTTCTGCTGTAACGCATAAGGCCAGAGGGAACTGATAGAGGAAATGTGATGGTTTCTTAGTTTTTTTTGTAGACCACAGAGTCATCGTAAACCCGTCTTATAACACTTAGAGGAGTCAGGAAAGATTAATAAGAGAGAGGTGTGGAGAGAGGAACTGAGAGAGGAGGCGTGACAATGGAGTCTTGTGTATGGAGTGGTCTTCAAAATGCTTGTGTTTAAACCAACTTGATGATAGCATGACGTGTATGGCCGAGATTTAGAAATAATCAGGGCCATCTTTGCCTATGTTCAGGGCAGGTGAGCAGCCTGCAAGAGTGAGAAAATATATATGAATTGAGTACAAATAGCTCAGCCTGGCCATTCCCGAGAGACAGCACAGATATGGATAGTTAGGCAACTCAGTATCTACCTTAAGGATGCATGATGATGTGTTTACATTAATCTGTGAGCTCAGGACAGATCGTTCTGCCCTGTAAAGTTTATGTAGGTGAGGGTGAGGTGTTGTGTTATGTTTTGTTAGTTTCCTGTACCGCAGTCTCTTCATTAAAGATACCTGTCTAAAATGGATGTTATCTGGCCTGCTGCACTGTGTACTGATCTCAGCCCCATGCAGGCTCCCCTTGTTTTCAAATGAAAAAAAAGAACAAGCATTTGCAATGTAATCGGTCTCGCCTTTGGAACCTTATATGTATTTAGCTATGCAGCACATTAGCCTGGGTGCTGAAACATCTACTGTTCTTTAACATGGAGGGAAAGTAAGCACCAAACTGCGTGACACGCCAGGTATGGGAACACATGGAGAGAAATATTGCCTTTCAGCGGAAAATGGTATAGTCCAAAGCTCTGTTTTTAATATAAAATCAGGGCCTTCGGTGGTCATATCACTGAAAATACAAGATTTGGAAAAAATATTATTGTCTACGGGTGCTCTTGGAAGACAATTTCTATGGACTGGAATCTAGAGAATGCTAAAGTGATTCTGGTATTTTACTGACCTATGCTGGTCTTTTTCTATCAAGAAAGTTAAATAGAGGCAGTTGCCAGAAAAATTTAAAAAAGAAAGTCTCTCAGCAGAAAGCAATTCTGGTATTTTACTGACCTCTGCTGGTTGTTTTCTATCAAGACAGTTAAATAGAGGCAGTTGAACAGAAAAAAAGTCCCTAAGCGGAAGCAGACAAGTCCTAGGGCTGATCTCCAGAGCCCACTAAGTACATACACATAGAAGTATATAATAAGTATATACTAAAGTATATATAAGAGGTCTCGAATGCTCGACCTAAAAAAGGGCACACATCATTTTTATTTTTTAAAGATTATGTAAAAGAGCTACCACATTTAAAGACAGCTTCAAAGCGCTCTTCCGTTCTTGGAAAAACAGTTCCAATCATCAGACCCATCTCAACATTTTCAGCAAATTGCACTTGTAGCTGATATTTTAATTCAAACTAACCTGTCCATCTTTTGATGGCCCTCGGAGAATACTGCACCATGGCATTGCTCAACGGGCTCGAAATTGAATGGCGTACATACCGGATCAAATACTCAGGGGGTTTCTTTAACTTCGTCGTCTCTGAAACATCGCTACTGCATAATTAAAGCAATGATTCTGAAATGTGACCTCGTATTGTGGACCAGGGAACGATAACCTTGAGGATATGGAAAGAAATAGCAGAGTGCATAATTCTCTTCACTGTATCTCAATATTGTGCTTGCTGCTGCTCCAAACACCACGCTTTAAAAATGGAAGAATGCATAAGTGGCAGCGGGTGTTGATCTGCTACGGCTCTCCCTTCACATTCCTGCCTGTCATATGAACGGGCTGAGAGAATTCTTTTCTCCTTTGGCATACAAAGCTGTCTGCAGACTCCGTGCACATTACCCGAATGACAGAAAAGGGTGTACTATGCTGCAGTTCATAGGGAAAATACTTGAGAGTGAGGTATGGGTATCAATGGAAAACTGTGACTTTTTGAGGTGATTTAATAGAGGATTACCTAGACGGGGAAGTATGAATAAATAATTCTCCGGCTCATGTGGTCAATTCAGCCCCACAACATGCGTAAAGGAAAAAAAAAGACAGCTCAGGCAGTGCCACCCCAATTCAGGTACAAAAAGGAAGGCCACCTCAACCACTGGCAACTTTACAAAGGTACAGAGGATGAGCTGATACCCTAGTACCTTTGGAAAGGGAGAGTAGTTCAGTTAACACACTGGCATCTTTATAATGGGAAAGAAAGAACTTTTTAAAAATAAACAAAATCAGCTCTCCCACTAGTACCTTGATGAAGGTAAAGAAGTTCATCTCACTCACTGTCACCCTTATAAAGAAAAAAATGTCGAGCTTGCCTACTGCCACCCTTATAAAGATAAAGAAGCCCAGTATGCCCACAAGCACAGTTATAAAAGAAAAGAGTATCAGTTCAGTCACTAGCCCCTGGCTACTGTTACACAGGGTTAGCCTTCCCATTATATGTGGCTGCAGACAAAGACTGCTGCTCAACAAATAGTGACGATGTAAAGGTAAAAATGGTCAGTTCAGGTGCTGGCTTGTGCATAATTGAATTAAGAGTTCAGCTTTGCCACCAGAATCCAGGCCCAGTGCTTAATATGATCCGGTGGTTGCTGGTGAGGCCACCGGCACTTTTTTTGGGGGGGGGGACCGGCACTTATTGTTCTGCATCAGACGTTGACGGAGACCAAGAGAGGGAAAAATAAACAAAGCGGAAAGATGGAGGAATAGAAAGATGGAGAAACCATCATAAAGGTAGAAAGCAGGGACCAGCAAGAGTGAGATAAAGGGCAGGGAGTGTCTGGCAGTGGATTA
Organism: Calotriton arnoldi; assembly: GCA_963921515.1. Taxonomy (NCBI): domain Eukaryota; kingdom Metazoa; phylum Chordata; class Amphibia; order Caudata; family Salamandridae; genus Calotriton; species Calotriton arnoldi. Next base: position 2,220,529 of record CAWUFW010002266.1, on the reverse strand, counting down.
AAGAGTCATGAGGTGAATTGAAGAGTACACATCCTTAGTGTGAGAAGGTGGCTTGGTATATGCTGTCCACTAGTTAAAGTGGGCACCTTGTACCAATCCACACGACCCTTATGATGTATGAGGTCAAAGATAACCTTTATGAAAGCTATCCTAGTGGTAGCAATGGAGAGCAGCCTTCAGGCTTAATCTTGAAGGAATGTAATGCAGCTTGTTTTACCAGAATATCACCTCCTGAATGACTAAATGAAGGAGAATCACACAGTAGTTATATAAAAATATGTATTTATTAATATAACACTCTCTACTATCCTCTACCCGAGGATAGAACACAAAGCACACAATACTGGATCAATAGAACAGTTGTAAGTAGCACAATACACAGCGGGCTCCAGGGGGAGACCGAACCATATACTAAAATAGTGGTATAACAATCACGACTTGACTAGACACAGTGCCTAGTGCACGTAGAATCGCTGGGACCCCAAGGAACCACCCAAGGTGATGACACAGAAAACCCACGGAGGACGGGTGCAGTGAGGAAACCCGACCGCGTGCTCCGTACAACTCTATGGGAAAGTCGCGGTTGCAAAGTTAAAGTTTAAGGACCCTTCTAGGAGGACTTCGAGCCAACCCTTCGGAACTTAAGAGTTTAAAGAGCCACCCCACCCGTGGATACCGTAGTATCTGAGTTACCTATCCCAGGGGAGCCAGGTGCATAGATCTGAAGTGGCGTCGGAAACTCTCATCGTTTTCTGGTGAGGCCACCGGCACTTTTTTTGGGGGGGGACTGGCACTTATTGTTCTGCATCAGACGTTGACGGAGACCAAGGGCCACTAGCACTTTTTGGGGGGCTGCGGCACTTATTTTTCCGCATCAGACTTACACGGAGACCAAGAGAGGGAAAAATAAACAAAGCGGAAAGACGGAGGAATAGAAAGATGGAGAAACCATCATAAAGGTAGAAAGCAGGGACCAGCAAGAGTGAGATAAAGGGCAGGGAGTGTCTGGCAGTGGATTAAAGAGTCATGAGGTGAATTGAAGAGTACACATCCTTAGTGTGAGAAGGTGGCTTGGTATATGCTGTCCACTAGTTAAAGTGGGCACCTTGTACCAATCCACATGACCCTTATGATGTATGAGGTCAAAGATAACCTTTATGAAAGCTATCCTAGTGGTAGCAATGGAGAGCAGCCTTCATGCTTAATCTTGAAGGAATGTAATGCAGCTTGTTTTACCAGAATATGACCTCCTGAATGACTAAATGAAGGAGAATCACATAGTAGTTATATAAAAATATGTATTTATTAATATAACACTCTCTACTATCCTCTACCCGAGGATAGAACACAAAGCACACAATACTGGATCAATAGAACAGTTGTAAGTAGCATAATACACAGCGGGCTCCAGGGGGAGACCGAACCATATACTAAAATAGTGGTATAACAATCACGACTTGACTAGACACAGTGCCTAGTGCACGTAGAATCGCTGGGACCCCAAGGAATCACCCAAGGTGATGACACAGAAGACCCACGGAGGACGGGTGCAGTGAGGAAACACGACCGCGTGCTCCGTACAACTCTATGGGAAAGTCGCGGTTGCAAAGTTAAAGTTTAAGGACCCTTCTAGGAGGACTTCGAGCCAACCCTTCGGAACTTAAGAGTTTAAAGAGCCACCCCACCCATGGATACCGTAGTATCTGAGTTACCTATCCCAGGGGAGCCAGGTGCATAGGTCTGAAGTGGCGTCGGAAACTCTCGTCATTCTCTATGAAAGGAAAGGAAGAAGTGCTGCTGCCGTGAAGGTGAAAAGGGTCCGGTGGAATCCAAGCCTGGATTCTGGATGGAAGAAACCTGAAAGCAGGGGGGACATGGTCTGGGTCACGTCAGAGTGACCCAGGGCTCGGTAGACGAAGGCCCACCAATGTCAGGTGCTTCAGGTGCGAAAAAGGGATGCTTGACTTAGCAGCCACGAGGACCAGGAGACGGTGAGGATGACCAGGAGCCGGAGGTGAACTGTCCCACAAAGGATGTCGAGTGCTGAGGGGTCGGTGTCCGGCGGGAGCACCAACAAGGCTTGGCAACAGCAACCCACGCAGGAAGGTCAAAAGGGTTACGGTGTGGACCAGCAAGGTCCAGGAGACTCTCCAAGCAATGGAGAGTCAGGGCACGTCTGGAGCAACCAGGAAAGCCCAAGAACAATCAAGATGACCCTCAGGAGGACCCACAGGCCGGATGACCAGGAGTCGCGAGGGGACCTCGAGCAAGATTGCAAAGTACCAGCCCACAGAGCACTCTGTGTGAGGAGGCCAGAGATCTTTCGTGCAAATACTGCTCAGGGTCAGGACTACACGGAGTCCAATGCACAAGCTCGGGAATTGCCAACAAGCATATGCACTTGCAAATGGACGCGGTGCACAGGGGTTCGGGTTACGCAGCCCCCACGAGGGATACTGGCCTCAAACTCAGTGAGAGGGCAGATTGACCTCGGGGACCTTCAGGAACCCACCTCCTGTGTAGCTGAAATCTTCAAAGTCCACGGGAGCAGCTACCGGTCAGTTGCGCTTTAGGTGTCTGCGAAGCAGGGGAGTGACTCCTTCGCTCCAAGGGAGATTCTTCTGTTGTCTTAAGTGCTCCACAGGTCCTGCACGGAGCCTGTATGAAGTCACGGCACAAACTAAGCTTTGGACGGAAAGGGGGACGAAGTCGAGCCCAGTCGAGGTCCAGCGAAGTCCAGGTGTCCAGACGGTCGAAGGTTAGTGGTTTCTTCTTTGTAGAATCTTGTCCAAGTAAAATCCAATGTCCTGTAGCCAGGTAACCCATTTTATACCCCGGGAGAGGGTTGGACAGATTCAGGGGACCCTCCTAGGGGAGGGGCAGGACAGAGGGGTGGCTACACCCATGTCCTTTGTCCAGTTTCGCGCCAGAGCAGGAGCCAATGGCTCCCAGAACTGGTTTGAGCTGGACTATGCACAGGGACACCAAATGTGCCCCCAGTGCAGACTTTCTGGCACTCTCAGAGTGCACCCACCCAGCCCCAATACACTAAACCCTGTCTGGGAGGTGGTCACACCTCCCTGTGACAGGATGCCTATTGTGCTGCCTTCCTCTGCTCGAGCTTGGCTCAGCAGCAGGAGGGCAGAAATGTGTCTCTGGCTGGCAGCATCCATTTTGTGCTGTCCGGGTCGAGAAGGCTGGTACCGGGTAGACCGGTGACCCCACGAAGCTCGCTTCTGAAGGGTGGAATCATACCTTCCACACCAGTTACTGGTGTGGAGGTATAATTCCATGGTGTTTGATACCAAACACGATATGTTTCTATGCAGCCCTTTTCGAGATAGCATTTACCGTGAGGTTATAATGCACCTCTACCTATATGTCCGGCTGAGTCACAGACAACCCGGGAGAATGGTCTCCGAAGGCTGCAAAGGGGCTCTGCTCATGCAGGGGCACCCTCTCACTAAAAACCCAGCACCCTGCCTTCAGGATTGATAAGGCCTGCTATAGGGGTGACTTATAAGTTTTAAGTGTAGTGACCTTTAGATATAGTGAACCTATATCTAAAGTAAGTGGTGTAAGCACCATCTTACACAGGCTGCTGTAGCAGACCTAGAGTTCAATTTTGCATGGCCTCTCATGGGTGGCATAATACATGCTTCAGCCCATGGGAGGCCTCTGGGGTACCTATGCCCTGGGTACATGGGTACCATATACTAGGGACTTATAAGGGTACCCCAGTATCCAATCTGGAGTGTACCAAAGTGCATGTATGTCAATTTAAGGGAGAAAGCAGATAGACTTGGGTCCTGCTTAGCAGGATCCCAGTCAGACTAGTCAAAAACCAGCAAAACACCAGGCAAAAAGTGGGGATAACCATGCAGTCAGATCCTACCTTCCTACATAACCCCCATCCCCCAAACGAAAGGAGATAAGGCTAACCTTGCCCAGTTGAGACTTTATTTCCTAAGTGGCCATATAAGGAAGGTCCTGCACTAGCATGGATACTCTCTGTCTTATGGACCACTAAGGAGTCCCTACCCTGAAGGGGTTTGGTTGCTCTCCTAAAGTGGGGATAACTACCTGTAGTTTGCTTTGGTAAAGAAATAGGCTGGTGGGGTATCTGAGTAGGGAAGTTAGGCCCTAATAGGGTTGGTCTCAGCTTCCTCAGAGCACTGGTCACCATGGAGGCCTTTCTTTCCATGACTGAGTTATATCTGGCCCTAGGGGTCAACCTCTGGCTGCCTACAACAGGGGGTTGAGTCCCTCTGGTTGGAACAATGGAGGGACAGGGAAGGATTGGGACAGCTTTGTCCCAGGTTTTCCTTTGCCCAACAGAGTCCATCTGGGGGATGTCACCACTTAAGGGTAAGAGGGATCCCTCAGAATGTTGAGGAGTATTCACCTGGCTAGTGCTACTAGACTGGGTGTCCCTAATCTGGTGATGAGGGGGTTCCTCTGGATAGTGGGCCCCTAGGGGTCCACTGACATCCCTGACCTCTGCAGCCCTAGGCTGACTGAAGCTGGGTAGAGAGGGGCAGGATACCTGCTCCAGACTGGGCACCTCCTTGGAAGGGCCCCCTGCCCTCAGGGGTTCTGCCAGGACAGGCCTGACCACCTTTGGGGCAGTTCCTTCACAAGGGGTAGGATCAATTCCCTGAGGAAGCTGACCCTTACCTATAGTCTGGGGGGGAAGAAGACTTTTCTCCATTCTCTGTGCTCTCTGGTGGAGCAGAGTGGTCCATTGTTTCAGGCTCCACTACTGCAAAAGTTTCCTGGGGTTGGACTGAGGCCCTAGGGGTCTCACCAACTCTCTCAGGGAGGCCTAACATCTGTAGATGGGCCTTCAGCTCTACTTCAGCCCAGGCTGAAGTTTCTCAATCATTACCCAAGAGGCAATCTACAGGCAAGTTTAGGGACACTGCCACTCTCTTTGGACCAGTGACACCTCCCCAGCTGAGATTGACTATGGCCATGGGATGATCTGTCCTCACACGATCAGTATTGGTCACCTGGTACTTAAACTCAGGTAAAAGCTGAGCTGGGGGCACTAAGGTTCCTGTCACCATGGTGACACTGGCTTCTGTGTCTCTATAGGCTACAGCTTTCTGACCATTGATCAGAGGCTCTTGTCTGTACTTGCCCAAGGAATTGGGACTGACAGTAAAAGTGGCAAACCCCATGCCACCATCACAGACTAAAGTGGGCTGTGTGGGGGACCTGGCTAGGCCAGGGTCCACCTCAGTTTCCCAAGAAAACCCAACTAGGTTTTTGGGTGCACTACCACCACCTGGGGGATTACTACCTGTAGTACCAGGAGGTGTAGAAGTAGTGTTTGGAGGAATATTGTCCTTATTGCTGACCTTAAGGCAAATGGCATCATTTTTCCTGTGGCCTGGCTTCTTACAGACAAAGCAATAAGGTTTCTTTTCAGGGGAGGAAGGAGTTTGGGACCCACCCCAGAAGAGGATTTTTGGGGCCCTTCAGAGGACTTATCTTTTGACTTATCCCCTCCTTTCTCTTGGGTCTTGGAAGAATCTTTCTTCTGGTCACCACCCTGGTTCTTTTGTTTCACCCTGGTTCTGACCCATTTATCTGCCTTCTTTCCCAATTCTTGGGGAGAAGTCAGATCTGAGTCCACCAGGTACTGGTGCAAAAGCTGTTTTTGACAATTATTAAGGATCTGCTCCCTCATAATCAAATTGTACAATCCTAAATAGTCATGCACTTTGCTGCCAAGTATCCAACCTTCCAGAGCCTTTGTAGCACCATCTACAAAGTCTACCCAGTCCTGAGTCTGTGTCTTCTGGATGTCTTTGAACTTAATCCTGTATTGCTCAGTGGTTAAGCCAAACCCATCAATGAGAGCACTCTTCAGAACTGAGTAATTATCAGCATCCTCTTCTCTAACAGTGAGGAGCTTATCTCTACCTTTGTCAGCAAAGGAGAGCCACAAGATAGCTGCCCACTGCTCTTGGGGGACCCTCTGTACCTTACAGGCCCTCTCCAAGGCAGTTATCCATTTGTGGATGTCATCCCCACTATGGTAGGGAGGGACTATCTTGCTCAGGTTCCTATGGTTATAAGTATAATCCTTAACCCTAGGGACACTGTTGCTGCCACCATGGGACTCTAGTCCCAATCTCTTTGTAGCCCTCTGGAGCTCTAGGGATTCCTGTCTATGGCCAATTGCTCTTTCTTGAGCCTGAGCTTGACTTTCTCAAGCTCTAGAAATTGGCACTGTCTATCATAAGAGGAGTCCCTCTTATTGGATATGGAAGTCCCCACAGAAGTTCCTGAGTGTCGAGATTCTACAGAGGGAGATCAGGATCTCCTAGGTAAACTCTGTACTCTTCCTGGTGGAGTAAAGAGAGGGCCACTGTGGCCTTCTCCCCCACCTAATGGAAGATCTAGGTTGACCAGGTTGGAATCATTTTGATCCCCCTGGTCAGGGTTTGAGTCCAGGTCAAAGAAGGTTTCACTCCCTGGCCTTTCTTCATTCCCTGCACCACCCACTCTTCCTACCTCATCAGACCCTGGGGTCTTTCTAAGATCATCCAAGAGTAACACCTCAATGAGACGTTGGGTGTTTGCATTTCTCCCTGTCCTCAACTTCCTAGACACACACATGGCTTTCAATTCCTGGAATGAGAGGCCATTGTAGCTAGTTGGCAGAGAGCCACTGGCTTCTCCTCTAGAAGACATACTAGTGTTATGTGGTGTAGGCACCTACCTAACCTAGTGGATACTAAACTCTCTTGAGTTTGAGAAAGGGTGTGCTAGACCCTTGACTTGCCCAACTCCAAGTTCAGTAGAACTTACTTATTCAAATCTTGTATTATATGTGCCTAATACTTTTAGCGGTTTTCAGTTAATCACTCAATGAGATTTATCTGGTAAAACAATAGCAAGCTTGAATCCCAACCGCTGCACACCAACGTGAGAAGGTGGCTTGGTATATGCTGTCCACTAGTTAAAGTGGGCACCTTGTACCAATCCACACAACCCTTATCATGTATGAGGTCAAAGATAACCTTTATGAAAGCTATCCTAGTGGTAGCTATGTGTGAGAAGTTGGCCTGGTATATGCTGTTCACTAATTATAGTGGGCACCTTGCACCAGTCCAAACAACCCCTTATTGGAGATAGGTTAAAGACAACCTTTATTGAAAGCTATCCTAGTGGTAGCTATGGAGAGCAGCCTTCAGGCTAAGTCTTGAAGGAATGTAAAGCAGCTTGTTTTACCAGTCTATAATCTCTTGAGTGACCAAATGAAAGAGGACCACACCGGGTATATATTTAAAATATATGTATTTAGTCTTAAACACACCCCTCTAGTCTCTTTATGAGGCTAGAGTTTGAAGTACATAAGTTACAAGTCAGTTATCAACAGTAATAGCACAAATACACGTTTGAGCCCTAGGGGCGTACCAAACCATATACCAATAAAGTGGTATAAGAACCACGACTGAGCTAGACACAAGGCCTAGAGCCTGTAGAAGTGCTTGGCCCTCCAGGAACCACCCAAGGTAGTGACACAGGGGACCCACGGGGACGCGTGCAGTGTGAGAACACAGCCGCGAGCCGCCGTTGACTTCTATGGGGAATGTTGCGGTTGGAGTTTTAAAGAAAAGGGACACTTAGAGGAGGACTTGGAGCAAACCCCTTTAGAACTAGGTCGTTCTAGAGTCTATACCCACGGGAGCACCGGAGTACTCGAGTTACCTCACCCAGGAAGCCGGGTGCATAGGTGTCTTTCGGGGTCGGGTTTCGTCGTCGTTTTCAATGGCGATCTGCTGCAAAGTGCTGCTGGCGACCAAGTCGAAAGTGTTCGGGTGGATCCAAAGGTGGATCGAAGATCTGAAGAACCTGAAAGCAGAGGGGACAGAGTCTGGGTCACTAGCCAGTGACCAGGAAGGCGATGAGCAGATGCCCACCGATGTCGGGTGCTTCAGGTAGGTTGACGGTCATCTTGACTCTTCAGCCACGAGGTCCAGGAGGCGTCGATGACAACCAGGAGCTGGATTCGAGCTGTCCCACGACGTCTGTCGATTGCAGGGGTGTCAGCGACCGGATTGGACCCAACAAGCCTTGGCAACGGCAAGTCTCGTAGAAACAAAGAAAGGACGTTGATGCAGACCAGCAAGGTCTGGGGGACTCACCCAGCGAGGGTAAGTCAGGACACGTCTGGAGCAACCAGGAAAGCCCAAGCAAAAGAAGAGTTGCCTTCAGGAGGGCCCACTAGCCAACGGACTAGCGACCGCGAAGGAGCCTCGGGTGGACGCACTTGGATCTGGCTTACAGGACACTCGTGGAGTGGAGGCCAGTGATCTTCAGTGCAGTCAGTGCTGGAGGCGGGGGCTACTCGGAGCCCAAAGCACAACTTCGTGGGTGACCAGGAAGAGGATGCACTTGCAAAAGTACTCGGTGTCCAGGGGTCACGGTTCCACGTTACCCACGACAGCTACGGGCCTCAGCTTCACTGGGGACTCAGGGCAGCCTCGGAGAAGTCTGGAAATCCACCTCTGGTGATGCAAAGACTTCGGCGTCCGGCGGGAGCTTTGGCGATGCAGACCGGACAATTGCTTCTTAGGTGCCTGCCAAGCAGGGGAGTCACTCCTTGACCCCAAGGGAGATTCTTCAGTCCTCTAATCTTCAAGTAGAGCGTCGAAGGTCCAGGATTCTGTATCAGAGTTTCATCCAGGTAAATCTAAAGTCCTAAGGACTGTGGTCCCATACTTATACCAAGTTAGGGGTTGGACATACTCTGGGGACCCACCTATGGGAGGGTCAGGGAAGAGGGTGGTTACACCCATTCCCTTTGTCCAGTTTCGCGCCAGAGCAGGGGCAGGTAGCCCCTGCAACCGGTTTGAACTGGCATATGCACAGGGACACCAAGTGTGCCCCCAGTGCAGGACTTCTGAGCACCAGAGAGTGCTCCCGCCCAGCCCCAATACACATTATCCTGTCTGGGGAGGTGGTTACACCTCCCTGCGACAGGAAACCTATTGTCCAGGCCTCCCCTGCCGGAGTTTCAGTCAGCAGCAGGAGGCCAGACCCGTGTCTGTGGCAGCGGTATCCATTTTGTGATGCCAGGGCTCTGGAAAGAAGTTACCGGACAGGCCGGTGTGTACATGTCTCTCCCTCTAGAAGGGTGGAATGCTACCCCCGCCACCAGAATTGGCGGGGGGGGGGTAGTATTCCAAGATGTTTGACACCAAACACGACATGTTTTGGTGCAGCCAGTCCAAAGTTAGCATTGTACCGCGAGGATATAATGCACTTAAGAGTATATGGTCAGGCTGCACTACAAACAGCATCAGACAAGGGCCTCCGAACGCTGCAGAGGGGCTCTGCTCATGCAGGGGCACCCTCTCACATAAGAACCAAGCACTCTGCCTTCAGGATTGATAAGGCCTGCCATAGGAGTGACTTATAGGTTTATATGTGTGTACATATGTAGTGATATAGGTAACCTATATCACAGTAAGGGGTGCATGCACCACCTTACCCAGGCTGCAGTAGCAGACCTGTGGTGTCATTTTGGATGGCCTTCCAGGGGTGGCACAATACATGCTGCAGCCCCTGGTAGGTCTCTGAGGTACCTATGCCCTGTGTACATAGTATACCATATACTAGGGACTTTTAAGGGCACTCCAGATTCCAATCAGAGATGTGCCTAAGGCACATGGAAACCATTTTAGAGAGGAAGCAGCTAGGCTGGGGTTCTGATTAACAGGGCCCCAGCCAGACTAAAGTCGAAAAACAGTGAAGCATCAGCAAAAAGTGGGGGTACCCATGTGAAGCAGATCCTACTCTCCTACACAACCCCCCCCAAACGTAGGGACATTAAACTAACCTTGGCCAGTTGAGTCTTCATGTTCTAAGTGGAAGTACCTAGAGAGTCCATCTGCATTGGCATGGTTACTCCCAGGTCTATGTTCCACTGTAAAGTCCATCCCCTGTAGGGAAATGGACCACCTAAGCAGTTTGGGGTTTTCACCCTTCATTTGTTTTAGCCATAGGAGGGGCTTGTGGTCTGTTTGAACAAGGAAGTGAGTACCAAACAAGTATGGCCTCAACTTCTTCAGAGCCCAAACCACAGCAAAGGCCTCCCTCTCTATGGCTGACCAACGTTTCTCTCTAGGGGTCAGCCTTCTGCTAATAAAAGCTACTGGCTGATCCTGACCTTCATCATTCAATTGTGACAGTACAGCCCCTACCCCCAATTCAGATGCATCTGTTTGGACAATGAACTTCTTGGAGTAATCAGGACTCTGGAGAATGGGAGCAGTGCACATGGCCTGCTTCAGGTCATCAAATGCCTTTTGACAGCTAACTGTCCACTGAACCTTTTTGGGCATTTTCTTGGAAGTTAAGTCATTCAGGGGTGTCACTATTGATCCATACCCCTTGACAAATCTCCTATAGTACCCAGTCAGGCCTAAAAAGGCTCTCACCTGAGTCTGGGTAGTTGGAGCAGTCCAGTCCATGATGGTCTGGATCTTGCTCTGCAATGGTTGAACCTGACCTCCACCCACAAGGTGGCCCAGGTACACAACCTGACTCTGCCCTATCTGGCACTTTGTGGCCTTGATAGTTAGGCCTGCTTTCTGCAGGGCCTGCAAAACATTTCTGAGGTGGACCAGGTGATCCTCCCAGGTGGAGCTAAAGACAGCAATATCATCTAGATATGCTGCACTATAGGCTTCCAGACCTGTAAGGACTGTATTCACCAACCTCTGAAAAGTGGCAGGTGCATTCTTCAGACCAAAGGGCATTACCACAAATTGATAATGCCCACTAGGGGTTGAGAATGCTGTCTTTGACTTTGCATCATCAGCTAGCCTGATCTGCCAGTAGCCAGCTGTTAGGTCAAATGTGCTTAGATACTTGGCTGAGGCCAAAGTGTCTATTAGCTCATCTGCCCTGGGTATTGGATGGGCATCAGTCCTAGTGACTGCATTGAGACCCCTGTAGTCCACACAAAACCTCATCTCTCTTTTCCCACCACTGGTATGAGGTTTTGGCACAAGGACCACTGGACTAGCCCAAGGGCTATCTGAGGGTTCAATAACTCCCAAATCCAACATTTTCTGGACTTCTGTCCTGATACAGTCCCTGACATGGTCAGGTTGCCTATAAATCTTATTTTTAATAGGCAGACTGTCCCCAGTGTCCACTTCATGAGTGCACCAGGTGGTCTGACTTGGAGTCAGAGAGAACATATGTCTGTACTGATTGAGCACTTGTCTACAATCAGTTTGCTGCTGAGCAGTGAGGCTGCCTGCCAAGGCTACACCATCCACTGACCCATCATCAGGGTTCTGTGAGAGCAGGTCAGGGAGTGGGTCACTCTCTTCCTCCTGTCCCTCATCAGTAGTCATGAGCAAGCCCATGTCTGCCCTGTCCACATATGGCTTCAATCTGTTGACATGGAGAACCCTGTGGGGACTCCTGGGTGTTCCTAGGTCTACTAAACAGGTGACCTCACCCTTCTGTTCAACAATGGTATGGGGTCCACTCCACTTGTCTTGGAGAGCTGCTGGGGCCACTGGCTCCAGCACCCACACCTTCTGTCCTGGCTGGTAAACAGTCAGCACAGCCTTTGGTCATGCCAGGCTTTTTGCAGTTCCTGGCTAGCCTCAAGGTTTTTAGTTGCCTTTTTCATGTATTCAGCCATCCTGGAGCGGAGACCAAGTACATAGTCCACTATGTCATGCTTTGGGGGCTTGAGAGGTAACTCCCATCCTTCCTTTACCAAGCACAATGGACCCCTGACAGGGTGACCAAACAAAAGTTCAAAAGGGCTGTAGCCAACCCCTTTTGAGGCACCTCCCTGTATGCAAATAAAAGGCAGGGCAAGAATATGTCCCATCTTCGCCTAAGCTTCTCTGGGAGCCCTTTAATCATGCCCTTCAAGGTTTTGTTGAATCTCTCAACTAAACCATTGCATTGTGGGTGATAGGGTGTGGTGAACTTGTAAGTCACTCCACACTCCTTCCACATTGCTTTCAAGTATCCAGACATACAGTTTGTACCCCTGTCTGATACAACCTCCTTAGGGAAGCCCGCTCTTGAGAAAATTCCCAGGAGGGCCCTTGCCACCACAGGTGCTGTAGTGGTCCTAAGGGGAATAGCCTCTGGGTACCTGGTGGCATGATCCACTACCACCAGGATAAACCTGTGCCCAGATGCTGTTTGGGGATCCATGGGACCAACAATGTCAATCCCCACCCTTTCAAAGGGCACCCCCACCACAGGTAGTGGTATCAGGGGGCCCTTTGTAGTGCCACCTGCCTTGCCACTGGCCTGGCAGGTTACACAGGAGCGACAAAACTCCTTGGTGTCTTCAGACATGTGGGGCCAGTGAAAGTGAGGGACAAGTCTGTCCCAAGTCTTGTTCTGGCCCAGGTGACCTGCTAGGGGAATGTCATGGGCTAGGGTCAATAGGAAGCCCCTGAACTTCAGAGGTATAACCAACCTCCTGGTGGCACCAGGCTTGGGGTCTCTATACTCTGAGTACAAGAGTCCATCATCCCAATATACTTTATGGGGACCACTAGCATTCCCAGCAGCCTCAGCAGCAGCTTGCTGTCTGAGGGGTTCAAGAGAGGGCAGCTCTGCTGCTCCTGGCTCAGATCTGCCCTGGAAGGGCCCCCTGTCCCTAAGAACTCAACCTGATCAGGCTCAAGCTCCTCTGGGACAGTTCCTTCCTCAGGACTGAGATCATCTCCCTGAAGAGACTGATCTTCCTTCTGAGCCAAGGGGAAGGCACTGCCTTTACCCTACTACTCCTCCTCTTGGATGGCACTTGGGCCATTATTTCAGAATCCAAGGCCTGTTCAGTGTTAGACATTTTGCTCTGTGACCTGGTCACAGCAAACACATCTGCAGGGATCCCCAGCATTTCTGCATGGGTCCTGAGCTCCACTTCTGCCCAAGCTGAAGTTTCAAGATCATTGCCAAGCAAGCATTCCACTGGTAGGTTTGCACTCACCACAACCTTCTTAAGGCCAGTTACCCCTCCCCAGGAGAAGTTAACAACTGCCAGAGTATGGTCTGTTCTGACATTGCTAGCATTGGTCACTTGGTACATTTCACCAAGTATAATCTGCCCAGGATCCACAAGGTCTTGTGTCACCATGGTGACACTTGCCCCTGTGTCCCTAAATGCCAAAGCCTCTTTTCCATTGATTAAGGGCTGTTGCCTGTACTTGCCCAGATCACTGGGACTCACAGTGGAGGTCACATCCATGCCTCCATCACAGACTAGGACAGCCTGAGTGAGTTCTCTGACTAGGTCAGAGCTCATCTCCTTACCCAGGGTCAACCCTACTAAACCCTTGGCCTGTGTACTCCCACCACCATTTGTAACTGCACTAGGGGAACAGGTGCCTTAGGGGCATTGGTGGGGGCTGGAATAGAGTCTTTGGACTTGGTGCAATCACTGGTCCAGTGTGTCTTTTGCTTACAGACTTTGCACCATGGTTTCTTTTGGCCTTTCCTTTGTTAGACTGTGAATCCCCACCTGAAGAAGATTTTTGGGGGCCTTGTGAAGACTTCTGGTCTTTACCCTTCTCCCCACCCTTATCAGAGTTCTTAGAATCTTGCTTCTTTGGGTCACCACCTTGGTTCTGTACCTTCTGCCTCACCCTGGTTCTGACCCATTTGTCTGCCTTCTTTCCCAATTCTTGGGGAGAGGTCAGATTAGAGTCCACCAGGTACTGATGCAACAGCTGATTTTGACAGTTATTAAGAATCTGCTCCCTCATGATAAGATTGTACAATCCTGTGAAGTCACATACCTTACTGCCCATCAACCAACCCTCCAGAGCCTTAGCAGAACAATCCACATAGTCCACCCAGTCTTGAGTCTGTGCTTTTTGGGCATCTCTGAACTTTAACCTGTATTGTTCAGTGGTTAGGCCAAACCCATCAATCAGAGCACTCTTCAAGACTTTGTAATTGTCAGCATCCTCTTCTCTAACAGTGAGGAGCTGGTCTCTACCTTTGTCTGCAAAGGAGAGCCACAAGATTGCTGCCCACTGCTCCTGAGGGACCCTCTGTACTTTACAGGCCCTCTCCAGTGCAGTTATCCACTTGTGGATGTCATCCCCACTCTGGTAGGGAGGGACAATCTTGCTCAGGTTTCTATGGTCATAAGACCTTTCCCTATCTCTGGGGAAATTGCTGCCACCATGGGACTCTAGTCCCATCTTTTTTCTTTGCTTTTCAAGCTCTAGGGACTCCCTGTCTATAGCCAACTGCTCTCTTCTGAGTCTCAACTGAGCTTCTCCATACTTGAGCAGTCTCTCTTTCCTTTCATGAGAGGATTCCCTCCTATGAGAGGAAACAGAGGTCCCTATTGAGGTGTCAGAGTGGTTAGACTCCTGAGAAGGAGATCTAGGCCTTCTGGGCACACTCACAACTCTTCCTGGGGGGACAAAGGGGAGGTCATTCTGATCATCCTCCTCATCCACAGGAGGAGCTGGGTTTTCCAGGTCAAGGTCATTTTCACCTTCCTGGCCAGTTTCAGAGGGGGGGTCCTGGGTGATTTCACCCCTGGCCCCCTTCCTCATCTTCTGCCCCACCCTGTCTGCCTACCCCTTCAGACCCTGGTAGTCTTCTGAGATCATCCAGCAGGAGTACCTCTATGAGGCGTTGGGTGTTGGCACTTTTGCCTGTCTTTAGTTTCCTAGCAGTGCTTAATGCTCTCAATTCCAAGAATGGGAGATTATCATACTTGGAGGGAAGAAGCCCATTGGCTTCCGGCTGGGACCCACTGTTTCCTGGCCCTAAAGACATTACTAGTGTGGTGTGGTGTATGCACTACCTACTCTAGTGTGGCCTACTAAACTCTCTTGAGTTGTAGAAAGGGTGTGCTATCCCTTAACACAAAACTCTAAGTTCAGTAGAACTTACCGTATCCTAAGCTTGATTTATATGTACCTAAGGTACCCTTAGTGGTTTTCAGTTGATCAATTCAATTGAGATTATCTGGTAAAACAATAGCAAGCTGGAATCCCACACGCTGCACACCAATGTGAGAAGTTGGCCTGGTATATGCTGTCCACTAATTATAGTGGGCACCTTGCACCAGTCCAAACAACCCCTTATTGGAGACAGGTTAAAGACAACCTTTATTGAAAGCTATCCTAGTGGTAGCTATGGAGAGCAGCCTTCAGGCTAAGTCTTGAAGGAGTGTAAAGCAGCTTGTTTTACCAGTCTATAATCTCTTGAGTGACCAAATGAAAGAGGACCACACCAGGTATATATTTAAAATATATGTATTTAGTCTTAAACACACCCCTCTAGTCTCTTTATGAGGCTAGAGTTTGAAATACATAAGTTACAAGTCAGTTATCAACAGTAATAGCACAAATACACGTTTGAGCCCTAGGGCGTACCAAACCATATACCAATAAAGTGGTATAAGAACCACGACTGAGCTAGACACAAGGCCTAGAGCCTGTAGAAGTGCTTGGCCCTCCAGGAACCACCCAAGGTAGTGACACAGGGGACCCACGGGGACGCGTGCAGTGTGAGAACACAGCCACGAGCCGCCATTGACTTCTATGGGGAATGTCGCGGTTGGAGTTTTAAAGAAAAGGGACACTTAGAGGAGGACTTGGAGCAAACCCCTTTAGAACTAGGTCGTTCTAGAGTCTATACCCACGGGAGCACCGGAGTACTCGAGTTACCTCACCAGGGAAGCCGGGTGCATAGGTGTCTTTCGGGGTCGGGTTTCGTCGTCGTTTTCAATGGCGATCTGCTGCAAATTGCTGCTGGCGACCAAGTCGAAAGTGTTTGGGTGGATCCAAAGGTGGATCGAAGAACCTGAAAGCAGAGGGGACAGAGTCTGGGTCACTAGCCAGTGACCAGGAAGGCGATGAGCAGATGCCCACCGATGTCGGGTGCTTCAGGTAGGTTGACGGTCGTCTTGACTCTTCAGCCACGAGGTCAAGGAGGCGTCGACGACGACCAGGAGCTGGATTCGAGCTGTCCCACGACGTCTGTCGATTGCAGGGGTGTCGGCGACCGGATTGGACCCAACAAGCCTTGGCAACGGCAAGTCTTGTAGAAACAAAGAAAGGACGTTAATGCAGACCAGCAAGGTCTGGGGGACTCACCCAGCGAGGGTAAGTCAGGGCACGTCTGGAGCAACCAGGAAAGCCCAAGCAAAAGAAGAGTTGACTTCGGGAGGGCCCACTACCCAACGGACTAGCAACCGCGAAGGAGCCTCAGGTGGACGCACTTGGAGCTGGCTTACAGGACACTCGTGGAGTGGAGGCCAGTGATCTTCGGTGCAGTCGGTGCTGGAGGCGGGGGCTACTCGGAGCCCAAAGCACAACTTCGTGGGAGACCAGGAAGAGGATGCACTTGCAAAAGTACTCGGTGTCCAGGGGTCACGGTTCCACGTTACCCACGACAGCTACGGGCCTCAGCTTCGCTGGGGACTCAGGGCAGCCTCGGAGAAGTCTGGAAATCCACCTCTGGTGATGCAAAGACTTCGGCGTCCGGCGGGAGCTTCGGCGATGCAGACCGGACAATTGCTTCTTAGGTGCCTGCCAAGCAGGGGAGTCACTCCTTGACCCCAAGGGAGATTCTTCAGTCCTCTAATCTTCAAGTAGAGCGTCGAAGGTCCAGGATTCTGTATCAGAGTTTCGTCCAGGTAAATCTAAAGTCCTAAGGACTGGGCTCCCATACTTATACCAAGTTAGGGGGTTGGACATACTCTGGGGACCCACCTATGGGAGGGTCAGGGAAGAGGGGTGGTTACACCCATTCCCTTTGTCCAGTTTCGCACCAGAGCAGGGGCAGGTAGCCCCTGCAACCGGTTTGAACTGGCATATGCACAGGGACACCAAGTGTGCCCCCAGTGCAGGACTTCTGAGCACCAGAGAGTGCTCCCGCCCAGCCCCAATACACATTATCCTGTCTGGGGAGGTGGTTACACCTCCCTGCGACAGGAAACCTATTATCCAGGCCTCCCCTGCCGGAGTTTCAGTCAGCAGCAGGAGGCCAGACCCGTGTCTGTGGCAGCGGCATCCATTTTGTGATGCCAGGGCTCTGGCAAGAAGTTACCGGACAGGCCGGTGTGTACATGTCTCTCCCTCTAGAAGGGTGGAATGCTACCCCCGCTGCCAGAACTGGCGGGGGGTAGTATTCCAAGATGTTTGACACCAAACACGACATGTTTTGGTGCAGCCAGTCCAAAGTTAGCATTGTACCGCGAGTATATAATGCACTTAAGAGTATATGGTCAGGCTGCACTACAAACAGCATCAGAGAAGGGCCTCCGAACGCTGCAGAGGGGCTCTGCTCATGCAGGGGCACCCTCTCACATAAGAACCCAAGCACTCTGCCTTCAGGATTGATAAGGCCTGCCATAGGAGTGACTTATAGGTTTATATGTGTGTACATATTTAGTGATATAGGTAACCTATATCACAGTAAGGGCTGCATGCACCACCTTACCCAGGCTGCAGTAGCAGACCTGTGGTGTCATTTTGGATGGCCTTCCAGGGGTGGCACAATACATGCTGCAGCCCCTGGTAGGTCTCTGAGGTACCTATGCCCTGGTTACATAGTATACCATATACTAGGCACTTATAAGGGCACTCCAGATTCCAATCAGAGATGTGCCTAAGGCACATGGAAACCATTTTAGAGAGGAAGCAGCTAGGCTGGGGTTCTGATTAGCAGGGCCCCAGCCAGACTAAAGTCGAAAAACAGTGAAGCATCAGCAAAAAGTGGGGGTACCCATGTGAAGCAGATCCTACTCTCCTACACTATGGAGAGCAGCCTTCAGGCTTAATTTTGAAGGAATGTAATGCAACTTGTTTTACCAGAATATCACCTCCTGAATGACTAAATGAAGGAGAACCACACAGTAGTAATATAAAAATATGTATTTATTAATATAACACTCTCTACTATCCTCTACCCGAGGATAGAACACAAAGCACACAATACTGGATCAATAGAACAGTTGTAAGTAGCACAATACACAGCGGGCTCCAGGGGGAGACCGAACCATATACTAAAATAGTGGTATAACAATCACGACTTGACTAGACACAGTGCCTAGTGCACGTAGAATTGCTGGGACCCCAAGGAACCACCCAAGATGATGACACAGGAGACCCACGGAGGACGGGTGCAGTGAGGAAACACGACTGCGTGCTCCGTACAACTCTATGGGAAAGTCACGGTTGCAAAGTTAAAGTTTAAGGACCCTTCTAGGAGGACTTCGAGCCAACCCTTCGGAACTTAAGAGTTTAAAGAGCCACCCCACCCGTGGATACCGTAGTATCTGAGTTACCTATCCCAGGGGAGCCGGGTGCATAGGTCTGAAGTGGCGTCATAAACTCTCGTCGTTCTCTATGGAAGTAAAGGAAGAAGTGCTGCTGCCGTGAAGGTGAAAAGGGTCCGGTGGAATCCAAGCCTGGATTCTGGATGGAAGAAACCTGAACGCAGAGGGGACAGAGTCTGGGTCACGTCAGAGTGACCAAGGGCTCGGTAGACGAAGGCCCACCAATGTCAGGTGCTTCAGGTGCGAAGAAGGGATGCTTGACTCTGCAGCCACGAGGACCAGGAGATGTCGAGGATGACCAGGAGCCGGAGGTGAACTGTCCCACGAAGGATGTCGAGTGCTGAGGGGTCGGTGTCCAGCGGGAGCACCAAGCCTTGGCAACAGCAACCCACGCAGGAAGGTCAAACAGGTTACGGTGTGGACCAGCAAGGTCCAGGGAACTCTCCAAGCAATGGAGAGTCAGGGCACGTCTGGAGCAACCAGGAAAGCCCAAGAACAATCAAGATGACCCTCAGGAGGACCCACAGGCCGGATGACCAGGAGTCGCGAGGGGACCTCGAGCAAGATTGCAAAGTACCAGCCCACAGAGCACTCTGTGTGAGGATGCCAGAGATCTTTCGTGCAAATACTGCTCAGGGTCAGGACTACACGGAGTCCAATGCACAAGCTCGGGAATTGCCAACAAGCATATGCACTTGCAAATGGACGCGGTGCACAGGGGTTCGGGTTACGCAGCCCCCACGAGGGATACTGGCCTCAAACTCAGTGAGAGGGCAGATTGACCTCAGGGACCTTCAGGAACCCACCTCCTGTGTAGCTGAAATCTTCGAAGTCCACGGGAGCAGCTACCGGTCAGTTGCGCTTTAGGTGTCTGCGAAGCAGGAGTGACTCCTTCACTCCAAGGGAGATTCTTCTGTTGTCTTAAGTGCTCCACAGGTCCTGCACGGAGCCTGTATGAAGTCACGGCACAAACTAAGCTTTGGACGGAAAGGGGGACGAAGTCGAGCCCAGTCGAGGTCCAGCGAAGTCCAGGTGTCCAGACGGTCGAAGGTTAGTGGTTTCTTCTTTGTAGAATCTTGTCCAAGTAAAATCCAATGTCCTGTAGCCAGGTAACCCATTTTATACCCACGGGAGAGGGTTGGACAGATTCAGGGGACCCTCCTAGGGGAGGGGCAGGACAGAGGATTGGCTACACCCATGTCCTTTGTCCAGTTTCGCGCCAGAGCAGGAGCCAACGGCTCCCAGAACTGGTTTGAGCTGGACTATGCACAGGGACACCAAATGTGCCTCCAGTGCAGACTTTCTGGCACTCTCAGAGTGCACCCACCCAGCCCCAATACATTAAAACCTGTCTTGGAGGTGGTCACACCTCCCTGTGACAGGATGCCTATTGTGCTGCCTTCCTCTGCTCGAGCTTGGCTCAGCGATACAAAAGGGGATGATGGACGGAACGTTTGAGCCAATCAAACACTCACCCCCAGTCAACTGATCTGGGTTTAATCCATCATCATTCTTTAGCTCACTCCACCACCCCAGTTCAGACATGGCCATATGCAAATCAGTCTGACCCTGTGCCTCATGGGAACAGTCCAGCCCGAACTGCCAAGCCATGTCTTCCCTGGACCGGAAACAAGCATCCTAGGACCGGTTTCTGGCATTTCAGCCGTCATCAGCCAGGCTTGCTTGAATCCAGTGGCAAAGTGAGCAAGGGACCCACGTCTGGGCATACCCCCGCCAACTTAGGGCAACCAAAGCGATACAAAAGGGGATGATGGACGGAACGTTTGAGCCAATCAAACACTCACCCCCAGTCAACTGATCTGGGTTTAATCCATCATCATTCTTTAGCTCACTCCACCACCCCAGTTCAGACATGGCCATATGCAAATCAGTCTGACCCTGTGCCTCATGGGAACAGTCCAGCCCGAACTGCCAAGCCATGTCTTCCCTGGACCGGAAACAAGCATCCTAGGACCGGTTTCTGGCATTTCAGCCGTCATCAGCCAGGCTTGCTTGAATCCAGTGGCAAAGTGAGCAAGGGACCCACGTCTGGGCATACCCCCGCCAACTTAGGGCAACCAAAGCGATACAAAAGGGGATGATGGACGGAACGTTTGAGCCAATCTCAAAGCTCAGCAGCAGGAGGGCAGAAATGTGTCTCTGGCTGGCAGCATCCATTTTGTGCTGTCCTGGTCGAGAAGGCTGGTACCGGGTAGACCGGTGACCCCATGAAGCTCGCTTCTGAAGGGTGGAATCATACCTCCCACACTGGTGTGGAGGTATAATTCCAAGGTGTTTGATACCAAACACGATATGTTTCTATGCAGCCGTTTTCGAGATAGCATTTATTGTGAGGTTATAATGCACCTCTACCTATATGTCCGGCTGAGTCACAGACAACCCGGGAGAATGGTCTCCGAAGGCTGCAAAGGGGCTCTGCTCATGCAGGTGCATCCTCTCACTAAAAACCCAGCACCCTGCCTTCAGGATTGATAAGGCCATGTCCTTTGTCCAGTTTCGCGCCAGAGCAGGAGCCAACGGCTCCCAGAACTGGTTTGAGCTGGACTATGCACAGGGACACCAAATGTGCCCCCAGTGGAGACTTTCTGGCACTCTCAGAGTGCACCCACCCAGCCCCAATACACTAAACCCTGTCTGGGAGGTGGTCACACCTCCCTGCGACAGGATGCCTATTGTGCTGCCTTCCTCTGCTCGAGCTTGGCTCAGCAGCAGGAGGGCAGAAATGTGTCTCTGGCTGGCAGCATCCATTTTATGCTGTCCGGGTCGAGAAGGCTGGTACCGGGTAGACCGGTGACCCCACGAAGCTCGCTTCTGAAGGATGGAATCATACCTCCAACACCAGTTACTGGTGTGGAGGTATGATTCCAAGGTGTTTGATACCAAACACGATATGTTTCTATGCAGCCGTTTTCGAGATAGCATTTACCGCAAGGTTATAAATGCACCTCTACTTATATGTCCGACTGAGTCACAGACAACCCTGGAGAATGGTCTCCGAAGGCTACAATGGGGCTCTGCTCATGCAGGGGCACCCTCTCACTAAAAACCCAGCACCCTGCCTTCAGGATTGATAAGGCCTGCTATAGGGGTGACTTATACGTTTTAAGTGTAGTGACCTATAGATATAGTGAACCTATATCTAAAGTAAGTGGTGTAAGCACCATCTTACACAGGCTGCTGTAGCAGACCTAGAGTTCCATTTTGCATGGCCTCTCATGGGTCGCATAATACATGCTTCAGCCCATGGGAGACCTCTAGGGTACCTATGCCCTGGGTACATGGATACCATATACTAGGGACTTATAAGGGTACCCCAGTATCCAATCTGGAGTGTACCAAAGTACATATATGTCAATTTAAGGGAGAAAGCAGATAGACTTGGGTCCTGATTAGCAGGATCCCAGTCAGACTAGTCAAAAAACAGCAAAACACCAGGCAAAAAGTGGGGGTAACCATGCAGTCAGATCCTACCTTCTTACACTTAGTATTTGGCATGCCGGAATTTAGCTGCATCGGCCGTTGGCTGCTGAGTACAGCTTTGGGCACCGTCACTCATTATCAAATCAATCAATCAAAAGTATTGATACAGCACAAAGCTGCTTCATAAGAGGCGAACCAGTGCTATCTGCAAGACAGACTGACCTAAACCTATTTTTTAAAAGAATAGGCTCAGAAGAAGCCCTATGGAGGCTAACATGCAGTGCATTCCACAGTTTGGGCATCAGAAATGCAAAAGATCTGCCCCCAAGTCTGGTGTTTGAGATCTTTGGGACCTGCAGAAGTCTAAGGTTGTTCAATGTGAGAGATCTACATTACATATAAGAATGTAGGGGGTCATTACAATGGCGGGCAGACTTGAGTCCGCCCGCCATTGTTGTGGTGCTTGGGACCACCCGACTGTATGGCGGCGGTCCCGCACGTAGAATCACGATGCGACCGCCACCGTGGCGGTTGCATCTTGCATCTTTACCATTGCGGCGGGTCCTGCTGGCTGCAGCACCCACCGCAATTTGAAAAATGCATGTAGTGCGTTTCCCTGCACTACGGGGCAAGAACCACGCGGTGCCTGCCACTTAGTTCAGGGAAATGTATGGGGGTACCCTCCCCAGTGCACCACCACCTCCCCCCAACACAAGGGGGGCCCGCAACGGGCCCCCGAATGCATTCTCCGCCAGCCTTTCATTGGCGGTTTACCCGCCACGGAAAGGCTGGCTGCGGCCAGCATCGTAATATGGCGGACGGTGCCTGCTAGGCACCGCCACCATTTTAGGCATGCTGGCCGCTCTGCTTCCTGTGGTGGAAGCGTGGCGGGCGGTCTTTGTGACCGCCGCGGTCGGAAAGCGATTCCCCCCGCCATCGTAATGTGGCGGGGGGAAAATTGCTGTCTGATGGCGGATGGCCTGCCACCGCACGGCTGGCGGTGGCAGGCCTTCCGCCATCGTAATCACCCCCGTAGTCTTTTCCTCAGATAGTGAGGGCCATCACCTGAGATTGCCCTGAAAGCAAAAGTAAGTGCTTTAAATTAAATACAATTGGCTACTGACAGCCAGTGTAAGTGCTTCAGATAAATCAGTCTTTCTGCCGCATTTTGACTAATGGAAGTCTTTGGATTAGAAAAGCAGGAAGGCCCAAGTAAAGACTATTAGCATAGTCTAATCTAGACGTTACCATGGTGTGAACGACCATTTTTTTGCGTGTCCTCCAGTACTAAATGCAGCATCTTCTTCATGGATTTAAGATTAGCAATACAGACTGCGATACTTGTTGGATTAGTGCTGAAAATGAGAGGTTTGAATCAAATATTATTCCCAAATTTCTGGACGAGGAAGGGGGAACAGGGTGAGGATTGAGTTTCTCCGATCCCCAAGTGCTTGGGGTAGGTGGACACCTCGGTCCAAAGAAAAGGATTTCTGTTTTATCTGAATTTTATTTGGCAAAATGAATTTCTCCCTTAAGACACTGTTTGAAAGTAGTAAGAGCATTATCCATATGGTCTTAAAAAGACCAAAGGAGCTGGGTGTCATCTGCATAAAACACCAGCTGCATACCCCAGGATTCAATCAGCTGAGCCAGAGGTGTGCGATATAAATTAAAAATGGTGCAGCTCAGAGCTGAGCACGGAGGAACTCGGTACTGAAGAGGTTTAGAGGAAGAGGATAATGGGTGGAGATAAACAAATTAAGCATTGTTCGGCTCAATATAATGGTTGTTAGCCAAGCCTCTAATACTCGGCGAAAGGTAAATAATGAGTCCGGTGGTAGTACCTGAAAATGTTAAGATTGTCTTGTCAGCCAGTACTACCTGGATTAAGAAAAATTGAAAAAGTCGAGCTCACCCTCTAAAAGTTTTAGAAAGATAAATAAGGTCAGCCTGGCCCCTATCCCCAGCATATTGAGTTCCACCACTCACTTGGAAAAAGTAAATGAATATTAGGTAGGCTGGCCAAAATTTAAATTATACCAGCATAATTAATTGTAACATTTCAGTGTTTACAACAAATTATGTAAATTACTGTACAAAAACTAGCATACTAGGGCATATCACTAGGCTTATCACAGGACACCCATAAGTGCACCAAAAGATACCCACGGAGAGAATCAACAGCATCTGAAACAAGCATTTGCTATGCAATTGGTCTCGCATTTATAAGAGTTTGAGCTATTAGCATTGTAAATAATAATGTCTTTTATTTATGTGTCGTTTTTAAAACAGATAAATAAAAGGCATTGTCATTTACAATGCCAATAGCTTAAACTCTTGCAAATGCGAGACATATTGCATTGCAAATGCGTTCGGCGCCCGTGCTATAAAAATAATAAAAAAGCGTTAGGAGAGAGCATGTCCTGCCTGTCACAGCAGGCAGGACAAAGCTATTGTGGAGGCCGAGAATTATCACAGCCAAGGTGAGTATGGCATTGGCTCACCAAGTTAAACATTGGCCATGGAGTACCCGTGAGTCCCTATCTGCGGACTTCCTCGGGGTGCCGGTGGGCGTATTAACCTGCTGGCGTGGCTGCTCAGCACAACTTGTGCTCGTTCTCATTACGGTGCCCCGGGTGACCAATGCCATACTCACCTTGGCTGTGATAATTCTCGGCCTCCACATTTTTAGGTCCTGAAGAAGGCCCCCTGACCCGTCCGGGCAATCATATGGGGTTGAAACATGTCGACCGTTCACATGGACAATCCAGTGCGTTAGACTAGTAATTCGTCTTCCCACGCACAACACTGTTTTTACTGTCCTCCATTCCGAACTGAATAAAGGCACAGTTCAGGTAATGTGAGGTCCCCTTTTAACTCACCTCACTTGAGCGCTCCCACTTTTTTATTTCTGATCACTACTGCTATAACCAGTGGTTTCTCCTCCGGGTGGAGGATAGCATACAAAAAATGAAACCCAATGATGATGCTGTCACATTTTTAACAAGGCGGAGAATCAAGATATACCGCCTCACGGCCTTTGTACGTGATTGAGGGTTTTTTAGAGACGGCAAGAACATTGAACCCTGGTTACTGAGGTACAAGTGATCCATTCCCCTTTGATAACTCGGATTACTGCATGGAAGCTGAATGGATCGCAGCTTCTTCCTCCTCCCCCCTTCCTCCCCCCCCCTTCTTGATTAGCTTTAGAGAGGAGTTCACCATGGTGGTCCATATGGGGAGAAGGTGTGTGGCAAGAGATTTGCTGATACAACCTGGGATGGCATCCTGATGGTGGTTTGAGGGTTTTACTTTGGAGATTGTTCGCTGTAGGTCCTGTTCGGATATTGGGGAGAAGGATGACCATGATTATAGTGCTTTGCATGGTAGAGTCTCAATCGTTTCAAGGGAGTCATTGTTGGGCAGTGAGATATGGATACCTCTAATTTATTTTTTTCAAAGAAATCCAAGAAGTTTTTGCAACGGGCCACAGATGAATTAGGAGCCGAGGTGGTGGAGGGGTTAGTAGCCTGTGCAATGACCTCGAACAGGCCCTTTGGTCTGTTCTTTGCCAAATCCATGAGGGCTCTGATATGGAAGGATTTGGCTCTGAGGATTCGGTCTTTGTAATGTTTTGTCACATTGCAAAGTTTAGTCAAACTCGGGTGAGATGGTGCTTGTCTCCAGTCTTTCTTGCATTTTCTGACAAGCTTTCTATCTTAATAAAGCTCTTTAGAGAACCAGGACCTGGAGGGTTTTGGTCTGGATAATTTGCATTTCAGGGAAGTACATTCTTCAATAAGGGGTTCCATGCAGGAGTTGTACTTGTCGGTGGCCTCTTTAATGTGCAGATGAGTGTGATCGAAATTAGGGTGTAAAGGGCCATGATGGCCATGGCTTCTGTGGCTTCTGTGTCAATGTTGAACATGTTCCTGAACCATATTTTCTCTTTCTTGGGTTGCCCTATGTATTGGTATGCGAGCCAGTTAGGGAGAATGGAATCTACCTGTGATCAGACCAGTCGATTGGGATAAGTCATATATCTTTAGGTTGGGGGAATTGGAGATTATCAGATCTAAAATGGCGCCTTCATGATGTGTGGGTTTAAGGCAGTGTTGTTGGAGATCATTGGCACTGTGAAAGGAGGTAAAAGTAGTGTCCATATAGTTGTTGCCCACGACTCTCCAGTGGATGTTGAAGTCACCAAGGAAGGTATTGTTGTCAGAGCTGGTGAGTTGCAAAGTGAAGAATTCCATGCATTTCTTGATAAAGGTGTTGTTGTGACTAGGATGATAGTAACACATTCAGTCTGATGTTGGAGGTAGTGGATGTTGACAGTTCCACCGAGATGCATTCGAAAGACTGAAAATGAGTCATTGGAAGGGTTCGGCATCTCAGGGAATTTCGGTGAATGATTGCAAGACCTCCACCGGGTCTATCTTCCCGGTCGCTATGCAGAATGGAGTAGTTGGGAGGAAGAAGAAGGTCTAGAGCGTGGTTAGAAGAGACAACTAACCGCTGAAGGACGAGGATCGCATGTGACGATAACCGCGCTAACTACCCTAATGTTAAAGAGGGAGTTATAGAGGACGACAAATTGAAATCATTCGCCCAATGACAGCAGTAATTCTGCTTCCATTTTTAAGGAGCTTTCTTGAGAACCACCGATACATCAATAAATTACCTGTGGCGGAGGTCTTATAAACGGTGTGCTATAGACCTGTTTGGAAGGCTACAAAACCATTTTTAGCCTCAAAACATGGCATCAATTTAGGATGTTGGGAAATTAGTTTTCAATTCAGATTTATTCCCACCAATTGAGAATGGAATAGTGAAGATAAGTAAAGATATTACATCACATTATATCCGTCTAGTACGTTTTGATACGATTAGTACTGCCTATGGGAGGTGGTGGTTAAATTGATATTGTTTATTTGAGAAAAAATCGTTTTAATTAAGGAGAGTAAAATTGGTTTGGTCTTGAAAAAGATGGTTTAAAAATTCATCCATCGAAACGCGTCGACGCTCATCTAATTACACAATCTGTTAGAAAGGCGGAGGTCTATGAGTAACACATACCAGGATCTTTGCCTCAAATATTGGTGTAAAACAGATGTGTAAAAAACTAATGATAAATTGAACCTGTCTGTGCTATGTACTCTCTTTAAGTTGTTTTATCTTTGTTCTTTTTAATGGATTGTATTTTAACATGGGATTATTTGCTCTGAAACCTTTGTGATTTCTGTCTATTTATCATGCAATGTATTGTGTTTATATAGTATAGGGTTTCATTGCCCTTGAGTTTTTTAACGTCTTTTTTGATACACTGGTTTTTTATAATAAATCGATCTATATATCTTTGTACATCCTTGTATATTTTATGGTTCATGACCCTCTGTGGGAGTTATATGGCAATATTCCCTCAAGTGTGTATGTGAGACAAGAGTGAAGAAGTATCGGCTTGAATGGAATATATTGACTGGTTGAATATTAGAGTGTGATATTGGGTCCAAAGGATACTGTTTCTTTATTCACTAGAAGAGACATTGAGCCATGTTTCTGTGAGGATCAGGATGTCAAGATTATGAGTCTTGATTTAAAAACACAATGGATGCTCTGTACAGGGTATGTGTACACATTGTTAAACAGGAGCATGAGTGTAACACGTATAAGAGCAAATTGTTACAAAGAGGCATGAATGCTCTGGCCATTGTACAAGTAAGAGTGTTGCTCGAATATGATTTTACCTAAATTAAATGAAAAGACAAGAGGTGTTTGGCAAAACAGGAACAAGTTGGTTTAATTAAACGCAGTGGCCGGGAGAGTTTCGACAGAGAAGCACCTGAGTACAGAAGTGTTGGCCGCACATATATACATTCTGTGGGTTCAATAAAATATTTTGACATTCTTTGAAAAGCATCATAGTCATAAATAACCATCATAAAAGGGGGACACAGATGGCTCTTGACCTCAGGGAGAGCTAGTGTGGGCCAGTGTGTGCGTGTACAGATGCCCGGTGTGGTGAGCACATGATCACCTTGTGCGATGTGCATGTCGTGTCCGGATTGGTTGAGTGTTCCTAAATACATGTGGCATCTAACTTTGTGGTATTTTGGGATCGCGTGCCTCAGTCCTGTATGCAGTATGACTACCTATCTGTGGGATCGATCAGGGTTTTCCATGGGTGCGCATTTGTCTTTAAGCTAAGTGTAACCCCACCTGTGACCTGTCAATCTGTAGGTTTGGGTTTGGGTCGTTGGGCCTGTCTGACCACGTATCTGTGACTTGGGGTTGATGTAGAGGTCATCTTGGATAAATCCAACAACAATGATACGAGCTTATGAGTGCAAGCATTTGTGACATGGCGGCCATTGATATCATTTTTACCGATATTCTCATTATTATACGTACAGTTTTTACATCGTACAGCAACATTGCATTTACTGATATTGACGTCATTATGCGGGCATAAGTTATGTTGTACATCGCCATTGGATTTACTGGTATTGACATCACTGTGTGTGCATAAGTTACAGCATACATTGCCATTGCATTTACTGGTATTTACATCAATGTGAATACATAGATTACAGCGTACATCGATATTGCATTTAATGGTTCTGCCACTGCTATGCATGCATACATCAGGGTGTACATTGCTATTGTATTTATCGAGCTCAACATTCCCCCTCTAGTTGAATTTTCAATTACATCATTTTCTTCGTACGTCATGACAGGTGGGTTATTTGAAATGGAGTGTGTTGCTGTGGTGTCTGCTATCCCCTCCCTAGCTATTTGCATGTTACATAGTTTGTGGACTGCATTTTTACAGCAGGCAACCCCCACCTGTAGGAAACCAAACAGTAATAGTACAAATATGACAACAGGAAGCAGCGATGTGCACAGCCGGGTCACCCATAAGGGGAGCCACGCGAAAAGACTATGAAACCTGTCCTGCTCAGGGACACTCCCCTCCTCCTTCATGCCAGTTTGTAGACAATGCAGTGCTTGGATGGCTAGAGCCAGTGTCCCATGGTCCATGTCATTTCCAGGGTTAAAAGTACAACAGGAAGCATCGATCTTGGAGCACACTGTTCCCCCCACCATCACGGTCATCGAGCTTAAAACATACTGATGTTGCATCACCATGAAGCATACGCCTCTCAGTTCTTCCATGATAGCATTAAGGCTGAACTCAGTGTCATTTATCATCTTCAGCAGCTTCCACCAGGCATTTGCTTTTGTTTGAATGTTTAAGAAGGGTATGGACCCTCCTGCATTGATCTGAGTGTCTGTGAACAGTCTGAATTCTTCCAGAATGTCATTGTACTGAGCACAACCAAAATAATCAGCAGTTCTTCTTCAAACCTGATGCAACAGAGTTGTTTTCTTCTGTAGCGGATGTTGGAACAACTCAGACAGATCTTATCCAGGGATGACCAGGGTCAGATTGTGTATGGTTACCAGGGTGCAGAGGCCTCGCCATCCGGGAACGAGTTGGGCATAGGCAAGGTCGCCACAATGTCAATACAATCTATTAGAGTGGAGGATCCCCATTGCAGGTCTGGTATGTGCAAAACTGCTTCACAATTGACATTGGTCCCGACCGGTATCGTCCCATTGCCTCTAAAACACAAGGAATACCTTGTAAGTTTCCATACAATTAGGGGATCCCCCTTCCCTTCCAACCATATGTACCTATTTACCTCAGTATCCCAGATTTCCCGACATGGGGAGTCTGTGCTGGAGTTCAACCCCCTCCCATAGAACTCATTTCCCCTAGTGTTGTTGAGGTGGATGGCCCTGCATTGGGACCCAAAAAGGTGGTGCCAAATACGTTAAGGGCCATTCGGGGACCACAGACAGAAGCAGAGGAGGACTTGTTTACACACTGGAGCGATGGTTTTGCTACTTATAAGAACCTCTTTTCTATGAAGTCTCAGGGACAGTGTCCTCCCCTACAGTGTCCCATCTGCGCATCCTGTCTACCTCTGTTTGAATGTCGCTAAGTTTAGTAAAAAGATACAGTACTGTGGGATTGGCCTCGTATTGGGAGATCTCCACTGCTACTTTATGTGATTCTACTCCACTGGGTTGTATCTCTGCCCTAAACCTACAGAGAAACAGGTGGCTTTCTCTGGGACTATCTCTAGGGGTAAGTAAAGTCTGTCTGCACCTATGGCATGGGGTGTCAGTGAGCATATGAAGCATGACCTGTTCGTGGTTTGCGTCCCCACCGTAGTCATGTGTTGGTACCATGTGTTGTGTTAGAGCGCGCTGTGTAGTGCATGTGAGATGCTAGCGTTGGATTCAGTCTCTGTGCATGCCTTGCAAAAATGTCAAAGCGGGTTTCATGGAACTAGGCACATTTCGGGAATTGACGGGTGTGTGAGCCCACCCGGCTAAGCAAAGTGTGTACAAAAATACAGGGGTACATAATTTAAAAAACATTAGTCATCTGTAGGATTGTCTTCAGTAGAGATGTCTGTCGTCTTGGAGCCCAGAAGTGTCTTGTGTTGTCTCGGTGTCTCGGTGAAGAGGAAAAAGAACTTGTTATCAAAAAACAGCTGTAAAGTCAATTGATAGTCTGTGCTCTTGAGCGGTTGGATTGTGGAAGTCCTTTTGGCAGCTGTGATCGAAATTTCGTTTTGAGGCCTCGGCTGAAGAGGTGGCAGCTGCTGCAATGAAGGTACACATGTGGTAATATCGCCG
The DNA here is from genome assembly GCA_963921515.1 of Calotriton arnoldi. Lineage (NCBI taxonomy): Eukaryota > Metazoa > Chordata > Amphibia > Caudata > Salamandridae > Calotriton > Calotriton arnoldi. Next base: position 2,190,057 of record CAWUFW010002266.1, on the reverse strand, counting down.
ACCTATAGGATAAGAGCTGTGAGTTGTTTGTTAGCTTGGAAAATGCACCTAGACAGTTTTTAGAACAATTCCTGGTTTCCTTTAAAGGGTCATATTTTAGCTTCACTGGGGTGTGAAGCTACCTAGCATGGTGCTAAAGAATGGGGGAGGCACTTTTAGGGAATAGTGAGTTTTAAGTTTGTTTTAGTTATCGTTGTACTTTTTGCTTCCCCCTCTGTTTGCTATGGTGAGGACAGTGGGCTGCTCCGCAAAAAGGTGGGTTATTTTAATCGGTGGGGGGGTATTCTTTTGACCTGCATGGGCTGTGTGCAGTTTTGAAAAGCAGAGGAGTCGTAAATATTTGGTTGTCTATCTGCTGTTGACACATGAGCATTTCTCTGGCCTCTGCATGCAATGGGGTTCTCTCTAAACTGTGGTTGGGTTATTTAGGTTACGCCTTCTTTCTGGAAGGTTTGAGAATTTTGGGCTGTTTTTAGGCTGGCACTTGCGGGTTCCGGTGGGTGTTTACCTGTGGTGTTGCTGCTTTTAATGAGGAATACCGGAAGTGGTCGGAGGGTCATTTGTGAACCCCCGTAGGGCCCTGCAGGGAAATGACTTGTATTGAGTTTGTTTGTTGTGTTTTCCGAATAATGTCAGGTGTGCCGCTGAGACTCATCATGCTCGGCCCCATGTGGGTGGTGTTTAAAAGACTCAATGAATTTTATACTACAGACTGGGGTCCTGTGATTGCGTTTCCTTGGAGTTTTTAGGACACCTTTGCCCTACGCATGTTGAGGAACCTGGCTCCCTCCCGTCCCCCCTCTCTCCCCTGGATCAAAGATGCCCTGGGTCTGCCGCCCTTTGATGGGAATCAGGGGCTTCCTACCCAGTGAAATGCTACTCCGACTGTGTTTGGAGGGGCATGATTCAATGAGCATACTTTGGATGTGTTTGGAAGCATTCAAGGAGAGGAGGAAGAATGTCCTGCTTGCGATCGAAGTTAGGTACGTGGCTGGGACTTGTTGTGCTGTGAGTAATGAACTGAAACGGCTGATTGCCTGGGTGAATTTCCTTATAGACTTGGTGCCAAATTTGTGCATGGATTACAAAGTTCTGGGTGTCTTCTCAACACCCCAAGTATACAGGAAACCTGGCTTCCGGTACCGTAGCATTGCCTTGTTTTGGAACTAAAATGGGGCCTCCATGTGCTTGAGGCCTAATATGTTGAAGAATGGGGTCCTTTAGATCTGGGGCATGCCCTAGTGACTTGGGCAAAGGTACCTGGGTGCCTGCTTTTATGCACTAGTGGGGGCCGTCCTGCCCCCTCCTCAGACTGCCCTCCTCCCAGGGCGTGGCCAGCCAACCCCTCCCTGGGCTAGCAGCAGAGTGGGCCTGGGCCCCTGCAGGCACCCAAAATGGTGGATTTAGGGTGGATTCCTGATAGATTGAGCATACCGCAGCCCTGAGTTTTTCATGAACGCATTTAAAGGCTTGAGTTTTTCCTAATTCTGTGTCACTAATCTTTATTGTTGTAGTGAGTTTTCTAAAGTGGGTATGAAATGGATGTTGTCATTTTGGGGGTTTGATTTACTGATTGGGCGACTGCATAAAGGTATTATCTCCCAGACAGTTATCCCTCCCTGCCGTGGCTGTGGCCACTGTGTTTGTTAGGCTTGGTTCCCTGCCTTCTGCGGTGACTGTTGCCACGTGATCAGCCAGCCATCCGGTCCCAGGAGCTGTTGGAAGCTTCAATGGGGCTTTGCTCTGGACTTGATTTTGTGAATGGGTATTCTGTGTGGGCTGTCCTGGAGTTAGGCCTTTTTGTTCATGGCATGCTTTCAGGCGACAATAGTCTGTCCTGTGGTAGCAATATTGACATTCTCTGGGACCTAGGGGCTGCAGGCCTTATTGCCCTCTGATGCGGGTACTCTGTCAGATCCCTCTGGGGCTCCATGGCTGTGTCCTCTTCCAGCCAGGTGCCAAGTGCAAGCTTGCGGTCGGTCGCTGTAGTCTTTTGGAGGGCGATCTCACCTGCTACTTGGTCACCCCAAGGGGGCCACAGCGTGGGGAGGGGAGTTTGTAGCCAGCCTGCTTTTGGCCCAGGAGCTTTTCCCGTAGTGCAGTTTTGGATACCTCCTTGGGGTGTTGCCTTGCTGGTTGGGTCAGCTGGACTGCTTCCAGGGGTCATTTGCCAGGACCACGGATTAGCTAGCAGGCAGGGGCCTTCCAATGCGGGTGACGCGTCACTTGGCACGAGGTCATCTTGTCTGTGCCACTTCCCCCACTCGGGGAAGTGGCGGGGTGGTGCCAGAGGCCGAACTGGGCAACTCCGGCAGCGTGCATGGTCTGGTTGCTACCACCATTGTCCCTATGCGCCTTGGGCCAACTCTCCACCTACCTGCAGGGAACTCAGTGGGCATGCATGTGTGATGGATCTTCAACTTCTGATAACTCACATAGCTCTAAGAGGCTTCCTATAACCTAGGACTGCCCCCTTAAAGGGGGTTCGACGGTCTGTGATCACCCTGGCTGGAATCCATGTAATATGGGAGCCGTCTGCTGGCTTGTGCACTACGGAAGAGTTTCTAGGGGAGGGGCAGGCTATAGTCCCAGTCTCGGTGAACTGAATGGACATTTTTAGCTTAGACAATAGGTCTCGTCCTCCTATATTGAACGGGGAGGAAGGATAATACAGCAGTTGTTTCTGCACCTTGTGTTCCCCTATTACCAACTCAAGTGCTTCTGTGAGGGGGACCTCAGCCACGGAACCCTAGATTCCATGTGTTTTGGCAGTAGACTTTGATATGGGGCCTGCTTCCTTCCGCAAGCATGACCTTGCTGCCCCTGTAGCCACAAGAAAGTGGTACGGTGTTTCACCTATTATCAACGAGATTACGGGCCCTCCTTAGGGCAGCCCGGGGCTGACAATGGGGTGAGTGCGTCTTTTGAGTGCCTGGGTGGTCTCTTGGGTCCCCCCTTTCTCCCCCTCAGATTGGCAGGTCCCACTTTGCACTTTCACCCTCGCTATTCGGACCCTGAGGAGCTAGATCCAGTTTCCCAGATGTCACTAGCCCTGGGGTCGTGTGGGTTGCAAGGTGGGGTCACCCTGCCATTGTCCCATAGTTCAAGTAGGACTTCTCGCTTAGCCCTCTTCTGACCTTTATACCTGGTCTGTATGTGTGTCTTTGTGTACTCTATGATGTTGGTGTTGAATGTTTCCCCCCTCAGGCTAGGGGAATGCTTACATTTTGGTATTGGCCTGCCACTCGCAGCAATGTTTTCCTAATTTCCGAGCGTGTGTGGGGAACCTAGCTTGCATATGAACAAGTGGAGTCTCCATGATGGGTTAGGGAACTCATTTTGTGGAATTTACAAACTTTTGACTGCCTTAAGATTTTAAATGATTGCAAATTCTACTCTAATTGTGGGGAAAACTGTGCACATTGGGTTGTACCAGAAACAATCTACTGGTTACGAGCTCTAAAAATGTGATGCATCGACAGACTTTTAACAATTTGACAATGGCAAATGCAATGAAATAGTAAGAACCTGCAACAAAGTGTAATGCTTAGTTCAGAATAATATGAGTTTGACTTTTAGCAGTAAAATAGCAAATATGGAAATTGTGATTTGTGAAAAAAAATAGTTATTACTTCATGAAACACATAAACATACCAACATGACACAACATTTAACATGGAGAACAATTTGCAAAATTTCAGCATCACCACTACATCAATAATGCTTAAAATGGAAAAATCTAAAAAGAGACTAGAAAAGAAAAGATTTGACAGAAAAAAATGGTTACTTAGTCCCAAAAACCATAGTCCCCTCCCAGTGCCTCCAGCCCGAGGAGAGGAGTGCTCTGTATAACACTAAGCTAAGGGAGCTCAATAGTCTGTCAATATCGGCATGGCGGACAAAAATAGCAACGATTTCGGCAGAGAAAAAAGGACAGCTGACAACTATCAGCCCTCTGTGGCCAGACACAAGCTATACCTTATTCCCCAAGGTCAGAATTTTTCCCTGACATCCGAATTACACCCTATGGCACACTCTGAGGTTGTGCGCACCGACTTCGTGACGTGCAATAGTCCAAGAGAAAAAGTCCACCCATCACTTCCTTCAAGGACCGTCAGTGTTAAGAAACGGACAGTCCCTAATATAACTCCCTTTAACTAAAAAACAAGATTCAGGTGGTAACCCTATCTAACACATCAAGGCCAGGAGTGTGACTGTTGTGTATCGCACAACAGTTCAAGCATAATAAATAAGTGACCCTATATAACACACCAAGGGCCACAGGTATGCCTGTTGTGTCATGCTCAATGGCTCAAATGAAAAAACTGTAGCTAACTTTGTCTTCTCTAGCATGCTGACTATGAAAAAAGCAAATGTGATCTACGCCCTTGTCCTAGTTTGCCACACGCCACATACTGGGACTAAGGATCAGATGCTGTCTGTGACGGCTGTCTCTGAACAGACCTCCGCCATGTGGATTCAGCAGAACTTCAAATCAATTATGGCATCTACTCACCGATCTTGTTGCACAGTCAGGCTCGACGAACAAATCTCTCCTGGCTGGCTCGCCAAAATGTTGCTAGAATATGATTTTACCTTAAGTAAATAAGTGAAAAGACAAGAGGCGTTTGGCAAAACAGGAACAGTTTGGTTTAATAAAACGCAGGAGAGTTTCGACCGAGGCAGATCTGAAGACAGTCTCAGAGTACATAAGTTTTGACCACACATATATACATTTTGAGGGTACAATAAAACACTTTGACATTTTTTGAAAAGCATCATAGTCATAAATAACAAGAAAAACCATCAGATAAGGGGGACACAGATGGCTCTCGATCTCAGGGAGAGATAATGTGTGCCAGTGTGTGCGTCCTTGGTGCTTATGGGATCTGCGAGAGCTGTAAAAAATGCAGCACTTGACAAAACCACACTTCGCGATGGAGTTACACTCTACTCTCAGAGAGTAGAGGCCTTTTGGGTCCCAGAACCTGGATTCAACAGCTGGAATTCTCCTACCTTTCTCGGTGGCTCCAGGTGCAGGGGTAGCTGGCAGCTGTCAATCACCGGGGCAGGTCACGCTAAAGATGCTTTGTCACACACTCGATGACACCACCTTCAGGGTGCATAGGCACAGCAACAGGGTTGTTGCTGACGTTGGTCATTGTTGCTCTCAGGTGCTCTCGGGCTGGAGATGGGGATTTCGAGGTCGATCACAGGACTGGCGATCACCAAGTCTTAGCTGCGACAAATGTAGTCCTCAGTTACTTCGGCAGCTGGAGGTTGACAGGAGTGGAGTAGAGGCTCCAAACGTGGTGTGAGCTTAGCTACCACTCTGGGTTTGCAGGACATTACTTCTCTTTGGTATCACTTTTGACAGGACCAGCGGGTCACAATTCTTGTGATGCAGCATGTCAATTCTTCTGCAGGTTGCAGGAAACTGGTTCCATCAGTCAGGGGAGTCTGCTTTGGATTCTGGCATCCACTGGAGTCCCTCTTACTGGGAGCAATGAGCTTTCGCCATGGACACATGTTGAACATTTGCGTCCAGTATATGGTCTCTTAAGGGCACCTAAGTGTCCTATCTTTGCCCTGCTTCAGAGTCCAAAGTCCTGTTGTCAGTGGCATTGTCTTCTCTGTGCCTCTTCTCAGATTCCAAGTTAGAACTAAGGTTCTGGTGCCAGGGAAGCCCCTTAAATCCTAGTTTAGGGGGTGTTAAGTGTGTGAAGGCCAGTGGCCTATGGGCTACAGGTACCTGCGGCTAATCCGCCCCATGAGGTGATGACTTTCTGTGGCAGTACACCACCCTTCTACTCAGAACACACTATTTCAGGGGCTGCCAAAATGGCAGGACCCTTTCTTGGTTGTACAGACCTCTTAGCCCACCCTAGATGTGTGGCTAACTTTCTATGGGTTTACGCCTCCTGACTATCTAATTTTCCCACCTGTCGGGCTGGACAGGGCGGAAAGGGCTTTGTCCTCAAATGGGGGACAAGAAATTACATATCAAGGATGGTGAAGCCTTTGAGGCTCACAGCCTTGATTACTCTTTCACTGGCCATCCTCAGAGGGCAGAGTTGTGACCTCCATCCTGCCCAGGTCCTTTGGCTCCCATCCTGTGGATGTGCTAGAGCGGCCAGCATGAGAGGGCAGACTTTTGTCTTGGCTAGCAAATGGCTTGGGGAAGCCTGCCAAGGCACCAGGTCTCTGTATCTTTGGGGGGAACCATACATGTTTGAATAGGTGGTACCATAATGGAGCTGGCTATCTTGAGTTTGCTCGGTAGCCAGCCCATGTTTATTCTATGGACCACTGGTCACTCACAGTAAATCCAGGCTTTACAGGGTTACTGTGGGGATATATATGGGTGAACATATATATCCACACCATTAATATAATGCACCCTACCTTCTGGTATAGATAAGACATACCTTAAGGGTGACTTGCATATATTAAGGCAGTGGTGTGGCTCTGCAGCACATGGGGTGTGCAGAGCTCCTCTTGAGCAGACAGGATGCTTGTGCAGGGCTGCAATGGCAGTCCTGCAGTCATACTTTTACTTAGGTCACACAGGGTGGCACAGTAAAGTGCTGCAGCCCTGGTGACCCCTATTATCACCCTTGCCCTGAGTACCACTGGTACCACATACTAGGGACTTACAAGGAGTGATAATTGCCTTGCCAATTGGGTGTACCAATTCAACAGTTACCGTTTAAGGGGAAAAGCACTGGCACTGGGGCCTGGTTAGCAGGCCCCAGTGCACTTCCAGATCTATAAACACAGTATCTAGAGCAAAAAGTGGTGGGTGACGATGACAAGAAGGGCACTTTCTAACAAGTGCCTTAAATGTTCACTTGAGTGTATGTTTGCACATTGTTAAAATGAGTCATCAGTGCTTTTTCAAGTGTGCGAGTAAAAAATACACTTTGTTAAATGGCACATTAATGCTTTGCATTATGTTTAACCACATCATACGTGTTCTGTAAAGTATACAAGAACAGATTGTTAAACGGTACTATGTGTGCGTGATACAGTGCAATGAAAACAATTTGTTAACGCACCATGAGGGTTCAGTACAGTGTATGAGTACACAGGGCAGACTGTCAAACATTATCATGCATGCTCTTTACAGTGTATAAGTACGCATGGTTAAATAGTGCTGTGTTTGCTCTTTACAGTGTATGATTACACACTGTCAAGCAGCTGCGGTCCGTGCAGGTAACAGCGGTGGGGCGGTGGGGCCGGGTAAAGGGGGATTTCGAGGGACGTTGCCGAGGAAACCACCCCACCGCTGTTACATGCAAGGACCATGGCTGCTGTTAAGGACTATCATAAATGCTCAGTAGAGTGTATGAGCACACAGTACTATTGATAAACCGCACCATTAGTGCTATGTATAGTTTTACACATTAAATGCTATGCATAGTGTAATAGTACACAATGTTAAACAGTACCACGAGTCTTCTATATAGTGTAAAAATACGCATTGTTAAACAGTACCATGACAGCTGTATACAGTGTGCGAGAACATACTGTTAAAGAGTACCATGGGTGCTCTATAGAGTGTACGATTATGTTAGAATTGTATAGTGCCTGCTACTATTCATGTGGCAATTACATATTTTTTTATGAATGTGAGAGGCCATGCAGTAGCGGCTGGCAGTAAACGAAAGTGGAATGGCGGGGGAATGGGGAGTCGCGTGGGGTCACAGGCTCCCTCCCCTGACTAATCACAACGCTGCAATGCAGCGTTGTGATTGATCTGAGAGCCGTAGCTCGGTGCTCAGACGGGACCTGGGAGGGTTTGCATGTTTCTCACCAGGCTTGGACGACCCGAGGGGGCCGTCCAAGCAGTCATAAGCACTTTGGAGTGTGTAGCAACCACTCCTCATCCCGGACGTCACGGGAGCCCAGCCCCAGCCCAGCCTGGCCGGAAAAAAAATGATAATAACAGAAATAACTTCTGTTATTATCATTTTATTTTTTTACACTGCTCCGCGAGCAGTGGGGCGACACTCCTCCGACTTAGCGGAGGAGCCGCCACTGTGGCCATGTCGTATCCATCTGGGATTTCCATGAATAGGTTGCGCATGCTGCTGCTCCATTTGTTGTAATTCTGTACATCCTCTAGGAGTTCTTGAGAGTATGGCCATCATTTACAGACAGTAGGAGGGCTGCAGAACAACTGGGGACATCTTTGGCAGCTCGCATACGCAGCTCGCATACTGTGTTAACAGTTCCCTGCAGTTCTGGCTTTTATTTTTTACAGAGTTCTTCCTCAAACAGGGAGGGTGCACTTTCATCAGAAATGTAATGCTGAACGGTCTGCATTTTATAACAGTCTGCTCTGCATTCGTGGCTTGGTCTGTAGAACAAACCCCCAATGTGCAGTGCTTGAGGTGTGGGGGGAGGGGTCTTTCTGCAGACTAAACTATTGATGGTCTTTGGAGACCATTGATACTTTCTCCTGCCGGGCACCATTGTGCCACGCTCAACAGTTCCACGTAGTAAAAATATGTATAGGAAGGCACACCGTGAATGGGTGGCAGCCAAGGGTTCAATTTAGTCATTACTTTCAGTAGGCTGCAGGTTTTTCCCTCATGGAGCAGTTACGTCTGCAGATGAAAATGCTTGGCTGGGTTGCACCTTCAAAGCGAGTTAACATCATTAGGAGTCTACATAATTAAAGGTGGGCAAGAGTGTGATTGCGTGTGGGTGGGTACTATTCAGCTTTACCATCAACTGATATGTCCTGCCCCGCCTCTGCACCCTCGTGCCCCTGCACCACTCATGTCTCACTGGTGCTACCTGTGAGTGTTTGTAAGGTGTGGAAGTCCTGAGCAGATGCTGTCTGCCTTCCATATTACCAGTGGGTGTCGTGCAAAGTCTCACCACCTCTAGTGGCAAATTGAGCTGGTCTCAAGTTAATAAAACCCCTTGATTGTTAAGTGTACCGTAGCCCAGGCTGAAATAATGTGTTGAAGGCTTATAGCACAATCACAACCAAGTTAAGCACATTACTCATTCTTCACCGTTTACACACTCCTGCAATAAGAGAAGCCACCACTTTTTCCAACCATAGACCAAACACATGTAGAACACAGAACCCCTGCATCCCCCCTCATGAATTTCCCTATATTGCCTCTTAAACATAGCAGTACTGAGTCTCGAGAAATTTAATAAAATATACCACAACCTGAAAGGCGTTGAATTAGTGACTCACAATGTATTTGATAATCTGGGGTGTTATTCCTGATAATGCATCTGTGTGTTTTATGTGAGCCTACCTCTATGTATATTGCCATCATGTGTGTGAGTGCCTTTATGTGTGTTATCTGTGCATCCACACATACAACAAAGTGCTACAATACGACATTGAGACACTGCAAAAAAGCACACATACACCAAAAATAAGGCTGAGCTATTGGCTTTGGCAAAGCATACTTGAAAATAATGTTATATCTATATTACTTTTCTAAATGAAAAAGGAAGAAGGATTGGTGTTTCAGGAGGAAAATACTCGACATAATGTAAATTATCATATAAGGGATAAAGTACCCCCTGCCATACATTAAAAGGATATTGCAAGTCACAGAGCAATTCCATAACCCTATAGAGGAACAAGGCTGAAGGCTACGTTCCTTTATAAGGTTATGTAGCTCCTAGGTGACTTGCAAAATCCTTATCATGTACACCAGGGTGTACTTTATCCAATATAATACATGGTGACACATCACCTTTCCCACAAAGCACTTAAAACCTTGGTGTGTAGCTCTTTCATAGGAAAGAGCAAGCATGTTTGCAAACACGAAGATACAAATAAAACCATTAGTGCAAAATTAAACACATCAAAAACCTGTTAGATATATGTTGAAAACAGATATTACTAACAGTTCAATACTAGTCTGTTTTCTTTTCTTTTTTTTTTAAAGAAGGCTGCAGTAGCTCAGAACGTGTTCAAACATGCAGAAATATTCTAGCTTTCCTCTAAGGAGTGCAAAAAATAAACATATTGTCTCTGCTTGTCATTATAAGCTATTACAATAGAGCAGAAGAAAGAAAAAAATGTTCAGTTTTTCGTATGCTCCATGGCCTGGCCTGTCTTTCACCTTGGCTGCTCGCTCTGGCAGCAAGCATTGTGACATGTGTCACTAGTCACGGATTATAAAGAAATTGAGACCTGCTTTTATACAGGGATTACAGAATCCCATGTATTATATGATAATAATATAGCATCCATTTTAATCATTTTTATGTTTCTTGCTTATAGTGAAATAATTAGCACAAGAAAATAAATAGAAAAACATTTTGTTTTGAGGTGCAAAATTATCACCACTGAAGAGGTAATTTGAGAGCAAATCAAATTTTTGGTTCTGCAATCCACAGAGTGTAAAGGCTAAAGATTTATTCTGTTGAAAACAATCAGACCAGGCATAAGCAAACTGACCTGATAAGCATGCTGGGCAATGCTACCAGGATCAATTAAAATTGGGTTACAATGTGTGGCTTATCAGTTAAGTGCTGTGCAAATCCAATAAAGAGGGAATGCATTATGGAACAGTCATTATCAATGGTGTGGTAAGGTCTGATACGAGTATTAAGAACTGTTTTTAAAGCAATAACTAAATAACATTTGATTAAAAGACACTTGATTAATGCTTTCCTGCCTTACTGAGACGCCCATGGCTAAAATAAGGAAAGATCTAGAACAGACTTGGAGGATTTTTATGAACCCCTCTATCTGTTACACAGCTACTAGTGCAGTTTCACGTGAGCCTCCGAATTTACTTTGAAAACACCCAAATGCTCTTCCAGTCAGGAGCAAGTTAGCATTACCGAATTCTTTGACCACATGTTTGCTTGGATTAAAGAGAGGTTCATTTGCTTGAATCAATGAAGACTGAGATCCCAGTGCTGGGAGGAACAGAATCAAACTCATCCCCTCTCAGCTGGCCTCGAAACCTGGAGGCACTAGCCTCCAGAGCACTGACAGTAAGACACCTTAGAGTCTTATATGACTAGAAGTGCGCCTTCGTTCCCAAAATCAAAAAGATGGTCGAAGGCATCAATTTGCTGCGTTTCCCACTCAGGAGAATCCTGCTTCTCCTGAGATTTGACCTCCAGTTAGAGATGATGTGAACGGTACTGTTTGAATGCTTTGACTACTGAAACATCACCTACACTAGGCGCCCAATGGGATATTATGTACCACTACATCTCTTGCCATTAACTCCTCTACTATTAACTCTACATTTTTACATCTGCTACCATTACCTTGTCACCCTGTAATTAAGTTTAAAATTACCATTACCTCAACACGATCAACACAGCTACCACAAATGTAATTATTATCCTTATTGTTCTTATTATTAGTTTTGTAGAGTGCATAGCTACCCCAACGGGGTCCAGCGCTGGGCAAACAACAGGGGTAGAACCCGATTTAAAAGAGCCAGATTTTTTGAAGTTTGCAAAAACCCTAGAAAGATCTGCAAGCTCTCAGAGAGTCAGGTAGTGAATTCCATAATTTAAGACCCAGGTAAGAGAAGGACTTTCCTCCTAGTCTGACCCAAATCTTGCAATGGTAGATAAATTCAGGTGGCTGAAAGGAAGGGGTCATCTGGGGCAGTAGGGAGACACCAAGGATCTGATATAGAGTGGGCCCTCAATTGACAAAACCTTGTGCATATAGGACAAGGCTTTAAAGTGGACTTGCTTCTCAATGTTGACCAATGTAGGTCACGGAGAAGATTAGTGATCGGAGAGTGTTTAGGAAGATGAAACAGCAATCAGGCCGCCTCGTTCTGAACTACCTTAAGGCATCTGAGAGAAGCCTTAGAGGAGCCTAACTACAGAATATTCCCATAGTCCAGTCTGGAGAAGATTAAGGCCTGAATTATTGTCCTTTGGGCAGAAACCAGGAGCATCCAAAGTATTTTTTCCAGCCACTTAAGAACGCCAAAGCAAGTGGAGGTTATGTTGGTAATTTGATGATTCACCAGGAGTTTGTCATCTAGCCAGAAGGCTAAGGTCTTAACCGCATGGGCAGAGAAAGCAGCTCCCAAAGCATCTGACCACTACTGGGGACCCCAGAGATGAGGTTGGTTACCCAAGGGACGCATATAAATGTTAAACAGGATCGGACTCAGCGCTGATCCCTGTGGTACTGCAGAAAACAGGGGGAAGGAGATAGGAGAATTCATTTTTGTGAAAATCTGGAAATATTGATCTTGTAGAAATTATCTTAACTATGCCCAGGCCAAGTCCTCGATGCCCATGTCCTCAAGTCTCTGAAGAAGTAGCTGGTGCGAGATTGTATCAAATGCTGCACTATGGTCTAATAATATCAGTGCCGCAGTGCCACCCATATCAAGTTTGAGCCTAAGATGTTCAGTGACTTCAAGCAATGTAGATTCAGTTTTTAACCAGCTCTCATCCCAGATTGAGAGGAGACCATTGGCTTTTAGAAAAGCAGAAAGTTGAAGAGTTACTATCATCACATGTTCCAGATAATCTGATCCATTCCTTCTGATAAAGAAGAATTCAGAAGATTGATTACAATTTGAAAGAATTGGGGGAAAAATGTACTCTAGTTGGCAGGTGGGAGAGGATCCCAGGGAGTACCATATTTGATGGAATTTAGTAAAATGACAAATCCAGAGAAGTCGATCGGGGCAAAGGAGTGCAGCCAGCCAGACGAGGTAGTGGGGAAGATTGCCCCAAGACCTGCCGTCAACGGAGAAGAAAGAGGTTGGATTCTTGGAGATGAAGACGCCTGCATGTCGGCCACCTTTTTGCAGAAGAAAACTGCCATATCTCCACAAGGCTTCTGTGAAAGTATGACAGAAGGCAAGACAGCAGCAACATAAGTCAAAGATTTGAAAACTTGAAATAATGTTCAATGGCAGTTCTGGACCAAAGTGATTTTATCAGAGTAGAAATGGACCTTGATCGAACAACATTCCTTATTGTATTTACTTTAAGCCTGCTTATATTTCAGCTTGTTCTCCTCACAGTAGGTTTTACGCCAGATGCTCTCTAGGTGTTTGCAATTCTTCTTGAGCTCCCGTAGAGTGCCATTAAACCAGGGCGCGGGGGGGTCTCAAATTGGTCCTGGATTTTAGCAGGAGCGCATAATCGAGAGACAACCTGACCCAATCATCAATGGTGAGTGAATCGGTCTCCACCGAATGTCCCAGCTCAGGTACTGAGGCCAGAAGAAATGAATTAACAGTGATGTTATTACATTTGGATCAATGGCTTAGGCTGCTGACATGCCCAAATGACTAGGCCTTAGGGAGGGTAGGCAAAGCAATGGAGAAAGGTATGGTATGATAATTGGACCACACCAATGGGAGCAGGTCGACAACTGACGTACTCCAAAGATTAGAAAGAAAAGATCAAGTAGATGACCTGCTGCACGAGTGGGGGACTGGATAAGTAGATGGACTTCCAGGGCCTTAAAGTCACCCACCAACGTGGAGGCCGGCCTACAGTTTATGTCATCAAAATGGATATTAAAATCACCTAAGGATGAGTAAGGAAAGCTCCTCTGACAGCAAAGGGCTCCAGCAACCGGATGGACCTGGGGGACGATAAATCAGAGGACCAGAAAAGCTGAAATACTTAGTTAGTCAAGGAGAGAAAAAAATGGCCTCACAATCTGAACGAGGCAGCTTGTCGATTGTACATTAGGACTGTGCCCTAAAGATGGCAACCCACCCCCTTTCCTATCCGATCGGTCCTGCATTACTGTGCAATAATCAGTAGGCAGTGTGGCACTGATACCAATATGGCAGTGTCATTGAGACAGTTTTCTGTTAAAAAAAACAGCATCTGCCGATTTATCAAATAGAAAGTTAAATATTTCCAATTGGTGCTTGAGAAGGGAACAACAGTTAATATTAAAAAACAATACATATTTGATCTGAGTAATGACATAGTTGTGTCCTTGTGGCTGTCACTATAGGAGTCAGAATGGGGAAGGTAAAGGTGTATCTCAGGTTCAGGAACAACAGACTTGGCTGCCATATCGAAGTGCCTAGTTAGGGATTAATAGAGGAGAAATTGACCACTCGAGTCCCAGGTCAGAGAACCCGAACTTGAGTGGGGGAGTACACCAGCCTGGTTGGGGCAGGGGAACCAGGGTTCCAGGCCCCAGGTCCTAATCAGGCATGGACGGGTGCAGACAGGCTTGCCTTTAGTGTGCCTGCTGCGCGTGTCCGCGCCAGGACCTTGCTTAAATAAAATATGGGCTGGAAATAGGAAAAAAATCCCCCCAAATCACTAGAGTGCTAACTGCGCACTAGAAGCGGCACAACCAAAATGTCTGCCTATGAGTGAGCGTCTGTATCCCCCAATAAGCAGATTCAATGAGATAGCATCAATAGTGATGAGGTTAAGCATTAAAAACATTAAGAGGAGCGATTTTTTGAAATAATAGCAATAATGATGTAGTTAAAACTTTAAAAACATTAAGAGGAGCCAAGTGAATGCCGATCCTACCCGCGCCATGGCCACGCTTCACGAAAATATGGGTCGGGAGCAGGGAAAAAATCCCCCCAAAACAGTAGAGTGCTAAATGCGCACTAGAAGCGGCACAGCCAAAATATCTGCCTATGAGCCAGTGGCAGCTGGTGGAACTTAAAAGAGGTGAGCACCTCTTGTATGCTTTTAACATGTGGGAGCATTTCACTTTAGCACATCAGTATATATCACTATAGTGAGAGGCATTTATTAGAAATGTTAATAAATGCCTCTCAATATAGTGATATTAACTGATGTACTAAAGTAAAACACTCCTGCTTGTTAAAGGCATATAAGAGACTAGGGCACTTTTAAATATCTGAGTTCAGGATGCACACATCCTGAAGTCACATATTTAAAAGTGATCTCTTGTATGCTTTTAACCTGCAGGAGCGATTCACTCTAGTACATCAGTTTATATCACTATGTTGAGAGGCATTTATTAATAGTTTTAATAAATGCCTCTCAATATAGTGATATGAACTGATGTACTAAAGTAAAATGCCCAGCATGATAAAAAGCACACAAAGGGAACACTTTTAAATACATGAGTTCCAGATGTGGGCTCTGCTGTTCCAGCCTGTGGTTTCTTTTTATTGTTTCATAAACAGTAAAAACTAACCTCAGGCTGGCAGGCATGATGGAAGGCCTCCATCCCCCCGTCCCACTTAACTGCAAAATGCTGCTCTGGAACATGCATGGCAGCAGCATTTGGGTGCGCTGCTGCTAGTTCCAGTCCAGGATGGGAGGCTTGAGAGTGCCATGAGAGCCCTCTCAGCCTCCAATGTAAAAGCATGCATGTGGCTTGAGGTCACAGAGTCTCATGACTCTGTGACCTCGAGTCACATGTCTGCAGTCCTTCATAGGCTGCCAGGGCCGGACTGGGAATCAACCACGGCCCTGGCAAACTGCTCGACCGGCGCCCAGGGAGGGGGGGAGAGGGTGCGGCCGAGCTGTTTGCAAGGGTCAGTTTAGGTCGATTTTGTTACAGGGGGGCGATATTGCAGGCCCCCGGTAACAAAAACGGTCCCCCAGGGGCCCAAAACAGGCCCCCACCCTGGCAGCCCACCGGGGAAACGCCTGGTGCCTGCTACGGCCAGTCCGGCCCTGTAGGCTGCAAGCAACACCATTTCCCAACATGTCACAGGTGACGAGTTGGGAAAGGGTGTTGCTTGCTGCCTGTGAAAGTGATTGACAGGCAGTGCCAGGAATACAGGGCTTATGCCCTAGATGCCCGGGACTGCTTGACAATATGACTTTGCTGGCGTCATGAATGGGAGGTCTCTTCAGACCCCCAAACATTGCAGACCAGTGCTAATGCTAGGCCAGCCCTTAGCCTTCCAAGGGATTTAAAAAAAAAAAAAAATGCGGAGGGACACATGCTCACTAGAGCACGTGTCCCACTCGAAAGTGTCTGGTTGCCTGTCTCTCATCAAGAGGCAGCCAGGCACTTAAGCAGCATCCCATTGGCTTAAAGCCCTTATATCATAAAAATAAAAATAAAAACTTATGTGGATGGTAATTGCCCTTTGCAATTACCAATCACGTAACTTGAAAAACGAGGAGGGTGGCTCCCTGGCTCCGTCTAGTGGCAGCCGCTGCAGGTAAGAGCGAGCGTCTATATCCCCCAACAAACAGATTCAATGTGATAGCCGTAATAGAGATAAGGGTAAAATATTAACAACATTAAGAGGAGCGATTCAGTGAAATAGCAGCAATAATGATGTCGTTAAAACTATAAAAACATTAAGAGGAGCCAAGTGAATTACGATCCTGCCTGCGCCACAGCCATGTTTAAATAAAATATGGCAAGGGAGTAGGAGGAAACCCCCCCTAAAACACTAGAGCGCTAACTCAGCACTAGAAGTGGCACAGTCAAAATATCCGCCTAAAAGTGAGTGTCTATATCCCCCAACAAATAGGGTCAATGAGATAGCAGCAATAGCTATGAGGTTTAAACATTAAAAACGGATCACTGGCAGAATATAGAATGCCAAAATATCGACCTGCCAAAATATCGTGGATAAAATATAGAATGCCAAAATATCGAATTCCTATCTACAAACAGGTAAGTACAAAAATATCGAATCCAAAATATCGTTGTAAATAATATAGGGGCCCATTACGATGTCGGGCGGAAGCACTACCGCCGTGCTGGCGGATGCAAAAACGACCAGTTACCGCCGGCACGCAGCAGTCCACACGCCCGCCCGATTACGATGCGAAAAGTCAGCCAAACACCGCCGGCAAGCCAGCGACACCGTCCGCCATCAAAGTGCGCCCGTACACGTAGCGGCGCAGCACAACTGACACACACCGTCCGACGAAACACGTACCGCCCGGCGTACAAATTACGATGCCGCACACAAACTGAACCCACGGCTAAGAGACACCGTACGTCAAACCGAAGCGGTAACACGAACGCCGAGCACGGACACCGAAGAAGCGGCACCCCCGAGCATGAATCCAGCACTGCAGGCCCTCCCTATGCTCTATCTGATGCACCACCAAGGACGCAACGTACCGCGAAGACGCAGGTAGGCACACATACAACAAGTGCACGCAAACAGCGCACACAGTGCAAGGGCGGAAAAAGCGGACAACCCCCACCCCCGCGTGTACACGACACATCTACCATAGCATCCACATATGACACACAGGCCAAATTGTAACATCTCGTAACACATGTGTACACACCACCTGGGACTAGGAACCAACCACCCCGTCACGGCCTCAAAGCGGCGATGACGCTGCCACACATGCGCACAACGCAGAGGCCAACCGCAGCGCCATGCATGCGTCGCACACAGACACAAGGACACAACAAAGCAGCACACACACCAGCCCCACCCCGAACGCACATGACACGTGACAGGCCTGCCACAGACATGTCCCCAACGCCCAATTCACGGACAACACCCAACGTCACACAACCGACGCACACATGTCAGTGAAGTCACGCAACAGCAGGACACACCCCAGTGCAACAAACATGGCGAAGCACACAGCGGCGGCAACACCAACTAGGAGAAGCAGGGCCCCTTCGGGAAGAGGAACGCCAGTACCACACTGAAACACCCATACCACCCTGCACATATGAACAGGACATACAAAACGGAACAACAAAGAGCCCGGGGACCGACAACAGGTGGCCCAAGAATTACATTCACACACAAGGCCCAACGCAGAGCGGAAAGGCAGCCTGCCGCCCACACAAGGGAGAGCAGACAGCACTGAATGACCTTCCATTCCAACTCCGAAACCACAGCCCTACCAAAGAAGCCGGTGAATACAGCCATTGTCCAATAAAAGACCAACACAGGCATGCAGAGGAGACCGACCACAGGGCAGATAGCGCATATCACAGAAGAACACAACGGACAGGAAAGAAAAAAGAAAACACTCCCCCATGTCGGCCCCATGCAAGTTAATTGGAAGGAGTCACACATCACTGACCTTGAACTGTCTGAGAAGCATGTGGGATGAGGGCCCGTGTCCTCCGCACAAGCCAACAGAACACAAGTCCTGTCTCCCTACGACTACACAGAGCTCACAGCAACCTCGGAGCGTGCACATTGCAGACTGCACACACAGCCGGAGCACGCCACCACAACGCACCGCTGCAAAATGGCAACCGCAACACACCTACCCAACTACGCCGGACAGGTCAAGCTGTACAAAACCAACCTGACACATATATTGGGATGCGAACTCCTGTCCCTGCTGAACGTAAGTTACCGACTGACTTACCGCATCACATTGTTCAGCTGCGTCATACCCGTCTTCTACTGTCGGAGGTGTCCCTACCAGCATCCCGTGGAGATGTGTCTCTCCAACCCGGCATGTCTAAAGGCGGATCTGCTAGCACTACTCCTCCCTCTGGACGCACACGACAGGGCCTGCTCTGCCAATGGGGGCATGGCGTTTGTGGCCAACATCGCACCCGCACTGAAATGGGACCACTGTGCCTCCACACGACGGATCATCGAGCACAGCTACATCGAATGTCACCCAGCATGCCCCATCATGGTCCTCCAAGGGACAACTTACGAACAACACCTTGAGAGCCACCATCCGCTACATTGGCTGGCAAACATAAACACCACCAATGACATGGAAGCCCTGCTGGACGGCATCGCATACCTGACAACCTGTAAATTCGTCGGACCCCAACGCAGGTTCCCCGATTGACCTATGATGTCCAACCCCGCACCCATGCTCAGCTTCCGCACGGACTGGCCAGTCACCACCACAACAGCCATACCAAACGACCGGCAACAATTACCACACCATCAACGACATCGCCATGCCATCGGATATGACCGGGACATGCACACTGTTCCCCATCACATCCAGGAACACCGCATGCATCGTGGGAGGCAGTGGCATGGGGTCTGTGTATCGCACCCACATCGACGGAACTGCACGAACAACCAGGACACGACATGGATCCAGCGCCCATGGACACACACACCGCTCAGTGGACATGAATAGGTCGCCTGGAGTCTGTGGGTGCTGCACCCCTCCCACCCCCGCCCCGGGAATCCCATACCAGGACCTTTGCACGGACGACAAGTGCAAACAACAACAACACGACCCCAGTGACTGTGACATGTCCAGTAACCACCACATTGCAACAACAAGTGGCACGCCGCTGCATGCACGCAAGCACATGCCCTGATGTCATCTCACATGCACGCGTGCATGAGGAACAACCGCAGCAAACCTGTCACATGGAACTGAGATGGACTGTGCCCATGATGCCAAGCGGTCTGGTAGGCTACTTGTATACCGTCTGTGTCAAAGTCCGCAGCTCCGCAGCTATACGTAAATGTACATTAGCACAGCCTTGGCCAAGCAGATGTAACTCTGAAGCCCACATCCCACATGCAACAGCCAATCACATGTAACCCCACACCCTATCCCATTTGTAATCATGCTTAGTATATCCTCAACATGTATTCCGCTGCCAGTAGTGTCCACTATACTGCATCACAGAGGACAGAAGACTCAATATAATGTTTGAAACCAAAACTGTCTCCGCTGACTCATTTCACAAGTACGAATGAGAGAGGATGAGAGTATGTGAAGTACACGGCAGTCGTGACATGACCATGTAGTCCACTGGTATTGGATGTCAACGCAAATGAGTAGCACAACTGTGGAAGACACACATGTGTCGTGTGAAGTCGTATGGGCGCAGTGCTCAGGTGGGTGGGTGCGACGGGTAGATGCGCACATGCCAAGTTGGAGCACGCCGTGTTGGGAGGGGTCATGAACAGTATACCACCGCTTCCCTGGGCATTGTGAGAGGACACCTGTCGGGGGAAAGTGAACACGTGTGTGCACAGCAGCCGGGCACACGAACAATGCGGAACCAGGCGCACACGTCAGCCCACCCTCCGTGGACTAGCTGGATCCTGTTGTGCGCCCGCCATGCCCCTTGACAAGGCACACACAGCCCCAGTCGACCAGGTGTAACCCCAACATAGTCAATCCGCACAGGCGATACAGGGCACGGGATGGCAGTGGAGCATGGTGTGTGAGAGGTCTCCTCGCGCTCCTCCTGGTCATATCACGCAGGCAATAGAACCTCAACGTGTAGCATGGCACAAGTCAAATGGAAGTGTAGGGGACGCACCTCAGCACGAGCAGCACTGACGTCACGGGAGGTGGCTCGCACCATCCCATCCATTGCCCATTATACCAACCACGCCCCATGCCATTGCGACTAAGTGCAAGCGCGTGCGCCACCACCCCCGAGCCCTCCCCAGAGAGGCCAAAGAGTGAATGTGTGGGCCATCAGCTACAGACGGACGCGACCTGGCCGCAAGGGCAGCCACAGCCACTGGGTGTCGCAAGTGGCGGATCCGGAAGGCGAAGACTGTGATGCATAGTCCATGCAGGCCGGGTCACCATTTGGGGCACCACGCAGGTGGACGGCGTCCCGCCACACATCATACCCTGAGACAGCCCACTCGTGCAACTGGACCCACACATACACTCCTTGCCCTCTCTGGTGCGAGCTTGGGGCTGCCTGTGCAAGCGCTAGCCTCGCAGGTGCACATGCATATTGGGGGAGCGAGGGGAGGACATGAGGGCTGGGGCGAAGATGACTGTATCACTGTCAGTGAGTACAAGGGATGACCCAGATGTGGAAAGGAAGAGACGTGTCCCGTGTGTACTGCAACTAGTCGCCAATCCAACTACCCCCATGTCCGGAATGTAAGCCCGCACCTAGGCCCGCCCATCCGCCACATCGAATATACCACCAGCACAACAACCTTCCCATTCGAAACACTGACTGGGGGTGGCGACCAGTGAACAATCATGTGTTGCCTACCCACGCGTACATGTGGGCCCTCCATGATCCATGTCACCTGCGGCAAAGTCATGACATGCGCAATGAGGGAAGTGAGGAGAGCTGCCCGCCCCACGCACAGAAGGTGCATCAGCTCCACAGACCCAGCAGCGAGTCCAGCAGGGGTCACATGTGCAGGGGCAGCTGTGCCTGGTGTGAAGGCACATGCATATAGACAGCACATCGACCAATGTGTAGTCTGCCCACATCTACAGTCCATCATCATGCGGACATAGGAATTGAACACAGGGCAACACATCTGAGTGGGTGCACCCACCGTGACCAACAATGCGCAATTATTGACGTACCCGCCCTGTGCATGGCCCCCCACCCAACGGAGGCACATCCAGTGCCACCATCCCACACACACAAGCCTTCCACGGAACATGCTGTGTCCAATGGTCAGTACAGAGTCAGCGCCCATCTGGTGGATCCTGAACAGGAGACACATGCACACACATGCCAGCTCCCACTATGTACGTCTGCCACCTGGCACGTGCAATGTAACCTCTCACCTGTGACGTGTGACTGCAAGCACACAGCCGTCTTGGCATGGGGCTGTCAATGTGGACACCTGTCAATGTTTCGGGAGGTGTGATCCGTACAGTGCTGTACATAGGGTGCAGTGCTGACACCTACTACTGTCTCATATCCCCTCGTGCCACAGGTCCCACTTGTTTTGGCCGCTCAGCCTGTGCCCACATCGTCGTCGTCGTGTGCCATACTCATCCAGCCTCGGAAGCAGTGCCATGCTCAGCAGACATTCATGTTGCCGTGCCGTCCCTGCTTGACAGCTGGGCTGTGACTCATGTGCTTGCTCAGTCATGTCAGTGATGTGAATGCAAAATTGCTATGTGTTGTGTTGCTTTGACATGTGTCCACTGCCATCTTTCCTAGGCGGAGACCGAACATTGACCGCCCATACCAATTGCTGGCGGACATGGACGATACTGAGGTCATAAGGAAGTTTCGGCTGGACAGGCCAACCCTGCATCGACTGTGTGCCATGTTGGAACCCCATCTCCGTCCCCGCAGGGTGTATCCGACAGCATTCACCCCCACGGCTAAGGTGATGGCCGCCATGCATTTCTTCGCCACTGGGTCATTCCAGCACACAGTGGGCAGTGGAGGAGGGATGTCCCAGCCCATGTTCAGCAAGGTGCTGAGGGATGTACTGGCAGCCATGATGCTGTACCGAAACAGGTACATCAGATTCCCCAGGGCTCGTGAATTGGCGGCAGTGAAGGGTGCATTCTATGCCCTTGGCAGGATCCCACACGTCGTTGGTGCCATTGATTGCACACATGTTGGCCTTGTTCCACCACAGGCCACTGAGCACCTGTACCGCAACAGGAAGCACACGCACTCCCTGAATGTGCAAGTGGTGTGCCTTGCGGACATGGTGATAACCCACGTGTGTGCAAAGTTCCCAGGCTCGGCCCATGACGCACACGTAATGCGCAACAGCATCTTGCCACGACTGATGTCCAATCTGCAACAGGACCGTGGCTGTATTGTCGGTGAGTATGTGGAGTGGTGTAGCGTGCTGGCTGTGCGATGCTGTCCCCTGTCCAGTTGGAATAGCAAAGGTTCTCTGTGTCCCTCACACCCAGGTGACTGCGTACCCGAATGGGGCATGGCTGCTCAGTCCATTGAGGAATCCTCGCACCCCAGCAGACGATCGCTACAATGAGGCACATGGGAGGACCAGACGTGTGGTCGAGCGTACCTTTGGCCTCCTCAAGTCCAGGTTCAGGTGCCTGGACCGCACCGGGGGCGCGCTGGCGTACTCCCCACAGAAGGTGTGCCAGATAGTGGTGGCGTGCTGCATGCTGCACAATCTGGCCATTCGGAAGCAGATCCCCCTCATCGTGGATGACGGAGATCAACCAGGGCCCCAGCCCGCAGACCAGGACAGCTC
The DNA here is from genome assembly GCA_963921515.1 of Calotriton arnoldi. Classification (NCBI taxonomy): domain Eukaryota; kingdom Metazoa; phylum Chordata; class Amphibia; order Caudata; family Salamandridae; genus Calotriton; species Calotriton arnoldi. The sequence goes on along the minus strand of CAWUFW010002266.1, from coordinate 2,167,255 downwards.
GAGTGAGGAGGACAGCGGAGAGGAGGAAGCTGGGAATGTGCGTCAGCAGCTCATCGCCCGCTACTTCACTTGACGGTGAGTGTCCATGTACGACGGCTGATGTGTCTGTATTTGTGCAGGTGTGTGTGTGCTGTGTCAGGGTGGCCTTTTGTTCACTGCGTGCTGTGTGTCAACGCTCCATGCCCAGGTTAGTATGCCACTGATGGTGGCTGTGGCATTGTGCCCTATTGCTCTGTGCGATGTGTGTACATTGCTTGTAGTTGTTGACATGTACTGTGTGATGGGTGTGTGACACACTCATTGAATGTGCTCCTGTTCTGTCTCCCACCCCTAGGTCCCTACAGGCCCTCCGGTTCCATTGCCATGCCACGCATCAGGTGCCGTTCCGCTCAAGGTGGCCGTTGTATTCCGTACAATTAAAACACAGGGCACAGACAGCAGTTTGTGGAAGAGGTGCATTTATTTCAAACTGTGACATGTGATTGTGTGTAAGGTGATGACAAAAGTGGTGCGTGCAGTGACAATGAGCTGTCGGTCATGGCTGCGTGATGCTCAGGGTGTACCCACTGGTTCTATGTCCATAGTCCAACACACACATGCCATCCAGATGGCTGTGTGGAGTGGGATCGTAGTCCAAGTCAATGCAGTGGGTGGTCAAGGAAGGCTGGCTGGCTGCCTCACTTGCGTCTGGAGCGTGCGAAGTCCTCCCGGGAGATCTGTTTCCACTTCAGACGGCCCCTTCCACGTTTGCGAGGGGGGGTGCCTGCTTGCGACCTGCTGGTGGTTGAGGTGTGCTCACTGGCTGTGGACGCAGGGGAACTGGACACTGCTGCTCGAGCCTGCGCCCCGGCAGGTGGTGGCGGAGGGGGAGCTGCTGTCCCTGGCTGTGACCTCACCGCCACCACCAGCTGGCCCATGAGGTCCACGAGTTGGCCCATACAGGAGTCCAAGGACCTCAGCACCCCCAGCACCTCACGCGTGTCTGTAGCAGACCTGGCCCATTGTCCTTGGGCCTCTTCATAGGCCCCAAGGACCCTGGCAATTTGAGGCAGGGCATGGTTCCCAGGGGAGACTGGCGTTTCCCTGACCCTGCTCCTCCTACCAGTCCTGCTGCCACCGGCCTGCCCACTATCCACATTGCTCACCACGGTCCTCGCCCTGGCTCCCAGGGTGGATCCAGTGGGCCGGGCCACCACCTGCGCTGGTGCTGGGGCCAGCGAAGACGTGGTAGCGGTTGCGGCAGTGGTAGTGGCCGCAATGACCGTGGGTGTGGCCGCAATGACCGTGGGTGTGTCCGCAATGACCGTGGGTGTGTCCGCAATGACCGTGGGTGTGGCCGCAACGACAGTGGCTGCAGGGGGCTGTGAATGTACAACAGCCCTGGATGATGGGTTGGTGGGTAGGTGGGGGCCTGGGGAGCGGCTGGGCCCTGCCACACCGGATGGGCCTGCTGGGTGGTCCGTGTCCGAGGAGGAGGACAGATCCTCCACATCCGTGTGTCCTTGTTGGGGGCTTGCAGGCTGGCTGTGCTGGCTGCTGTCTCCATCCCCAGCATCCATCACTTCGTCACCTGTGGGGAGAATGAGATTTGTTAATGTGTTGCACCTGGCGAAGTATGTATTTGTCGTCTGACATTCACAGTTCGTGCAATCTCGTACATGGGTTTCCCGGAGGCGTGTGTGTGGCTGTACCATTTGTAGTTGTGTGTGCTTGGCAATGGGACTGTGTGCTGTGCACATGTGGCATGGGACGGATTGGCCATGCCGATGGGTGTGTTGCTGTGCTCCTACTTATTGTGACTCTGGTGTATGCGGGCTCCTGGCCCATCCTGGGTCTGGTTTGTACTTTGCTTTTGGGGTTCAAATGGGACGCTTAGGAACGCATATGGCAACATGGGGGCCATGCCCCAGAAACGCATTTGGGATGGAATATGCTTTTGGGCTACATGCTGTGAGCCATGGGTGCCGAACGTGACATGTGTTGTGGCAGCATGACAGTGCATGGTCTGAGGTGTGTGCATGCCTGACATGCCCTGCATATTTGCTGTCTGTTGTGATTACTGGACATGGCATTGGACGCATCGTTATGAGTGTGTGATGGTTGTGTGCCACCCGACGTATTGCAGTTGTCCCATCTCCTTGGTGTGCGTGCTGCCCTGTGCCATGTGCATCACTGCAGTGCTCGGGGGGGTGTGGCCCATGTTGTGTGTTGTTGCTCACAGTGTGGCGTGCGCTTCATTGACTTCTGGCACATGGTTGGTCATGGGCATGTATCTTAGCGTGACTGCTGTATGTGTGGCAGCTGTTCGGATGACATGCCTTTCATGAGACTGGGGCTGACGGATGGGATGGATGGTATGTTGTATGTGCATGGTGTGTCTGTGTGTTTGATGGGTTCAGTGGTGTTCGTGTGCATTTATGTTGTTCCGCTCTGTTGCGTCTAGTGTTGTTTGTCTTACATAGGCGTAGTTGTGGGGTGTGTGGTTGACAGGCAGTAGGGGCTACATGGACAGGACTTCAATGGTGTTTCGGTTGTGTGTGATGGGTTGCACAGTGGCTGCCGTGTGGTACTATATTCAGTGTGGCTTGTGCATGCAGACGTGGCTCCTTGGGTGTTGCTGTGTCTGTGATGGGTCATGTGGGGTGTGAGTCTGTGGTTCATGTCCGTGTGCACATTGTTCACTTGTTCGTGACAGTGGGCGGTGCTGCGTGTTCGTCTGCTACGTGACATGTCCCATGTGTTGGTCGTGTTACGGTCCTCATGCCTCCAGTAATCCAGCCCTGTCCAGTTTCCCACCTGCAGGTTGTTCGTGCGTGCACTGTACTGGATGCCACATGGTTCTAAGCGGGGGTGCTCCATGTTGCAGGTCTGTGGGGGTGGGGGCGGTGTTGTGGGTCGTGGTGATGGCTGGACACCCACTGACACCGATTGTTGTGGACCGTGATGTCTACCTTTCGGCTGTCGGTGTGCACTGCGGTGGCTGACACGTGGGTGTGGGGTGTGGGGGATGCTCCTCCTTGCTGTGCTGTGGGACTAGGGGCCTGGTGTGTGTTGTACTTGAGCTGTCCACCCTCCCACCCACTGCACTTTGTGTTCCTGCCACTTACCTGTTACTTGTCGGTTAGTGCAGCTATGGCGGACACATGGGTGTGGTGGGTGCTCGTTGTGGTGCTTCTGGCATACTTGGGGACCTGTTGGTGGTTACGTGGCTGGCTGAGTGTACACATGCCCCCACGTATCTTACAGTTGTTAGGTTTGGGCTGTGTGTGGTGATGTCTGTTGCATGTGTGTGTGATGTGTTGTGTATTGTGTGCTGGACATGGGGGTGTTTGTCCCTGGGAGCTGTGGCATGGTGGTAGTGCATGTGAGTACATAGCGGTGTGCTGGTATACATTAGTTTGTACTTACCAGCCTCCACTCCCTCTGCTAATCCGGCGAGGATCTCCGGATGTATAATGACTCGCACCTTCTCCTCCCACGCTTTGAAGGTCTTGAAGAGCGCGGGATTCCCTCCGCCAGTGACGGCAGCCAGCTCTCTGTTCTTGCTCTCCTTCTTCTTGACCAGGCTCTTGACGTCATTCCACCGTTTGTTTATTTCAACTCTGTTCCTGGGCAGGGTCCCGACTGCATTGACCTGGTCTACGATCCGGTTCCACATTCTGTTTCTGGTGGCTAGTGGTGTGTGCTGGACTAGGTTCCCATAGATTTGTGGGTGCACCTTGATAATCTCATCGACCATGACCGTCAGCTCAATGGGCGTGAACTTGGGCATTCTTTGTGGTGCCATGGTGTTTGTGGTGCTGGTGCGGTGTGTGTTGTGTAATGTGCAGGGGTTTGTGGTGCCGGTGTTTGGTGGTGGTGGTGGTGGTGGTGGTGGTGGTTGTGATGTGTGCGTTTCTGTGGTGTGCTGCTGTCCTTGCTGTGTCACTGTGTCCTCTCCTCTCCTCTCTAGTTTGCAATGTTGCAAGGGGTTGTGGTCTGTGGGAGTGCTGCTTTTGTACTTACCTATGTGGGTGTGTCCTCATGGTCTGTTGTTTTCAGGTTTGTTGTGTCTGGTGTTCTGGCCTTTGTATTTTTTGTTTGTCCAGGGGGGGGTGTTTTCGGGATGTGTACTGTGCTTGTGTATTTGTGCGTGCCTTGCTGTGTGGACTTGTTGGCCATGTTGTGTGCGATTATTTTTGTCAGCGGATGTTTTCTGTGCAGGGACGTGGGCGCCATGGCTTCTGCCGTGTCAATTCTCATCGGCGTTGTTTGCGCTGGCGGGCGGTATTTTTGTGGTTTAGCCGCGCTCATGGCGGTGCGATCGTAATTTCACGTGCGGTGTGTCGGCCGTGAGGGCGGGCGGTTTTGTGTTGTCGTGCGTGTTTCCGTCCGTGGCGGGCGGTTTGACTCCGACTCGGACGAGGGCGGGCGGTATCTTGTGTGATTTTTCCGCCGATGGCGGTTTTCGGTTTGTGTCATCGTAATGGCGTGGTCGGTGTTCAGACGATGTGTGCGGGTGCGGATTTTTGCCGCTTTCATGCGTGGCGGATTTTTTTACGCCGGGTATCGTAATGGGCCTTATAGTTTGTTAAAATATCGAATTTTTTAAATGTATTAAAAGTAATGTAAAATTAATAAAATAATAAATATAATTAACTGAAACATCCTTAAAAATACTTAAATAACCTTAAAATTAATAAATAATTAATGTAAGTTATAAAAAAATAAACATACATTTTTATTTTTTAATACATATATATATTAACTTAATATTAATAAAAAATATTCAATATTTTTAGCGTAGGATAGCGGGAGGGTAAAATTTACTATTATCACTCCAGAGAGTGCAACAGTAAGGAAAGCGTTGGATAGCTTAGGGGTAAAAATTACTATTTCCACTCCAGTGAGTGCAACAGTAGGGGAAGCGTTGGATAGCGTAGGGGTAAAAATTACTATTCCCAGTCCAGAGAATGCAACAGTAAGGAAAGCGTTGGATAGCGGAGGGGTAAAAATTACTATTCCCACTCCAGTGAGTGCAACAGTAGGGAAAGCGTTGGATAGCGTAGGGGTAAAAATTACTTTTCCCACTCCAGAGAGGGCAACAGTAGGGAAAGCGTTGGATAGCGGGAGGGTAATAATTACTATTCCCACTCCAGTGAGTGCAACAGTAGGGAAAGCGTTGGATAGCGGGAGGGTAAAAATTACTATTCCCACTCCAGTGAGTGCAACAGTAGGGAAAGCGTTGGATAGCGGGAGGGTAAAAATTAATATTCCCACTCCAGTAAGTGCAACAGTAGGGAAAGCGTTGGATAGCGTAGGGGTAAAAATTACTATTCCCACTCCAGAGAGTGCAACAGTAGGGAAAGCGTTGGATAGCGTAGGGTAAAAATTACTATTCCGACTCCAGTGAGTGCAACAGTAGGGAAAGCGTTGGATAGCATAGGGGTAAAAATTACCATTCCCACTCCAGAGAGTGCAACAGTAAGTAAAGCGTTGGATAGCGTAGGGGTAAAAATTACTATTCCCACTCTAGTGACTGCAACAGTAGGGAAAGCGTTGGATAGCGTAGGGGTAAAAATTACAATTCCCACTCCAGTGAGTGCAACAGTAGGGAAAGTAATGATTTAATATTTAAATAAAAATAAATTATCAATACCAATAAAAAATTAATTAAAATTAATTACCAATTACAAAATATTTAATAATTAATTAATTATAAATACCAGTAAATATGATTTATTAAAAATTAATTACCTATTAGTAATTAATCAACAACCAATAAAATTTCAATACCAAAAATGTAATAAATAATAAAAAATTACCAATTAATAATTAATTAACAATAAATTAATCAATACACAAAAAGAATTTCAATAATTACTTAATTACAATTAAATTACTTCCCACCCTATTCCCCTATAAACCCACAACCCGCTCTGAATAATTAATTAATACAATTAACATAATTATCAATTAATCAATTAATAAAAATGTATTACCAATTAATAAAAATTAATTACCAATTAATAATTAATTAACAATAAATTAATTATCAATACCAATAAATAAAAATAAATATTTTCTTAATTAGAATTAAATTACTTCCCACCCTATTCCCCTATAAACCCACAACCCGCTCCGAATAATAAATTAATACAATTAAAATAATTATCAATTAATCAATTAATAAAAATTAATTACCAATTAATAAAAATTAATTACCAATTAATAATTAATTAACAATAAATTAATTATCAATACCAATAAATAAAAATAACTATTTTCTTAATTACAATTAAATTACTTCCCACCCTATTCCCCTATAAACCCCCAACCCGCTACAGAACTAAAACGCAAAATTAAATTAAAAATAATTAATAATTCCTAAAAATTAATATTTAATTTACTATAATTAAATTACTTCCCACCCTATTCCCCTATAAACCCACAACCCGCTACGGAATTAAATTACGCAAAAATAATTTTACATAAATTTCAGTAACTTTAAAAAATATTAAACATACATTACAAAAATAATATACATTTTTAACTCATATACTAACTCACAAAACACTTACAAAAATTCGATATTATTAAAAATTCGATATTTTTAATGCCTATATTATGTACTTCTATATTTTGAAAATCGATATTACTTACCTTCATTTCGATATTATTAACCACTATATTATGTCCATTCTATATTTTGAATTCGGTATTCTGTCCATTCTATATATTTTTTTCGATATTATGTCTATTTACCATTAAAAACATTAAGAGGAGCAATTCAATTAAATAGCCTAACTCTAACCATACCCATTTACCAATAATAAATGTTAATTTATTATTTTGTTACTACTTACATAATTTTTAATGCATTACATTTAAATATATAACAGGCCCTTACCATAACCATAGTGCTAACCCTAACTCTACCGCTATGTTATTTTAATAAGCACATTTTTGATATTTCCTTTTATTGAAATTCATCAAATTCAGGAAAATGTTCCCTACCAAATCTTTGTCCTTACACTTTCCCTTACCAATAAACAATGGATAACTATGTTTCTAATAATTAAATCAATTAAAATTCAATTAAGAAACCCATATCATAACTATATTGGTACTGCTAACGCTAAATGCATTTACTGTTAAATAAATTACTGTTTTTAAATTAAATTAAAGATATGTTTTAAATACGTTGCCTTATTCTAAATCTTAAATTTAAGAGTAGAAACTATTTACTTAGATACATTGAATTAAATTACATTACAATTTAATAAGTTGTTTTTAAATCCAGGGAAATCTTACAATAAACTAAAAATAAATCAAAATTCCAATGTGTGTCCTTACCCCATATCAGTGCTTAATTTGAGCCGGTGGTTTCCGGTGCTGGGTACTGGTACTTAGGCCCTTATTAGGATGTTGTTCGGAAAGCCTCGGTATTAATTCCGACAGCCGTATTATGATTATGGTGGTTAGAATTCAAACTGGTTGGTCAATCTGGCTGGATTCCGACAGGCTGAAGGAGCCTATTGGCCAGTTGGAACCGCCACGTAATTCCTTAACGACGGTGTTTCCGCCATCAGGATTAGGATGTCGGTTTCCGACAGCCTTTACATGTTGGGCTTTCCGACATGGTGATTAAATATATAAATATATTTACTGTGTACCATTGTTGCCATAAAGTTAAATAAAGCTTTTTCAAACTTTCAAAAAGAGCAGAAAATCTGGATTACTACCATGGCAGTGTCACTTTATATAATAGTGGTGATGTGGATGACTGGAATGGCAATGGGGATTTATACACATGCTGGTTTAAGAGTAAATACTGTAATGACAAATGTGAATATTAACATTGCAGTGGGACTCCAGATACTTGGGTCATTGTGGACTACTTCATGGTAAAGGTGCTTTAGATGTTGGGCTAAGCTATATTAGGGGCAAGGCAATGCAGCTGCAATTACCGTTGATCAATGTATATATTGCAATGGCTTTAAATTCTGAGGCCAGGTTTGCAGTATTAGATGGCAATGGTGCTTTACATGCTGGGGCACAATGATATGTTGGTGTGGTTACATATATTTCAGAACATTGACACCCCCTCTATGGTTTCATACCAACCTTAAAAAAATGTCAACCTTGCATTATTTGGTTAAGCACTTCCTCGCCTCTCTGATCTCGACCTTCACAAAACATTGACCCCTCTCCACCTGCCTCTTCCCTTCATTCCTCTCATGCCTCTGGGAAAATTTTTCTTCACTTGAAAATAATGTTACGGGCGGTGCCACCCCATCAAGTCTACGGACTGGTGTGCAGGTATTGCGAGCACTCTGCATGGCAACTGTACACCCTAGTGGTGAACATCGATACTGGCACGAACATGTGTAATGCACATAGCTAAATGCAGACACTGGTATCATGGCAATATCTGTAGCAACCAATTATGTGGTCTTTAAAATCGTTAAATCTGAAGAAAACAAGTAACCTTCCCCAGCCCGAAATAGCAACAACCGTGACACAATGCACAGAGCTGGCCTACTGTGCATCAGTGATCACTTCAGTTACATTTGATCAGCACACCCGCAAAACTGTCTTATGGATGATCACGACATTAGCAACAACAATGGATAATTAAGCAACACCACAATATTACTGGTTGAACCTGGGAGCATTTGAGCAACGCTAAGACATATTGGAGGTAAACTCTTACATGTTGGTAGCACCTTGAAGTATAGCAGAATTCGGATTATATTTCTATTAGGGCACAGAAATCTTGATGGCTGTTAACTGGCAAGTGTACAGCGTTGAACATTATGTCCTGGCAGAGTGTTTAAAACTGCTGTCATTTCCCCTGCCAATGAATTTTTTATTCATTTCCTTCCAGAGCTAAATAATGTGCCAAATGGGAACTGTTTCCTCTATGGTTGCTTTCTGTGAATCCAGTTTTTAGGTCGAGCCTGGGCAGCGCATGCGCCGCTCTGTGAGGCATGCTGTATTCAGATAGGCACTTGAAGCCCGCCCAGTTTTTCAATTGCCTCCTGTTACTGTTCTTTCTAAATCGTTGCATTTGATTCATGAATAGGCTTAGTAGTCCCTCCTTGGTACCGCCTTGTCTGCATTTGTAACCTCCCATGAGGACTGGACATTTTACTTGTGTTGTTACACGGTCTGCTTTATCTAGTCTGTGAGCACTATGTTCTTTAATGATTTTCCTCTATTCCACCCACGACGTGCTTTCCTACAACACAGCACACCGCCCGCTTTTATATTTTAATTAGTGATGGTGGTCCGCTTTAACTATAGCGTCCGCACTTCTTTATTTACTTTGGCAGCGCGGTCCACTTTGAATATAGCGGCTGCGTTTCTTTATTAATTGTAGTTGTCAGCGTGGTCCCCTTGAATTTACTGGCCGTGCTACGAAACCTTTTTTTTCATTCAGTGAAAGCGCCAAATGCCATGCTTTCACTTTAATAGTGGCCCTGCCTCTTTCTTTAGACGCTGCTCACCGTATTCAGGTTACAGCGAGCCACGTCTAAACAAAGGGCGCACCCCTTTCTTTAGACGCTGCTCGCCGTGTTCAGGTTACAGCGATCTGCTTCTAAAGAAAGGGACGCTGCCGCCATTAAACTGAAAGCACGGCATGGACTCTTTTATTAAAAAAAAAAAAACATTTGTTTGTGAACCCCACAAACAAATGTTTTTTTTTGTAAAAGCACCCCATGCCGTGATTTCATTTTAATGGTGGCTGCGTCCCTTTCTTTGGATGCAGATCGCTGTAACCTGAATACGGCGAGCAGCGTCTTAAGAAAGGGGTGCGGCCACCATTAAAGTGGTCTCGCATTAGCGAGAGTTTGAGCTATTGGCATTAGAAATGACAATGCCTTTGATATATGTGTTGGTTTGCAAAACACATCAATAAAAGGCATTGTAATTTACAATGCCAATAGCTTAAACTCTCGCAAATGTGAGAACTATTGCATTGCAAATGCTTGCTGTATTGGCCACAGTTTTATGTTAGTCACCTTGCATTAAGGTTACAGAGAGGCCTAGAAGGGCCAGTCCAGTCTACATTTTTGTCTGGCTTTTCAAATATGAGGCCCATTTGTTTGCATTTTTCTTTACTATAAAAAGTTTGTGTGTGTGTTCGCTTGTGTGGCACACGAGCACCTGCATCTGTGTGCTTTACACATACTTTGCCTTGTTTAAGAAGTCATGATTTAGGAACAGTACTGTTGTGGTGATGAAGTGTCAGCTCAAAGGAGGATGAAGATTAGCAGCTGCTTAAGGCTCCTGATATGGAACTGAAAGACTGCTGTTGGCACAAACTTGTTGGATGGTAGCACAGGGTCTTGTTCTTTGGCATGAACCCTTGACCACTGTTCTGACACAGCATAGCAGAGGCTAGAGGTAAAACTGCATCGTTCTCTTCCCAAACAGCCGTAATCTATGACCTGTTTCTGGTCATGCGTTTATACCTATTTGCAGTAGCGGCCCGTGGTGGGCGTCCTGCCGGGCGGTGACGCAGGGTGGGGGAGGGGCAGGGTGGGGGGTAGTAAACTACGGAATACGGCGCACAGAGGTAAGTACACTGTCAAAGAAATAAAACGAATTTCGTTGCACGCGCTGCATCGCATTTTGTGATGCAGCGCGCGCAACGAAATTCGTTTTATTTCTTTGTGTACTTACCTCTGTGCGCCGTATTCCGTAGTTTACTACCCCCCACCCTGCCCCTCCCCCACCCCAGGTCACCGCCCGGCAGGACGCCCTCCACGGGCCGCTACTGCCTATTTGCCTGCTAAAACCGTGCAAAACAGCAAATGAAAAACCTGACCCTGCAGCGCTGCTGGTTGCAAGGCACACTGTTGTTTCTGTCCAAGAAATGTCAGGGATTCACTGTCGAGCCATGAGATTGGCAAGTAAGAATACATGAAGATATGACATAAAACTTACACGCTTTGGAAGCTCGGAGGCTTAGGCCTCAGACTGCAATGCTGTTTCTCAGGTAACCCACTGCTTATGGTCTGAAGCCTTTGGGCCTCATTACGAGTTTGGCGGTACGGGAGCAGGACCACCCCGCTACCGCACCGCCAAACCCGTGTACGAGCCGCCTTCCAGATCAGGAGTTTTCTCCAGGTCTGGCGGGCGGTTCTTTGGCGTTCCCATGGCGGTGCCCATTAAATAGGCACCATCATGGGAATGTCAAAGGCAGTACCTGCACGGCATGGACTGCTGCAGTCCATCCCGTGCAGGTACTGAAGTGCATGCACACAGGGCATCCACATGGCGTGAGGCAGTTTCCTCTCTGCCACAGTATTCATGCCAGGCTCACCACCATGAAAACAGAGGCGGAGAGGAAACTCGTAATATGCTTGGCGGCACTGCTGTGGTTCTGCCAAGCATATTGCGACCTCAGGACCGCCATACTACTGCCAGGGAACAGCAGTCCGACCACCCTCGTCGTAATAGAGCGGTCAGGAAACCGGCACCATGAGTCTGGCCGTCCGTGGACCGCCAGACTCATAATAAAGCCATTAGGCCTTGAAGATCTACTGGTTGTATGGCATGGTTGATTTATTTGGTGAATGGCCCAAGATCACATTGTGTGCAAGTTAAGAACTGTGGAAGCTTCGCAAGGTGTCAACCAAAATTGAGTTCCAACCACAAACTATTGCTGCATTAACAAATTACACGTACACATTGCAAAACATTGCATTAGGTGATGGTCATTGGAAGTGTCCCTAAACGTTAATGGTCTCACCCACTATGTAAGACGCAAGAAAATCCTACACTACCTACACACTAAACCAACGGATATTGCATTATTGCAGGAGACACACTTGTGCCACAAGGCATCGTCTAAACTAGGGCAAGACTGGGTGAGTAGGGTCATCAGTAGCAGCAGATCTGTTGGCAATAATGGAGAGCCCTCCACTGAGATGTACTGTTCAATTAAATGTGGAGTGGTGATACTGATAAGACGGTCCTTGGCCTGCTGTGTTCTCCGGATGTGGACAGATCTAGAGGGCAAAGCTACACATACTAGAGTGCTTTGTGGTGGTAGGGTCGATTTATGCACTGGTCACTGACAAGACCCATTTTTTGGCATGCCTTTCCTGGTTGCAGCTGGAGATCGGTAGGACACCAGTTCTGCTAGGAGGGGACTGGACCCTGGCCCCAGACCCGACTCTGGACAGGTCCGAAAGGATGCCCAACATAGGCGTGATAGTGCCCTGCCTTTTGACCTTTTAGGCAACTATGCCGTTTGCGACGTCTGGCTCCTGCTTCAAACGTCTGACAGAGACTACACTTTTTAATCCTATCCCCAGGGGACTCAGTCCCACATAGACTACTTTTTATTACATGTAAGTCTCCTATCTCAGGTATCACATTGCAATATCTTAGAGGGGAGGTATAACCGACCACTGCCCAATTTGCCTCGATCTGGGCTGGAGATTACTCACCACCCCTAAATCGGAGCAAGGAGCAGCTCCAGAATCACCTCCGCACTTACATTAGGGACAACATGGACTCAGTGGGCTCCTGAAGGGTCTTATGGGCAGAGTGCAAGGCGACATTAAAGGGAAACTCTGCACTGGTGAAGTGTAAGGCTCAGACAGCCCTCCAGGCTCTGAAGACTAAGGTACAAACCCTCTCAGCCCGCTATACTGCGAACCCCATGCGAGCTTTGTGAACCCAATTAGAGCAGGCAAAAATACAGTTGAACTCCTTTTTCACAGCAGCAGCTGAAAAGGCGCTGGTCAACGCTGGCACTGTTACGAGCAGGCAGAAAAAGTTGGCAGGTTACTGACCACTCAACTGCAGCAGTGTGAATCCCAACCCACCATACCGGCTATTTGGGATGCTGCGGGACAACTTACGGCTATTGTGGGCTGCTTTGGAGCCTACTATGCAACCCTGTACTCCTCGGAACTGGAGGCCGCTCCTGGCTGGATTGGGCAATTACTCACTACTCTAGACCTCCCGACCTTGAATGATAAAGGCTGGGTAGTCCTTGAAGAGGGGTCTACAGGTGACTGAGTCTATCTTGGGGCTTCCCACCAGTAAATCTCTCAGAGAGGATGGATTTTCTGGCGAGTTTTCTAAAACCGATGATCTCATGCCCCTCCTAATTGAGGCCTTTAATGAAGCGATAGAAACTGGATTGCTGGGAACCATATCCAAAACAGTAGTAATCACTCTCCTGCTGAAGGATAATGAGGACCTTCTCAGATGTGCTAGTTATTTCCTGATCTCCCTTATCAATGTCGACTGCAACTTATCCAAGAAATCCAGGTGGGCTTTGTACCGGGACGTATCTTCCGAAACCATCTAAGGATGCCAGCACACCTCTTATGAAGCACTAAGAATGAGGCTTCTGAGATGGTGGCACTCTTGTTGAATGCTGAAAAGGCTTTCAGCGAGTTGAATGGCTGTATTTCTTCCGGGTCATGTCCCATATGAGCCTGGGGACTTATTTAATTTGGAATGCTCGCCTCCTTTATGACTCCCCCTCTGCCGAGGTGTCCTGTGGTGGATTCCTCTCCGACGTGATTTGAATTGGTCGTGGGATCCAAAAGTGCTGTCCTCTTTCTCCGCTCCACTTCCTTCTGGCGATCGAGTCCCTATGCAAGTCGCAGGGGCCAAGATAATTGATCTGATCTTGTAATCATCAAAAGGACAGCCAAGAAAATTATTGACTTCCATAACTATCCCTTCTGGTTTATCGTCCTTTATTATTACACGAGTTCCCCACTCATGCAATCTTTTGGATATGTTCGAAGCTAAAAACACTAAAAATGTCCGTAATTATAAACCAGGAAGTGAAAGTCCCCCTTTAATTTCAGTGTGTTTACAATGCCAATTCTAGTTGTGATGTTTAAACTAGTTGGTGACCATTTTCTACACAGAACATCTCCCTGATTTCCTTCTTCACCTCCACCCTCAGAAGCCTGATTTGTTGCTCTGCTTGCTGGTTCGTCTCACACTCAAATAACTAAATGCTGTCGGTATTGGCTTAAGAAAAGAGAAGCTCTGACTATAAAAACCACTGCTGTCAAGCGGACTCTTCTATCGCCTTATAGAGACATGAGGCGCAGGGATGTAAGCCACAGATGGCTTAAATAATAGCAGACAAGAAATTGATGCAATCAACTCCAAAAATCGGTGCAAATCAGGACTGTGTGCTGAGAATGGCGATGGAATTAACAGCTACTGCAAACACAATCTTATTAACAAATCGTTTATGAAATTCTCTTACAAGACTTCTTTGATGCCTAATCAAGCATACGTTCATTGTCATCGTTTAACTGTTAAATCGTCATCAAGAGCGTGCGTTGTAGGTGGGAGATTGTACACATCTGACTCCTTTTCACGACTTTTTGATTGCAAATGTGTGCATTGTCTGATGTTATTATCTTACAGGAGATTGCACAATTGTATAACAGTTGATATGAACGGAGCAGGTGATTTTCATGAAGAAACAAAAATATATGGAGGGTCTTGTGCCAATTTATATTTTCTCGATAGTGACTGAAACTTAATATTTATAGCTCACAGATCCTAAACAATGAATTTAAATTATTTATATTATTCATTCTTTAATGGAATTCTATCCTTATAATTCTCTTTCTGTTTCGCGGGTCCATTATCCCTTTCTTTCTTACGGGGAAACAGCAATTGTGAGAAACACAACTATTAGATTAATGGGACAGTGTGAAATATGTAAATCGCTGGCACCTTCTCTAAGGTGGTGATGCCTATTTTCTGACTAATGTTATAAGACTGGTGACAGTTCTCAAACTTTTATTTTTTAACTTTTATAGTTGAATTCCATTGCAATTTGTAATTGTTCCAGATTGCTATATTGCTATTTTTTCGTTGTATTTTTTTCTCGCCACAAAGACAGAGTTGCAGCCATAAAGTGATGTACATGCAGAATAATATTAGATTCAATTACTGTTGGTTTATTTGACTCTTGCCTTTCAAACTGCAATTTTGCTGGCTGAATATTCGCAAAACACAATGTAATGCTATCCCAAATGCCAGTGCTCAATTTGAGCCAGTGGTTTCCGGTGCTGGGCACCCGCACTTAATTGTCGACACTGGTACTTGTGACAGCTGCCACATGGTGGTTCTGTTTGTATAAATTAGAGAAGAGATGAGCAGAACAGCAATTGTTTATTAATACAGTACGCATTATAAACAACTAATACCTACTGCTCCAGCTTTATTTTATAGCTTTAGTGGCCTGGAATAGGCTGAATTGTCACACTTGTGGTGTGCTGGTTAGTAGTAGTTGTGTAGGTACTGTCATTGACTAAGACAGCAGTGGCAATGGGTGGGGCAAGCTGCAGAGGTCTTCTGACTAGAGCCCTGGCACTTATGTTTTTTTACAAATTAAGCACTGCAAAGTTCTAAAGATCTGTTTCAGATAAATGTAGACATGCAGGCTCTAACATAAAAGAGCAATGCCATTTTACCGACCCCTTAGTCACCCTTTTAATGTGTGTCAGTGTCCAAGGCATGGTGAGTTAAGCTTTGGCACACACTCGGTACAGTTTGTAGAAGGACATGCCAGGAAGAATACTGCATTGGCTTACACCATAGTATTGTAAATATAAGTGGCTATAGATTAAAATGAAGGTACCTTAAATCACTTACAGAAAGAGCCTTTTTGAAAATGTGGTCATCAGCTGCCACAAGATTGGGGAAGGCTAGATTGCTGGAATGTGTAACACAACATCAGTATTCGACAAGCACACGAAAGGAAGCCTCCTCATTCTCCTACCAACTAAATGCCGTAGCAGCCGTGTTACAGCTGATGTATATGCATAGTCGTTTTGTTGAAGGTATCAAAGCTAATGAGGATATTCATCTGTGTGTCTGTATGGATAGAAAGCTGAATAGAGAGAGAGACAGATAGATAACATTACATTAGTGATAAAAGCTAAGTTGCTGTGTTATGATCCTGGTTCCTTTATACATGGGCGCCTGCAATCCTTGTAAAAATACCTTTCTCTAATTTCTTAATTACAGAAGAGTTGTGACATATCTCGTCACTTAAAATTAGAAAATGAAATGGCTGCTTAACTATAATAACTTATTACAGTTGAGTTGTGATGTCATAGTGTCAGCTGCCAGAGCCAGCAGACAAGCTGAAAGGCGGGTTACAGAGCACAATAACAGTTTCAGCTTAAACAATGAACTCGAGAACTGGCTTTTAATTCTTTTGATCTGTTTTTCTAAAATCAACTGTTACCAGCAGAAAGAGATGGTTATGGTAATAACTTTATTTTTTGCACACTATTTGTTATTAGAGGAAAGACAGAATCCCTCTGCCATGTTTCTACACATACTGAGAGACAGCAAATTTTAATATGATCTGCATTAAATTGGTTCTAATATATTTTCCAGCAAACTGTTAACTGATTTTTGGTGTATTTCATTTCACACTACAGATTCCTCTTTTATTTTTCATGCTTGCACTCCTACTGTCTCTTGCATAAAAAAGAGAAAGATACCAATGATTTAAGCGGCTTTTGAAAAGGGTGTAGGTGTGTCTATGTATTATAAAGAACAAAAATATCCACTGCCAGTAGCGGCCCGTGGAGGGAGTTCTGTGGGGCAGTGAGGCGGGGCGGGGCGGGGGAGGGGCAGGGTGGGGGTAGTAAACACCGGAATATGGATGAACGGAGGTAAGTAAACAATTAAATAAATAAAATGAATTTCGTTGCGTGCGCTGCAGCGCATTTTGCCCCTCCCCCGCCCCGCCTCACCGCCCCACGGAACTCCCTCCACGGGCCGCTACTGTCCACTGCCATACATAACAAAAATATTTCAAGTCATGTCGGAATTCCTTGCCTTTGTAAAGGAACTTGGCCTACGGCCTCCTTCCTCTATATGGTCATGGAACTCCTGAGTAACATGCAATATCCTATTAATTAGGCCTTCCAGTTACATGACATTTATTTTTTTGACATTTATGTCTATATTTATCCATAGTCATTGTTGCATTTTATCTGTGTCTATCCATATTTATTTTCGGTTTTGTGAAAAAATTAATTTAAACTGATAAAAGTACACTCATACTCACCTGACAGGTTTAACAGATATGATGAATACAGTTGTTCAAAAACATAAACATTTTAGTATCTAACTTGTGCACATTTACAGCTGTTTAAGCCTTGTTCTGAAAATTTCTCACCCTTCTGGGCAATCCAGACAGCTATTGACCTGGCAGCCATAAATGACAACATTTATAATCACTCAAAAAACAACCTAGTTTCTGTTTTTATCCATATTAAAAGTAAATACAGAACGGAAGATAAATTGCTTTCTGTCTGCGTTTATCTGTAAAAGTCAGTAAAGACGGAACACAGAGAGCCTTACATATAATGTATGGCAGTTGTAGTTATCCCATATATCACGCATGAAAACCTGCAATCCCAGTATAAAAAAGTCTGTCTCTAAATTGCTTATTATAGTCTCATTGTGAACTCTCTAGTCACCTTTAATATTAAAATGATGTAGCTGATCAACTGTAATAAGTTATTACAGCTGAAGGGTGACATCGTATTGCTGCAACAGCCAGTCACCAACGTGAACAGCAGGTCACGCAATATCAGTAAAGTTTAAACAACAAAAACAAGAACTAGATTTTTGTTCTTATGATCATTTTTTTTTAATGCACATTGATCAACAGAAAGGGGATCTTTATGATAATGTTTTTTTACACATAGTTTACTAGAGGAGAGAAATATTTTCTCTCAATGTTACTGCTGAGTTGGAATTACAGTCTTTCTTCAACCTGATTTACAATAAATTGATTCCTAAATATTTTTGCAACAAATTACTTACTGCTTATTGATGTTATTATTTCACCCTACATAGACTGCATTTTTTCTTCATATCTGCAACCATATTATCCCCATGGATTTAAAAAGATTCTGGGAAGAATGATGGTGTGACCATATATTGCAACACAAAAATATGATGGACGGAATGCTGAACATTGTCAAACACTCACCCCCAGTATAGAAATCTGGGTCTAAATCCATAGGTTTTTTGCTCACCATGCCATTCCAGTTTGGGCCCAGGCACATACAAATCAGTCTTGACCCTGCTCCCCATGGATCCAGTCCAGCCTGAACTTCCAGGCCAGGTTCTCTCTGGATCGGAAACAAGCATCCTAGGGCCGGTTTCGGGGTATCACCTCTCATCAGCCAGACTAGCTTGAATCCAATGACATAGTGAGCATGGGACCCACATTTGGACATACCCTTCCCATTTGGGTTGACCACAGCAACATAAAAAGATGATGGATGGAATGCTGAACATTGTCAAACACTCACCCCCAGTACAGATATCAGGTCCTAAATCCATCTTTTTTGCTCATTATGCCATTCCAGTTTGGACCCAGCCATATACAAATCAGTTTTGACCCTGCTCCCCATGTGAACAGTCCAGCCCAAACTGTCAGGCCAGGTCCTCTCTGGACCGGAAACAAGCATCCTGGGACTGGTTTCAGGGTATCACCCCTAGTCAGCCAGACTAGGTTGAATTCAATGGCATAATGACATGGGACTCATGCCTGGGCATACCCTTCCCACTTGTGGTGTGTGAGGTGGTGGTTCTGACCATCTGAGCTGCACAGATTTTTCGCTTTTTGATCACCTGATTTTCAACATTTTAAAGTGGGAGAGCCTCATAACCTGGGACTCACCCACGGTAAACTCATGGTAAAGTGGACTACACGTGTTTTCCGCCAGTGTCCGGCTTGTGGGATGAGGCCGCTGCGATGCAGCCAGGGTAAGTGGCACTGGGCTGGTTACATGTGGACACGTGTGCACACATGTGTGCACCTGTGTATGGCCTGCGTGGGGGAGATTCCTGTCATGCGCAACCCAGGATCTGTGTACAGATAGACTGGCGCAGAAGGGACAATGCAGAGTTGGGTGGTGACATGGAGTAGTCCTTATAATGTGGGGGTACACATGTAAGGGATAGTAAGTGTGCTTTACTGTTTCACTGTAGGAACACTCCATTATATTCCTATGGAAAAGGAGGCCTTACGGGGTAGTTTTGGTTCCCTTGGGCTTACAAACTCCAGACATGCATGAAAGTACACTGTAAATTGTGTGAAAAGAACCATTATGCTATGTCCAAAAGCATATCTGTACTGCTTATGGGTCATCTGAAATGTCATATTCCTCTCGCTCAGCTCAGAACCAGAGCCCAGCCTTGTGTGACTACCAGGCTGGATAAATTACCTTCCTCCCCAAGCTGTAGTATCCAAGGCCTAGCCCTTCACTGCAAGCATTCCCCAGGGCAGAGGTCTTCTCTCCAGGAGGGAGAGATGGAGTGAATGAGCAGGACATTAATCAGCAGCTGTCACCCAGTGCCAGGAACTAGGCGTGTTCCAGGCCCAGGCCATGATGTCAGTGAGTAGGGAAATGGGCTTTTCAGAGACCATGTAGCATGGGACCCTTTGACAACGCCATATTTAATTATCCCAGAGGCCTGTGCAGGAAGGTGGGGTCAGGGGCAGAAAGGTGAGGTGGCACTGCAGGATAGGCCAGAGGTGCATTCCTGCCAGCACCCTCCGCCCCTCCTTAAAATGTTTTGCGTAGGAGGAGGAGCTCTCTCTGGGATGAGCTCTGGCTGAGGAAAACTGAGGCTGGAGGCTGACGCCATGGCGAATTGGAAAGCGGAGCCCCCTGGCTGTCTCCAGAACCAGGGTATCTGCCTCTGATTGCCTCCAGTACTGGTGGAGGAAGAGCTGGGCTTCTGCACCAGGAGAAGAGAGGCCCAGAAGGAGAGCACAGGAGTGTGGCGCAGGGAGCCAATGAAGCCAACTCCCTGCCGAGCTCGCCCTCTTGGATGCCAGGAGAGTGGAGGAAAGTGCTCTAGATGGCTTGGGCTGGCCACCAGGAGCAACAATAGATGAAGGGCATTGAGATCGGCCTACCAGGGCCTGAGATATAGCCCCCGGAAGGTAGGGGAACTTTCAGAAGACCGAAGGCAGAGCACGTGGGGATCCGCCGCCGGTCTCTGATGTGCCCCCGGGTTGATCAGGTCCTGGGGGCTGCACACAGTGGAAGCAAAGGCGGAGAGTGCCGTTGCGCTCCCTGCGAAGCAAGCCCTGGGGCCCAGGACCCCATCTCTGGGACCCCAAGAAACAGAGGAAGTCGGGGAGCGCTGTTGCGCCCCAGTGAAGGTGCCGGGGGCCCAGGATCCCATCCCTGGGCCCCTATGAAGATTAAGTCAGGGAGCACCATCGCACCCCCATGAAGGTGCCTCGGGAGCCCAGGATCCCATCCCTGGGCCCCATTGAAGAGGAAGTCGGGGAGCGCCGTCGCGCCCCGGTGAAGCTGGATGGGGCACAGGTGCCCATCCCTGGACTCCGATGGCCAGAGAGAGGAGGGGGCAGTGCAGTTGCACTCTCCCACGACCGGAGAGAGGAGTAGAAGTGCTGTTGCACTCCCTCATGTCACCACCAGGCCGGCCGCAGCACAAACATCTGCCAGCAGAAGCGGACAGATCAGAATGGAGGGCCGGCTCCCGCAGCAGCACGTGAGGGTGCTGGCCAGCTGGGGAGCCGGCGAGAGAGGCCGGGGGTGGGCTCCCAGAGCTGCTCTCCAACAAGGCGTGAGGCAGCGGGGTGCCCAGGTGGGACCGAGCACCCCGAGAAAAAGTAAAAGGGCGACAAGAGGCCGCTTACCTGCCGGGAAATCCAGCATGGCTCTCCCCAGGGGAGCTCCTGCCAGCATATGCTCATGCCCGAGGAGCACCCCATAATGCCCTGCAGGGCCTGGAGCCATTTGTTAATGGAAACAGCTTATTTTCAGCTTGTTGTGACCCCAGGAAGATGAGGTCACCACCATTGTGAAGCAAATGTGTGGGGGGAGCTGCAGGAGCAGCGCAGACTCCCCCAACAAAGAATTGGAAAGTCCACACACTAAGTCTCTGGTGACTGTAAGAAAATAACACCTCAAGGGATTTTGGATGCTTACCACCCTACCTAATGCTGGAACGTTTGTTCTATAGTGTGGCTAGCTGAAGCTTAGGGCTACACCCAGGTGTGAGAGGCCTAATGTGAGTTATCATATAGGTGACATACTCTAGAGGTGTAAGGGAGTAATTGCAGAGGTATGCATTTACACTAATGTTGTCCCTTAGGGACTAAGTTTCACATGCCTTAATTTATGTTACATGTGTTTTTTGAATATACATTGCAGAGTATAATTGCATAGCCGTGTAATTATAAATGTGATGCCCTTTAGGGGCTGGGATTGAATTGCTTTATTCA
The DNA here is from genome assembly GCA_963921515.1 of Calotriton arnoldi. Classification (NCBI taxonomy): domain Eukaryota; kingdom Metazoa; phylum Chordata; class Amphibia; order Caudata; family Salamandridae; genus Calotriton; species Calotriton arnoldi. The sequence goes on along the minus strand of CAWUFW010002266.1, from coordinate 2,145,963 downwards.
TGCTAACAGTTATGATAAGTACACTTTACTCCCAGTCATGCTTAGACATGTATTCTTGCTAATGCTTTAGTTGAATAACAAGACTGTCAGCCACTGTCATTAAAGGTTGTATACTTTATGGTCAGCATTAGGTGCTCTCGGTCGGGGTTATAGGTAACTATAGCATGAGTTTCCCATTATGAAATGCTTGTTGGAATAATGCGGTGGGCAGCCACTCGCTTGGTCCCAGTGGTAAGGGCCCATCCCCGAAGTTATGGTCAGCCCTTGGCATTTAGGGACAAGATAATGTTTATATATGTGAGTGGTAGCACTAGACTGCCCCTCCTGTGGGAGGGGTGGGAATGTTTATGCAATGTCATCAATAAGTATTTCCATCAGCTTATGTACATTTGTAAATTGTTGCATAGTATTGAGTAGTATGTGTGTAATAAATGTACTTTTCCTTTTTCTAAAGAAAAGCACAGACTGGACAATCATTTATTGAGTGTTATTAATGCGTATCTGTAAATGGTGATTACTAGCCCACACCACATCCCTTGAGTAGGCCTTGGACTGCTCTGCAATGCTACACTCTGAGAGTCAAGCGCTACAGTGGGATGTTTGGTTCCCAGTGAAGGACAAATGTAGACCCATTACTTGTGCATGCCACACAACTAATGCCTCGTTTTCCAACAGGGTGACTATATCAACACAAAAAGATAATGGACGGAATTCTGAACATTGTCAAACCCTCACCCCCAGTACAGAGATCTGGGTCTAAATCTGTCATTTTTTGTTAGCCGTTCCAGTTTGGACCCAGCCGTATGCAAATCAGTCTTGACCCTGCTCCCCATGGGAAAAGTCCAGCCCGAACTGCCAGGCCAGGTCCTCCCTCGGCTGTAAATAAGCATCCTGGAATCTGTTTCGGAGTATCACCCCTCATCAGCCAGGCTAGCTTGAATCCAATGGCATTGTGAGCATGGAACCCACATCTGGATATACCCTTCCCACTTGGGGTGACTATAGCAACACAAAAATATGATGGACAGAATGCTGAACAGTGTCAAACACTCACCTCCAGTAGAGATCTGGGCCTAAATCCTATGTTTTTTTGCTTACCATGTCATTTCTAGTTTGAATCAATCCATATGCAAATCAGTTGTGACCCTGCTCCTCATGAGAAGAGTCCAACCCGAACTGCCATGCCAGGTCCTCCCTAGACCAGAAACAAGCATCCTAGGACCGGTTTTGGGGTATCACCCCTCTTCAGTTAGGCTAGCTTAAATCCAATGGCATAGTGAGCATGGTACCCACATCTGGGCATACTCTTCCCGCTTAGAGCGACAAAAGCAAAACAAACAGATGATGGATGGAATGCTGAACAAAACAACTGATTGCATATTGCTGGATCTAAGTTAGGATGGCGTGGTGAGCAAAAACACAATGGATTAAACCCAGATCTGTGACTGGGGGTGACTGTTTTATTTGTTCAGCATTAAGTCCATCATCTGTTCTTTTGCCTTTTGTTGCCATGTGTTATACTGAATAAAATACCTTCTGGCGCATGTTAAAATGATATTGCAAGTCAACTTGGTGTTCCGTGACCTTAAAAGGGAACTCAGCCTTGGTCCTCTATGTGGTCACAGAACTCCTCATTTACGTGCAATATCATTATAATATACAGCAGTGGTACTTTGCCCCATGTATAATAGGGGCTTATGGTACAGTGGTGGTAATAAGTAATTGGCTATGATGTCATTTTTTGCCTGCCTGAATCAGGCCTGTGACCCTCTTAAGTCAATAAGTGAGCATGTCTTCAAATGGAAAACCACTTATCGTTGAAGTAATCTGAAGCTGGCTTGTCAAGGAACTGTACTTTTCCCACAAGCTGTCAGGTCTGCTTGCCAAAAACTTACTGTGATCTTAAAGCCCATCCATTGCTTACCATTTTTTGGCTTTATCATCACTTTTATTTGAATATGACTCGTTACATCGCGAGCCATTACTCCACGTGCCATTACAACGCGGTCGTTACAACGACGGCGTTGTTACCACGCAAAGCCATTACTACGCAAGTCGTTACATCGACTTGCAGTAGATGGCGCGCTGACATTAGAAATGTATAATTTACTATTCCAACTCCAGCCTACGTAACAGTAGGGAAGGTGTTGGAATAGTAAACTATACTATTTCTAATGTTAGCACGCCATCTACCGCAAGTCGATGTAACGACTTGCGTAGTAATGGCATTGCGTGGTTACAACGCGGTCTTTGTAACGACCGCGTTGTAATGGCATCGCGATGTGATGCCCGCGTTGTTAGGGTTGTTTCCCCTTTTATTTGCTTGCTTCTTATTTGATGGCTTACCTTGCCCGTCTTGTGTTTGTCAAGCCCCAGGAGAATAACCTCTTAACAGGTGTCCTTCCACTGTTGACTTTTAGGGAACTACTTTCTTGTTTTTAAGCACTCTTCGGGAGGGCATGTGATTTCCAACTGTCTCCTTCATGTGCTCCTCTCCCCCACTGTTTTAATCTCTCTCTCTCTTTCTTGGCTTTTCTTTCACCCATGCTGCTCTCTTGGCTGTGTGCGTCTGTGGTGTTCTCTCCCTCTTGTGATCTTCTCTGCATCCTCCGTTTGCTGCTTTTCCTCTTCCGTCAAAGATTGAAGCACCACCACATGATCATGAGGCCTCTGTTGTTCTCGAATCTATGCTCCTTAGGCAATGGATAAACAGATGAAGCTTGCATGACTGAATCTCGCTATGTTTTTCGTGGTTTCCATTTCATAATTATACAAAGTAAGTTTCTTGCGAATTTCTGTGTTGGTTTTGTTCCACACTATTTTATGAATGCACTCTCCAGCTGTTTCTGCTGCTCCTTGTAGTACATCCACAGTTTCTGGCTTAAACAAATTCAGTACAACCCTTTCATCCTTGACTGCGGATATTGAAAATGAAGGAAGAAGATACTCAAAGCCAGCTCTCCTTTGGGGAACATTAGGTGACTTAATAATTGAAGTCCTATTATTATATTTTGAAAAATTGGGGAGAGAGTACAAAGTCCATAGGTGTCTATCAAATCCCTATATTTCTGGCGTCCGCGGGGATAATTGTGCTTTTACTTCTGCAACATTTTTCTGCACAAAATGAGTTAAATTATTTTTAGAATTTTGTGCAGTGGCGGATCTCAACAATCTAAACATCAGCAGCCCATTGTCTGGTGATTTGTGAAATATGTGTGCATGCTCAAAATGTGCAGGGTGGTGGGAGCCCAGCATTTTAAGTGATAATAGCTAATATTTCATGGTGTATCAAATGTAAGAAAGGGTTGCTAATTAGTTATACAAACCTTTTACATAGATTGGTGTGTAATCTGATAGTAACAGGCTTGAATTATCATAAAAAGGCGTGGAACCTGTACGTTACCGACTTATATCCTAGTATAATTTGTCGGGCAGTGTTGCAGAGGTCCTTGTGCAACCTGCAGGCCACTTACTCCAACCAAAGTAGAATAGCTCAGCGGGTTATGATTATGCTGCAGGTTTCAGGTAACCTACTAGTCAAGTATTTGAATGCTTAGATTTTTTTTACTTAGTCTTCAATCAATTCCATTTGTGCTGTGCTCTGTGTCATTGATAAGTTTTGTATAATTAAACACCTCAATCTACATAAGTACATCACATACAAATGTGTTCAGTTCCGCTATTCAGTAGAATATCCTCAGTTCACCAGAAGCAGGCAGCACAGTGGCAGCACGTGCTGCATTGGGAGAGCCACCAGTGACTTGAAGTACAGAAAAGTATTATATCAAATGCTGGGTGCCTTGAGATCCACTCTTGGTTTGGCCACGGAACAGCACACTCTATGCAATGCATCTCTCGGTGTTGAGGCGCCAGGTTATATATGGACAGTGCTTCATATATATATATAAAAAAAGTGCCCGTGCTCATTTTTTTCATGAAGTCACCGTGCCCTTCCACCACTAGCGCATCCCACTCCCACTACTGGCACCTAACACTGCACCATGGGCACTGCCCATAGTCTTGAAAGGAGTGATGGCAAGTTAAACTTTAAGAGGAGGGGCATAAGGCTCTATCTTGAATAGGATTGTACGAGTGAGCTAAGCGAGCAGGCCTCACTTGGTTAGGAGGGTTGTGGGATTAATTCTACCTTGCCCTGGGAAGATGATTTTATAAAGTGCCGAAATGTAACGCTTGAATGCTGAGCCAGGGATAAACTGGGCACTCAAAAACGTATTAAAAAGAGCACAGGTTCATTTTTTTGCTGAATTAACCTGTAAACAACAAAGATAAAATCATCATTTCAGACCAAGATCACACAAAAATACCATTGTCTCAGTGCCAGGCTTCCAATGAGATTAAGAGAAGTGAAGTGACTCGACATGATCACACCGTGCATTAATAATAGTGTGCTAAACTAGTAATTTACACACAAATACACACGTGCACACTGATATGGAGATTTTCTATTTTAATACAACCTGTTCAAGTGCATTTTCTTGGCTTATGCTAACTAGGCCTCAATTAGGCCTCAACACCATCTTGTTCACAATGGATGTCACATTCACTGTTTATTAGTTCTGCTGCATGTAGTCAATGCAGCACAAGTCATGTTTGTTTATTTCTGAATAACACTGTTTTTGAAGAAGGCTCTTTAGCATGGGCTCACTAATGTAACATTTTTCCAAGGATATTCTACTTGCACGCAGTATTGCATTCATTCACAGTGGTTCACTGTTGTTTATGTAACTAGTTTGTTCTGACGCCTCCAGATGACGTTAGGTCCGAAGTTTTAAATCAATATTCATGTGGTGGGCTAGTGCTTAGGTGGCAGGATTGTATGGTGATTTTAAAATTCTTATTCTAATTTGTTGAAAGTGTATTTCTTTGCTCACACCTCAATGATTCTGCAGTTTTTATGTTCTTCTATGGGAAATATTCCTATATAAACCCTTAATTTTGGGGTGAGCTAGAGCCCTTTCCTACGCTATTAGGGATGCTGTCCGATGTCTTACTGATTTGCTGCATTTTTGGGACTTAATCTACTTTTGATTTTGCTTATTATTTTGTATGGTTCTATTACTGAGAACCTTCATGGCAATGACTTTTGCATTTAAATGAGTTTGCTGCATCTGCCCTTTACTATTTTTGTTTTGTACTTTAAAAATGTTTGTAATAAAGCTTTATGACATTTCTAATTCCGTCCTAAAATTCACTTATTGAGTCAGTCTTTTCTTATTTGCCTCTAATTTTAATGTGCTAATTTGAACCTTATCATAGGACACACTGCTTCATTAAATTGAGGCTAACACTGTCCCCAATCCACCCAACCAGTGGGCGTGTTTTTGAGGTGTAAGATTTTAAGGGAACAGTCACCCACAATAACAAGGGTCAGTACTAGCACTACGTAAAATTCAGAGAAGTAAAGTTACTCCTCAAGATCAAGACGACTAGCCTAGGTCTCACAAGCAAGTGTGGGGCACTAGGGTTAGAATTAGATGAAGAGATGCAAAACGGCTCACCTAGATCAAAACTAGAGACAAGAGTCTCTATAAGTGGCAGGGTAAGAATGCAAGTGAGAGAGGTAAAGTGGCTCATCAAGCTCACTCTAAGGGTAAGTAGCAGTGCCTTGTTGATACACACCACCTCCTTCTACTGAATATTTTCCATAAAGAGGGCTTTAACCAAGAAGACAAAGAGGTGATAAATGAATTAAAGGGAATTATAGGGAAGTGTAAAATGGTATATGCAAAACACAGTTTCCTAAAAGCTTACATGCCAACATACCTGATTCAGGTGGGATATTCCCGATGTTTTAAGCCAACATAAAATGGCTTTATTTAAGCTGTTTCCTGCCTACAATTGCCTCTGCTTCAATAGAAATAAATGGAGAAAATACATTTAACCAATTTTCTTTTCAAAATTTCCCACTTTCCTGTTCTAAGATGTTAGCATGCATGAAATTGTGTGCGAGATATGATGTATTGTAGTACATTTTGACTGCCCTAGAGAGTAAAAATGCGCAACAACAACACTTTTATGGGCATGGTTGGAGAGCTAATAGGAAACAACTAAAATAATCATGAAACTTCATTACTTTAGATATAACTGTGCGCAACAAACGTACTTTTCCCGTGGAAGCCAATTGCACTGACATGACTATCCAGTACTTCTTGCTTTCTTTCCAATTTCAGCTGAATTCCAAAATACACAAACCTTGATATTTCGAGGGGGGAAGTGAATACAGCACTATTTACCCTCTTTGTTACTGGAAAGCTAAAACCAGTGCCATTGGGATTATGCGGCAGCGGAGGGCCAAATTGTGCAGCAGGGTTGAGTAAATTATGCAGCAAGAAAAGCCAAATTATGTGGCATAATGCAGCACATTTTATAATTGTATTGCTTCATTATTTTGTTATTTTTACACTTGCTAACACTGGCTGGGCATTGTTTGTACCTGATTAGTACCAGATATAGAAATAAGCAACAGAAAAGTGACCAGCTAACCTTTGAAAAGGGCCTTCCACTGCACAGCAACACATGTTGCTCCATTTTTAGTAACTTTTGAACTGTTTGAGCTAGAAACAGTTTTTTTGATCAAAATCTACTGATTATGCAGCATATGACAGATTATATGGCAAATGTGGCAAATCAATAATTATGCAAAAAATGCTGCAGCTGCACAATTACATAATTCCAGTGGCCCTGGCTATTACTTACCACTTGACCTGGCCCGCTGCATGGAGACACAGCTGGGTTGGGTCGGGCCATACCTAGCCTTGGATACGTGCTTGCTGCACTGTGAAACGTCATGTGTGTCCTATTCCATGACACACACATCTGCACATCAGTGACTGGGCAGGACTCAAATGAGACACAATAAAACAGTGCAAGGCCAAGCATTACACATATTAAAGGACCACAGCTGCCAGCGGGATAAGCCGGGAATAGTTCTGAACCCCCGTGAGACGTGATGGTCGTACCTAGCGGCAACCACTGGCATAAATTAAATACAGCATATGGGAAACTATTCACAGAACAGAAAGCTCGTAAGCAAGCCAAACAAGCATTTGCAATTCAAAAAGGTCTGATCTTAATGAATGTTGTATGGTAATGTGAAGCATTACAAATAAATACCATGGAAATTAATATGTATTTGTGTGGAAGCAAAGAGCTGTGAAATAATATTAGTGTAGGTTAAAGGTTTAGGCGACAGTTGCACTGTCAAGCCAGACCTAAAAATCCATGTAGGTTAATGACTGCACTCCTCCCATCTGTGCTGCTACCAGAGAAAGACATAGAACACACTATCCAGTTATCAGTGTGCTATATATTGCACAGCTTTATTTACTGCTTTCTTTTCCAGTTTATGTTGTTGTTCAGTTCTTTGCTGCTGTTACTATGTAAGTTCCAGAATGTTGCTGTGAGATTAAGTATCCAGAGGACTTCCTAGCATTCACACCATTGGTACTGTGCTGCTTCAATAAAGGATTATTTGTAATTTTTATCCTGGATTCGTGTTTTAGCACACTATCAGACTTTTACAGCATTACTATATCATGTGTGTGCCCCTCAAAGTTCGAGCACAGTTAGCTGGAAAAATAAATAAAATGATCACAGCTGCGTGGAGGGCAAACACTTTTTTTTGTGGAAGCACATAACCTTTGTCCCTCCTGTGGAGCATAGCATGTTATTGTATTCTTCCAAAAGTGCAGGCTTTCTCTAAACAGGCCTTTAAAGTTTCTTCTTATCTTGTCAAATTTGCTGTGCTTTCAAAGACAGAGATCAAATGTCTGGCTCTGTCTTCCGAGGAAGCTTGGTGTTTACTTTTCTTTCTTTGACCTCAAAGTGTGAGGATTATGTGATAATCATGCTGAGTACTGGGGGGTGCTGGAGAAAGGCTGTATGGTGTTATTTTTTTCTATCACACAGCAAAATTTAAATGTCTGTAAATGAACTATGCAAACATTTCAGAATATATCAGATTTAGGAAAGCACTAATGAAGCACTTTTGTTTGCAATTCTGAAGTGTGGTGAAAACAAATATTTATTATGATCAGTACACTAGGTGATGCCATTCTCACATATTCTCATTAGTGTGCTGGATAGTTTTACTAGTAAAATTGTATGTCTATGCAAATGTAATGTTCAGTTGAAAACGTGTTGTCTGTAGTGGCAGTGCACTAGTACACCCTCTTCTGCACAACAATTCACAACACTCTACTGCCCTCTACACTATGCCACTCCTCTCTACGCAACTCCATGCCACTCAGCGCCACTCTACGACACTCAACACCATTCTACAACATTCTACTCCACTCTACAACACTTTACTCTACTCACACCACTCTTCTCCACTCTACTTCACTCTACACCACTCTACTCCACTCTATGCCACTCCATCCTACTCGACACCACTCTACGCCAGTCCACTCCACTCCATCCTACTCCACTTTACACTGCACCATTTCATTCTGTGACACTCCTCTCTACTTCACTCCACTCCATGATACTCCACTTTAGGACACTCTATTCCACTCTACGATACCCTAATCCACTCTATGACCCTCCACTCTACGACACTCTACTCCACTCAGGGCCACTCTACACCACTCCACTCTATGACACTCTACTCCATTCTGTGCAACTTCATTTTAGGCCACTCTGCTCTACTCTACGCCACTCCGTCCTACGACACTCCATTCTATGGCATTTCCCAACACTTTACGGCTCTCCACTTTATGACACTCTATTCCACTCCTCAACACTCTATTCCACTTCTCTCTATGCCACTCAACACCACTCTACGCCACTCCACAACACGCAACACTATTCTGCAGCACTCTATTCAACGCTATGCCAATCTACTCTACTCCACGCCACTCTTCTCCACTCTACGTCACTCTGCGCCACTCTACTCCACTCAATGCCACTCCATTATATGTCACTCAACTCTATGCCACTCTACTCTCCGATAATCTACTCCACTCTGCGGCACTCTACGCTAATCCACTTTACTGTACAACACTCTATTCCATTCTATGCCACTTTACTCTTGGCCACTCTACTCCACTCCACTTTATGCCAATCCACTCCACTCCATGCCACTCTTTCTACTTCACTCCACTCTACTTCACTCCACCCTACTCCACTCTGTGATACTCCACTTTATGACACACTACTCCATTCCACTACGATACTCTAATCCACTCTGTGACACTCCATTCTACGACACTCTACACCACTACACTCTACGCCACTCTGTTCAACTTCATTCTGACCAATCTACTCCACTCTACACCACTCCATCCTATGATACTACACTCTACTACACTCCATGACACTTTATGCCTCTCCACTCTATGCCACTCTATGCCACTCTACACCACTCCACTCCATGACACTTTACACCACTTTGTTCCACTGTACGCAACTCCACACCCCTGCATGCTATGCCACTCCACTCTTTGGCACTTTACTCCACTCTTTGCTATGCAATTCCACTCTATGGCACTCCACTCCACCCTATGGCACTCAATTCTACTCCACTCTATGACACTGTAATCCACTCTGTGCCACTCTATGCCACTCCACTCTATGGCACTCCACTCTACAACACAATATAACACTCCACTTCACAACACTTCACTCTACTCTACTCCATCCCAATCTACTCCACTTTGTGCCACAACACTCTGCACCGCTCTGCTCTATGCCACTCTTCTCCACTCTATGCCACTCTTCTTCACTCTATTCCACTCTACTCCACTCAACAACACTCTGCTCCTCTCCATGCCAATCCACTGTATTACACTCTACTCTACATCCCTCCACTCTATGACCCTCCACTCTGCAAGACTCCACAGTATGGCACTCCTCTCGGTAACACTCTAATCCACTCTACAACACTCTACTCCACTCTTTGCCATGACATTCTATGACACTCTACTCCACTCTACATCCCTCCACTCTACATCCCTCCACTCTACGCCACTCTATGCCACTCTACTCCACTCTACCCTACTCCACTCTACAACACTCCACCCCACGACCATCCACCCTATGACACTCAACTCTATGACACTCCACTCTTTACCACACCACTCTATGCCACTCTACTCCACTATAAGTGACTCCACTCAATTCTATGCCATTTCACTTATGCCACTCTGCTCCACTCTACGCCACCCCATTCTTCAACACTCTACTCCACTCTATGCCACTTCATTCTATGCTATTCCACTCTACTCCACTCTACAACACTCTGCTCCACTCTATGCCCCTCCACTCTACGACACTTTACTCCACTCTACAACATTCTACTCCACTGTACGCCACATCTATGACAATCTACTCCAGTCTATGTCCCTCCACTCTACGCCTCTCCACTGTATGCCCCTCCACTCTACGCCACTCTACGTCACTCCACTCTATGCCACTCCACTCTACTGCACTTCACTATACTCCACAACACTCCATGATACTCTATGACACTCTATGACACTCTATACCACTCTACAACACTCCATGACACTCCACTCCATTCTACGCCATTCCACATTACTCTATGCCACTCTACTCTACACCACTCTACTCAACTCCATGCCACTCTCCTGTACACCACTAACATTTAGTCATGCTGAACAGCAGCCACGCTGTTGCACAACATGTCTAAAAAAAAACATTGGCACAGCCAATATCGTTTGCACAGGCGAGACATATTGGCTTTGACAATGCTTGTAGAGAAAATGTAAATAAAATATACTTTTCTTTTATAGTTTTGTCATTGTGTTGGGCCCTACACAAACACCATAGCTGCCAAGTTTCCCAGGTCCATGCATAATGTGCTGCTACAGTCTAAGTATTTTCCTTTTTGCAGGACTTGTAGTTCTGATTTAAAAAGGAATAAGGTGGACTATAAGTCCCAGAATTCAAAGAAAAACCTGGACTTGTGCAGCACATGGTGCATGGACCTGGGTAGCTCGACAGGGCTGAAATGCTCATGTAAAGTTTTAACCAAATGGGTATTATTTTGTTGCTTAGCTCTGAGAATTTTGTTGTGCTGCAGTAAAATGTCAATGTAAAAATACCCTAGTCTCCCATAAGTGGCATTCTTTTTGGTGCATGATAGCCCTATCTTGATTTAACCTCTTTCCCTGTGTTCCCTGCCAGGAGGTGTTAGCTCTCCCAGGAGTCAGAAATAATGGCCTGGATGGGAAGGAGGTGACACTTCCATCCCTGACAGGATGGCTAGTGAAGTGGTACATCAAGGAGGTGAGCTTCAAAGCTTACACCACCTCTGATATGCATCCAGGCTGCTTCCCAAAGGAAGACACAGCCCTCCCCCTGACCCCAGGCACATTTGCACCAAGCGAGGCAGGAACATTATGTAGTCAGGAGGTGTACTTCCCCAGAAGGCTAGCCACACCCCTAGGGTGAGCTAAATGGTCTGTACAGCTAAGGAAGGTTTCTGCCATTTTTAAAAGTGGCAGAATAGAGGGTTCTGGGTAGAAAAGGTGACATATCTCTGGATAGGTTCACCTCGGAGGCAGAGTAGCCGCTGGGGCTAGTAGCCCATTGACTACTTCTAACCGCACTCCTAACACGCCTAAATATAGGATTAAGGGGCACCCATGGCACCAGAACCTCAATTCTGATTCAAATTGCAACAGAGGACAAAGAAGAGACCTGACTCTGCGACAACAGTGCCTTCACAAAGCAAAGGTGTGATACTTTGCACCTGTGGCAACCATCCTGAAACTGCACGACTGTGACTCTTTCCGGACCGAAAACCAGTTTACCCAGACAGAGGGGGCCCGTTTGAGAGTCAAAGGCAACTCCAGACTCCCTTGGACTAGTGGCACTAGTCCCCTGCAGTCTGCAGGAAAAAACAACGTCTCAGAACTAAAGAATCACAGAACATTGGGCCCTCTGAGGGATTGCCCAAAAGTAGATGGCCCGGTGCATTGTGGGAAATGTAGTCCTGACCTCCAGCAAGTTTCAGGCAGCTACCATTTTCCCCCAAACATCCGGATGACAAAATAACTTCTTGCTGACCTTACTTCTGCCATGACGTGATGGTGGTCAGTCTGGCAACCACTACCTTTACTTGATGCTGTAACATGAGGGAACTCTGCAGCACCTCCAATCAACCACAGCAGTGGTCTGGTTGTCAACTTTTTGCAACCTTTTCCTCATTAGCACCTTCTAAACAGTATAACCAGCTCCCCTGCAGCTCCCGCTTCAGCACCAAGGACAGGCAGGACAACTCTGCACTGAGCCTCTCGAGATAGGTAAAATTGAACTTGGTCCTGGGATCCGCATCACCTTAACCCCCGGTAGGTTCCACGCAACTCAACCTGCAAGTGACTGATTGTCACTAGTGCTTTTTACCATTGACCGCAATGCTGAAGTTTTGCAGTATTGATTTGCACTGATATATTTTTTCCTTCTAAAATCCATAAATCTAGTTATACTTATCCAATTGACTTTGTTTTGGTATCTACATTTATATGAAAATCTGCTTTATTTTTATAAATTGGTGTTGAATTTCTTTCGAGTCGTGTCAATCACTTATCGTCCATGTTGGTGATCTGCAATGCTTAGAACACATTCCTCTAGTAAAGCCTGACTGTTCTTTGTCACACTACCAGGAGAAATTTATTATTGTGGATCCAAGGACCATCTTTGGGGTATTGTGAGACTATTACATAGTAAACCTGTACGGAACGACAGACGTGAAGGTTAGACGCTTATCAAGGTGTCAGACTATGTGCCTGGAATTTTCCTTTTAACCCAAGGCGACAACAGATTCATGACGCACTTTTACGGCGCACATTTTCCTTTTTCACTTTAGAGCCCTGACGAAGTTCCAGGAATGTATCTTGGGAACGAAGCGCGTTGGCTGGTTGTTTTTTGATTTTGCACGAACTTTTGAATAAAGATTTTTCTTCAAGAAATACAATGGACTTAAGCTGCTTTCTTGGTGCACCTCCTTGCTTTATCAGACTATTACATAGTGAAGTCTAACCAGCCTTATTACATAATGCTCCACTTTCCTACATAGATCTTTAGCTCTTCGTCCCCCTGGGCCAAATGTCATAAATATGGGGAGTGGGTGCGCAGCCAAGCATTATTAGGCCCTTGGAACCCCATTCGCTGGGTCCTAATTCTATCATTAAGGGGAGAGGGCCACGTGGCCCCTCTCCCCGAGTTTTATTAGGCCCCTAGGACGCCAAACCTGGGGCCAAATTGCATTATTAAGGGGATGGTGCACACTGCCCTCCTCCCTGAGCCCTATTAGTCCTGGGACCCCATTCCTTGGGACAAATGTAATAAAAATGGGGGTGAATGAAGCCCCCCTTCCCAAGCCTTATTAGGCCCTGGGGACCCCTTCCCTCGGGTCTGAATTCTATTATTAATTGTGGAGGGCCACGTGGCCCCTCTGCCCGTGTCTAAATAGGTCCCTATCTCCTGGGGCCTAATGCATTAAAAAGGGAATGGGGGCCGTGTGGCCCCTCTCCCTGAGCCTTATTAGGTCCCAGGACCCTATCCCCTGGGGCCAAATGTAATATTAAAGGGGAGGGGAGCCACACAGACCTCTCCTTATTAGGGCCCAGGGACCGCATCCCCGGGGTCAAAAGCAATTAAAAAGTAGAGGGGACCTCACAGCCCCCTTCCTCAGCCCTTATTGGGCCCGGGTAACCCATAAGGGTGGTGTGCGGCCACCATACCTGAGCCTCTGGCCCGGGGACCTTATTTCCAGGGCCAGAGGTGGGTGCCCCGGTGCTCACCCAGAGCACCAACAAATAACATCTTGGGGGCCGCAAGGGGAGCCCCAGGACCTCTGCAGCCCCAGCCGGTTCCCCGCATGGTGCGGGAACCGGCATTTCTCCCACCTGGAGGGAGCAATATCTGTTTCCCTGACCGCAGGAGTGCAGGCAGGGAAGCAGATCTATGCTCCCACCCAGCGTGAGCTTTTTTAAATCTCCCGCCAGCCCAGAGCAGACCTGCCTTCCCTGCCTGTGTTGCTGCAAGCAGGGAAGGCATGTTTGCTCCCACCTGGCAGAAGCAAACATATCTTCTCTGCCCGCACTGAAGCGGGCAGGGACACTACTCTATCCTGAGGGTGGGCGCCTCGGGACATAGTAATTGAGCCATTCCCCAAGGCCTTAAGAGGCTCATGTAGAGGGGCCATGCGGCCACCCTTCCTTTTAAGTTCTGTTCAGCAATACTGTTCAGCATTGGCAAATCCAATAGGTCCCATAGGCAAGATCTATTGGGTTTTTCAATGCTTGTTGATTTTTCAAATCTGGTCACCCTAACTTAAAGTAAGCAGTGAACCGGTGTATTGAATGCAGAGTAGACAGCGAACGTCATCTTCATTTGGTGCAAGAACGTGAAAATCATGTTCAGATTTGGCACTGTGAGTCCTTTAAAAGGCTGACATAAATTTCAGACCTCAAATGCGCCAGAGAGCAACAGCCCTGTGTCCTACCTCTTTAAGAGGCAACATAACCAATGATAACTTTAAAATAGCTTGATCGTCCTTTCAGCAGAAGTGTATGGCCTGAAACAAAGAAGTATTTCCTTGGCACAAGTAATGAATTCAAGTTTTTCAGAAGCTTGGCCCAGTTAGCAGAAACATGCTAGCTTAGCGACTGTCAATGGTCAGGGTTCTAGATGCACTTTGGTGTGACTGGGAGAATCCTGCCCTATTTCTTGCTAAGTGATCAGTTTGTCTGGCGTAATGGATTCATCACACAGTACTTTCTGTAATTTGCATATGGATTTGACAAAAGTGAATCTAATGGCATAACTGAAAGTGTTTGCTGCGTATTCTTTCCAAATATCTGGTTTGGTGCCTAAACTGTCCTTAACTCCTGCACCTTCTTCTCCTTCATCGAACCTCAAAGATGGAAATACAGAGCTAAGCCTTCCCACTTCAGCTCAGAGAGATCTTGAAATAAGCTATCAATACAGGGAAACTCACAGATCAAAAATATAACATACTTGCCAGCCCACCAGATTTAGGAGATACACATCTGCTATTTTTCAATCAAACTACAGCTTTCAAATGTATTAGAGTTATCTTACTGCTATCATGGAACCTGTGGATTGAACATGTTCGGGGAGTGAATCCAGCTTCCCCAGTGAATTAATGACAACCCTCTGAAAGTTGCACACTACTTTGAAATGAATAGCTCGCAACAGCTACTGCAGACTGCCAGCACTTCACAGCATTGACTTGGTTGCTGTTGAAGAGATGCAATAGGAAGGTGTGCCTGAGTGATCAGAAGACACTTTTTTTTAGGTCATATCTTTTATTTCTTATCATGTCATTTGGATATAAACCCATACAGTCATTTCAATGGTCTGTATTAAACGTTATATCCTTTAATGTTGATTTTTTTAGAAACCCTACTTTACACATATGGAGATGCAGTCTGAATTAGGTTTTCTTTCACCCATGACTTTCTGATACTAAGGTATACGTTCTTCGAGTTAGTTATCCTTTCTTTGGGCAACTAGACGATGGAATTTACTTCTTCACTGTGAGGATACACTGGTTTATTCAGATTCAAATTGAGATATATTGTTAATTTTCTCCCAAAGAAGTTCCTTTAATGTATGAAACACGTTGGCTGTTTATAGCTAATGAAATAATTAACTAAAACGTTGTTGTAAAGTAGCAAAAAAAATATACTAAGGACTGACTGGAGAGGGTGGTTTTCATCCTAGTTATAGCAGTTTTTTTGTAACTGTTTTGACATCTGTATAATGTATTTATCACAGCCTGACAGTAAAAGCCTTCCTGTTACCTGAAAGGATTAAACGTGAAGATTCATATGAAACTGAAAGGGATGGGCCCATAAGTCCTGAACCTTTCCTAGAATCGCAATCCGATGGTTCTTTTTAGCAGCATGTGAGTGTAGAGGAGAGAAAGTTGTTATTATTGCCAATCAATTCAATAGGAATTTCTCTGGACATATAGTAACCACAGAAAACTGTGTAAGGATAGTACATTTATTACAAAGCCAAAAATAACTGGACATAAAGACAACTCAAGATGAGAGTGTACAAATACATCAGAATCAGCATAAAGCCA
Source organism: Calotriton arnoldi (assembly GCA_963921515.1). Taxonomy (NCBI): domain Eukaryota; kingdom Metazoa; phylum Chordata; class Amphibia; order Caudata; family Salamandridae; genus Calotriton; species Calotriton arnoldi. The sequence continues at coordinate 2,129,858 of CAWUFW010002266.1, read as the reverse complement.
AACCTGTGCATCCAATTTGGACAGTGCAGCAAAACAAAACAATTAATTCAAGAATCAGGATATAGACGATCAGAAAGCATGAGTCCAAGTTTCCCTACATCGAGGGTTGATGAATATAAAGCATTAATCTATCCCTACACTTAAGATATAATGACATCCCTACTTAAGCATCTTCAGGGACAAGAAATAAAAGGTGTCAGCATGTGGAGTCTTCCTAAGAAGTCTCTCCACTATTGATGGGCCGATAGCATAAAGCTATTGAGACAGAGCTTGTTCTAAGGTGCTCTCTATCCGAAGGCAGAAGGAGAAGTGGGTGCTTTCCCTACTCCCAACAACACAATATTGAAGAGAACTTTCTCAAGATCCTTTGCAGGTCATGCCATCCGCTCTGGGTAACGTCCTAAAGGTAGTTTTCCATGGGACAAGGTGTTCTTCTCACCACAGTTGTCCTTGGTTCCCAAGCCTTTTCCTGTGCGAAGTACAACAGCCTTCCTTTATAGATTCAGACTGTACAATGTAGCTTTTTTCTCTCCTTGCCTGACTAGTAAAACAAAGACATTATTGTAGCTAACAAGAGTGCTTCTTTCACCTGCAACACAAAACGTGAGAAAGAACAAATTCCACAGTACACATGAAATTCAGCTATTAATATGAACGCTAGAGTTTCCATGGAAATGCATTTCAGGCCTACACAATTCAGCTAATATAAGAAACCAGCATATGAACTTTACGAATTTGCATACGAAAATAAGGCATTTTCAGTTAATACATTTCCCTACATGTAGACAACACATTAATAAACACATTTGATAAATGAATGATGGTCCGTTACACAACACAAACTCTTCATGTTGATGTTGCTGCTAGTCACATTCACTTTCTATGTTAATTCTCCAGGCTACTATTTAAAGGCCTAAACACATCACGTTTCATGTTATTGCATTTTGAAATTCTAACACTTCAAGTTAATACGACAAAGGATTATATGTGGGTGCTCTCTACATGTGTGATTATAATGCACCTCTACAAATAAACTTCGATTTCCGCTACATCAAAACAATGCTTAAGTCTTTAGCAAAACACGAGGTCAAATGTTCAAAAAGACATAGCTCAAAGTTCTTTTTTCAGAACAACTTGTTTTTTTTAAATATTCATGAATAACCTTAGAGGCGTGTTGGTGCACCAGTGTGTTTCTTTTTTACCGCTCACCAAGCGCAATGGCCGCGTGCCAGATAGGGTGTCCAGTCCCTGCTTGCATGCCACAGGAGACGCCAAAGCACGCAAACTCTCATGTATCCATGCCTGATGATGACCATTGCGCAAAATTTGAAGAGCGTTTGTGGAATCTGAGGTTAAAACTTATATATATGTAAAAAAATTAACTTTCAAAACATAGATTCAAAAGCTTTGACTGCCTAAATATCTATTGGACATAAATATTGCCTACAAAAAATTCAACCTGCACCTAAAATCATTTACACGCTCCTGCTAGAATTGCATTGAGAATAGCAACTTAACCCAGATCTATAACAGGTGAGAACTTTTTAGCTTTTTAATCTCAAAGCAGCTTAAAATGTTAGTAGGTAGAGATTTATGTAGGGTCAATATTTTGAAATCAATATTTGGATAGTGTGTACTTTTAGGTCTCTATAACGAGTGGGGAAAATTTAAATTATGCTAGTGTAGTCGGGTGAAAACCGGATATCTGATACTTTGCAAAAAAGTATGAAGGTGCCTGAATTTGCCTGTGTCTGCGTTGTTTAATTTTTCCACTCTCGGCAACCTGATGTTCTGCCAACCATGGACTGGTCAACAGGCTGCACGATTGTCCCTTTTTCATTTTTAGATTCTTTATCAGCTGTGCACTGTGAACCTGCAGAAGTTCAGAAAATGACGTGCAGAGTTGCAGTCAGGTTATGCAGCTTCAATCAGCTCTAGTATGTGTTGCAGTGGTGGATAGTGGAATTTGAAAGTGGTGGTGCAGAAAACCAGTGAGGTCAAAGTTTATGGGGCAGGCGTTCGTGGAGGTGGGGGAGGGTTTTTTGACAATTGCTCTATTTTGGAGCATTTTTCAGCAATATTTCTGTAATAAATGGACAAAAAAATAGAGTTCTTATACTGGCTTCAGCCTGCCACCCTCCTTCTATCCAGGATGTGGTGTTACGTCCAGAGCTGCCGACTTTAGAACCAGGTTTAATTCATTCCGTCCATCAATTGTGTGTCTTTTGTTTCCTCGCCCTAAGTGCGCCGGGTATGCCCAGATGTGGGTCCCGGGCTCACTGTGCCACTGGAATCAAGCTATCCTGGCCGAAACCGGTCCTAGGATGCTTGTTTCCGGTCCAGAGAGGACCTGGCTTGGCAGTTCGGGCTGGACTGTTCCCATGAGGCACAGGGTCAAGACTGATTTGCATATGGCCAGGTCTAAACTGGGGTGGCATGGGGAGCAAAAGAATGATGGATTTAACCCAGATCTCTTGACTGGGGGTGAATGTTTTGATTTGTTCTGCATTCCGTCCATCAATTGTGTGTCTTTTGCTTCCTCGCCCTAAGTGCGCCGGGTATGCCCAGACGTGGGTCCCGGGCTCACTGTGCCACTGGAATCAAGCTATCCTGGCTGAAGAGGGGTGAAACCCCGAAACCGGTCCTAGGATGCTTGTTTCCGGTCCAGAGAGGACCTGGCTTGGCAGTTCGGGCTGGACTGTTCCCATGAGGCACAGGGTCAAGACTGATTTGCATATGGCCAGGTCTAAACTGGGGTGGCATGGTGAGCAAAAGAATGATGGATTTAACCCAGATCTCTTGACTGGGGGTGAATGTTTTGATTTGTTCTGCATTCCGTCCATCAATTGTGTGTCTTTTGCTTCCAGGTTTAATTCTCAGCATGAATATCCTGTAATTCTGGGCAAATCACTTAATATCACATGTGGCTATAAAAAATGAATGTGACCTTGTGTGATTTAATTGGTACTCATGAAAGCGCTAAATTACTTTGAGTCGAGTGTGCTATATAAAAACAGCACAAAGAGATTAAAACAAAGCCTTAACAAAATGAAAGACAAATAGATACCCATTTACTGGCTGTTTTGTACAAAGGGAAACCAGAAAATATGGATAAATCACGGCTACCCCACTTAAATTGTGTGATCTTAGGCAAATATTTTATTTCACCAAAACTAAATTTTCTTCATTATCACATATGAAAGCACTTTTAAATATGTGAGTTTATAATATCAGTTGTACAAAAGGTGTGGCTAAAAAACACAAAATATTTTGTACGTTTCACCGCCAGGTAGCTACATACAAAATAACGTGTAACTTAAATGAAAAATAAAAAAATTGGTACTCAGTGTCAAATGCACCGTAGTACTATGTAAAAGTCTATTAGTTAATACATTGCAGAGGTCTGTGTGTAAACAGAGAGCCACAGAATTAAATCTTGGTTAGTGCATTGGAGAATAGTGACTTATGTATTTTTAGTGCTATGAGATCACAGCTTGTGACGGAAAGCACTGTGAATATTTGTCGTTTTTAGGTCTCGCGCCTAGCGTTGCAGTGCGCAACCCTGCTCGCGCAGCTGAGACCTTAGAAAGGGCTTGAAAACGACCCACACGCTCGTGCGTGTGGTTTTGTTTTCAGAAGCCCACATTGGCTATAGCGTGCGTTTTTTTAAACGGCACGCGATTGGGCAAAGGCGGGCGCATGTCCCGCCTTTGCTCCTCCCATTCCCGACGGTGGCCAGAACGCGCAGCAGCGCGCGTTCGCCTCGCTGCCGCTGCCGCGCTCCCTCCCCCGCTCCTCTGTGGTGCGCGCGCACCATTGGTTAAATCCCTGTTCATGTGTGCCCCGCTTACGTATAGGCGCTGCACTTCCTGTTGTAACACGGCGCCCGTGACATGCAGCCCAGCTTCGTTTATATTTACCTCCTCAGATCCGTACCGAATTAGAGATGCAGATGGTTTGTAACCTGCGAGAGTTCAAGGAGTTTATCGACAACAAGATGATCGTAATCCTCGGACAGATGGAGAGCCCCACTGAAATATTTGACCACGTCTACCTGGTATGTTAGGAAATCTACTAACTCTGCATTATCTCCTTTATATTGTGCTAGGATTTCATCTCTTGAAAGCAGTGGCATACCCATGTCCTTCTCAGTCATCGACAATCTACTGATACCTCATTAAACTGCTGTCTCTCATAGATCAAAATAAGTTGTGTGAGTGGAAGTGATGTAAGCGCATTTCTTCTTTTTCAGAAGCAGTGAGAGCAGCTTCGAGGGTTCCTTTGGAAGAAACTTTACACGTTAACATGTTGAGGCAGAAGGAGCCAGGTGCAAAGAAGTGAACTTTTGATTAATATTACAGATCGATGTAGGCAGCACTGTCTGGTTTGTAGGGAACTTAGGAAACAGCCCAGAAACAGAGAGACAGTGAGTTGCTAGTCTTGTCACCGGCTCTGTTCAAGCACTTCTGTTTTTTCGGAGACAGATGGCCCCAATTAACTCTTCATCTCCGGTCTTTCCGTGTGTTGAGAGGGTATTCCCGGTTCTGATGGCAACAATGAAATGTGCACAGCAAAAATGAATCCCCTGTGACAGGAGTGGTTGCTCTTACCATTGAAAATCCCCTTTGTCCTGTTCCGTTTGGTAACCGACTAGACGATCATCTCAAAATTATGAGATTTCCTGTACGGCACTTTTCCATTGCACGGCGCTGCTACTGGGAATCCTGTGTGTTGCTTCCTGTTCATTCGGTACTCTTGGCAACTTGTGGCCTTTCCATGGCCGAGGGCAAATTAGGGAAGTGGAAAATAAAGAAACATTCCACTGGTTCCCAAAATCATTACAGTTCTCTCCCACATGTGATGGTACATGCACCTGTGTGATAGAAGAGTGGGGCACTAGTCTCCATTAGTGTGTCACTTCCCTGGAATTTTGCATACACTTGTTATTTCTGCCCTCTCTTCGCATGGCGCTGCTTACAATTTTTTAATCTCCCCTGCCTCCCCCAGCACTCCCTCCCGCCCGGAGTGCGCTTCTAATTGTGAAAAGAGGATAAATGGCTTCGCTGTTGACTTGCAGAGCATTCTCGCCAGTAAATATTTAGCTGTTTCCTCCCACTCCTGCCGGTTTACTTTACTGGCTGCCAGGGCACACTTTAACCCTCTCCACCCCAGCACACCCTTACAGATCAGCCTGGGGTGTTTTACGCCAGCGGATGCTGGACTGCGACATCCTTTTGCTCAAAATGATTGTAACCCGCCTTCAGTGTCGGAAAGCCCAGAATACTTTTTAATGTTTTTTAGCAAAGTCGGACGCATTTGTAATGTAAATACATAAAGTGATACACATTTACCCATTCATGCATTTCCAAGTACTTCACAATGAAACACTTAGCACGTATCACAGCCATTATTGCCTTGGCTCAGAGACTGTAAATTCTGCAAAGAAGGGGTGGGTGTTCTGCCTTAAAAATGCTGACCGGGCGTGAACCTTCCCTAGCGCCAATTGTACTACAGTTTCCGCAGTAATAGTTTGAAGGGTTGCTTTGGAACTTGAAATGTTTCACTAAAAAATGAGTCGGGCACGGGCCTTGCCAATGAGCATTTCTTATTATTGGTTGATTGATTTTTTTTTTTGACTTGTTAGAGATCTCCGACTGCTACGGGACATCTCTCCGCTGTGAAGGGAGTCGATACTATGATAGCTAGTCTTTACATGAATGACGTTTGCGGTGCGTGCGCCATGTTTAAAGTTCTGCGCTGTCATAATTTTTGCTCGTAGAAAGCAAACTCCCAAGGTTGGAGTTTTTTTTCTTCTTCTGAACATAAAGTAAATAACCTCAATACGTAGGGAGCTTATTCCTTGCACGTGAGGGCCACCTAACTTTTCCCTTCTGGGACTACCATCACTGTGACCCAGCTGTCCTGCGACAAACAGACTTCTTGGACAAGGGTTACCACCAACAGCGTAAGCACACTCTGTGTCAAAGGTAATCCATTAGTTTCCGAAAATCTAACTAGATCGTGGATACCACAGGTTAGCTGGGGCAGTGAGCTGCTGGTTTAGTGCCCCCCCCGCTGTGCCAACGCCTAAATCACGCCTTAGGTTTGTGAATGAAAAATATGATGTCATTTGTTATTATTAAAAAACACCTTTTTTGCAGTGGAAAAAATGCTACATAAAAATGGCTTTCTTTCCAATTAATACCTGCCAAGTATAATCCAGTATTTATATACTTTTCTTGATGAACAGTGTACTTTACTCCTATTGTTCCTTCATTCCCAAGGTTTTTAGGTCAAGCCTGGGCAGCGCATGGGCTGCTGCGAGGCATGCAGTAGTGGCGTATCGCTTTGAAGCCCCGCCCTCTGTCCGCTCATATTTTTAATTGGCTTGTGTCATTGTCCTTCATAAACGCTGGCTTCCGAGTCGTTATTAGGCGTGTTAGTCCCTCCTTGGTACCGCCTTGTCTGCATTTGTTACCTCCCATAAAGGCTTGACCTTTTACTGGTGTTGTTACATGGTCTGCTTTATAAGTCGGTGAGGACCATTTTATTTATTGCTCTTCCCTATTCCACCCACTACCTCGCAGCACGCTGCCGCTTTTATTTTAATTTTTACTAATGGTGGTCCGCTTTAACTATAGCGGACGTGTTATTTATTTGTTTTTTTAGCAGCGCGGTCCACATTTAGCGGTTGCGCTTATTTATTTAGTTTACTAGTGCCCATGCGGTGCTTTCACATTCATAGAAGCAGCGCCCTTTCTTTACACAAACCGCGTCTAAAGAAAGGTTTGCGGTCAACATTAAAGTGAAAGCGCGGCATGGGCGCTTTTACCCAAAAAATAAAAACATCTTTGTCAACTTGACAAACCTATGGTTTTCTTTTGTCAAAGCCCCATGCCACAGTTTCATTTTAATATCAGACGGGCCCCTTTCTTTAGACGCGACTTGTATAAAGAAAGGGCGCAGCCTTCTGATTGTGAAAGCGCCGCATGGGCGCTAGTAAAACAAATATTTGCAATGCAATAGGTCTCGCATTTGTGAGATTTTAAGCTATAGCATTACCAATATCTTAAACTCTCGTTAATGCGAGACCTATTGCATTCCAAATGCTTGTTTAAACTTGCATTACACACAGTATAAGATAGAATGCTACAAAATGCTCAAAAGGTTTTAAGAAAAAATGGTGTTTCCAAAATATAGATTATGTCCCTTCAACACCTCACAACTTCACACCTCAGTTATTGACTTTCCACTGCAGCTGAAAATGAATACATCTTTGCCATCACAAACCTTCCAGTGTTTAGATCAATTAAAGCCATCCTTTACATTTGTTTAAATTAACTCGTTGCGCACATTTGCATTTCTTTCAGGCAAGCAGAAAGGCTTGTTTAAGCTGTCTGCCAGGTTTCACAGCATAGGAGACTCACGGAATGGCAATTCAGCTGTAGCATTTAATGCGAACTATTGGAATTAGCCATCCTGCATTGTCACTGCTGCTGCTGCTAAGAGGAGGAAAATAACTCAGGAGAGGAAATAGTGGGAAAAGGAGAGAGCGACAGGCCAAGGACAGTGGGGAAAAGGAAGAGAGGAAGGGTTAAAGGGAGGGAAAGTGAAACCAACACTACATCTACGGAGAGGTAAGACCACCCTCCCCAGTAGTCTTGCAGTCTGGTGTCGCAGTAGACGGAGGCACTGCACACCTACAATCCACGGCGCTTCCTTTAAAAGGGGCCCATCTCCTGAAATCGCCTCTCTGCTGGAATGCTCTAATAGAATGCATGAGGCGCAGAAGCATGCTCAGTGTATTCTGTTTATAGCATGTGACCATCACAGAGCCATCCATGCTGCAACCCTTTCCTTACGACTTGGAAAGGGAGGAGTGTTAAAAGGCAGCTGAGGCAGCTGATGATAGACAAGCAGCCCTTGGAGTACAGGGCTGATACTGTACAGGCCCAGGGCTGCTTCAGAATGTGACGCTTTAAAGCGTTATTTGTGGGCAGTCCCTTAGGACTCCAATTATTGCAGAATCGGGCTGGCAGCAAGTCAGCCCGATCTGCTTAACTTTCCCTGCTTCCAGTAGACACATGCGCTCAGCGCATGTGTCTAAATTAAAACTGCCTGGCTGCCTGACGTGCATTTTGGAGAACAGACAAGGAAGGCCAAGGCAATGAATGCTTTTTGGATCATTTAAATAGGATGGTAATAGCTTTTTGCAATTACCATCAATATCACTTTTAATTTGATGGGCGAAGGCCCTCAGCCCACCCCCAGAAACCGCCACTGATATGCTGGTCAATGTTTTTTTCAGTTTTTTAGGTCTGGCGCTAGCCAAGACCTTTTGATTTTCCTAAAATTATAGGTATAATTCTTCTTCATCAATTGGTAATTCACATTTTGCCTCTACCCACTTCAGCATACAGCAAAGGGCAATGGATAACCCTAGTTCAGCCATTGACTAAATTCAATTAGAGTGACTGCATTTTGCTCTTTCACAAGGGGTATATCCTCACATAATGTAGTTCTAATCAGTGCCAGTGTTTTAGTTTTTACTTAATTATTACTTCAGTGTTGATTTTCTGTTTAGAGCCTGATGTGACTGTGATAGCAGGATGTTTTCTAACAGCTCTTCATTTTTCTTTCGATGTCAGCACAGGGCACATTCCAGCTTAATCAGTTCTTCTCTCCTGCTGATGCTGTTGTAAATTCTTTTTGGAGCAGCCTTTCTTTATCTTACTGATGGTATTTCACACCATTCCAGATTATGTCCATTTGAAACTTTTCTTTATAAAGTTATCCTCTTTTTGTACTCCTAAATGCCATGCTGGTTTATATTTAAATTCAGGACTACTACAGTTATAAGTGTAAACCCATTTATTCTGTATGTTTATCCATCTATCTATCTATCGATCTATCTATCTATATATCTAGCTATCTCTGCCTGTCTGTCTGTTTGCCTGTCTACCAGTCTTATCTGTCTGTCAGTCTATCGAACTATCTACCTCACTACCTACCTGTCTGCCTGTCTGTCAATTAAACTGTCTGTATATCTGTCTATCTATCTACCTACCTGTCTATCTTTCTACCTTTCAAACTGCCTATCTGTCTGTCTACTTACCTACCTATCTGTCTGTCTGTCTCTGTCTGTCTATCTATCTATCTATCTATCTATCTATCTATCTATCTATCTATCACAAATGTTTATTATAGTTTCCAACAACACAAACATTACCCTTCTGGGTCAAGAGTTGTTACAGCATTTAGGTCAATGTGTGGCATGTAACAGTTGTTATATATTCACATTGATACTATCCAAGGATATCTAGATAAGGCACCTCATTTGATAGTAAAAGCAACTCTTTCCAACACAAATAGTAACTTCCCCCACCCCAATTGCCACCCAAAATATGCTTCAGTCAGTAAATATGTCATTAAACATTGTATACCCCTCATTCATTAATATCACCTCGAATATCTATACATGAGAAACCCAGCTAGTCTATGATAGGAAGACAGTATGTGTGTGTAGCTTTGCCCCTCTTCCGATTCACTTTCAGGCACTAGGGAATGATCAGGGGTATCTAGTTCAAGCTCTGTGAGGCAATCTACCAGGCGATTCCACGTCATATCCATTGAGCCATGACCTCTTAGTGCCTCTCGGTGTAATACTGCACTTCCATATCCCGCCCATCGGGTAAGGTCCTCCATTCATTTAACAAACCTGGGGCCCTAGAGGCTTTCCAATGCATGATAATTTCTCTCTACTCAAGGACTAGGGACAAATCAACAATTCTGGTAGTAATTTTACATTTGTTGGGTTGTGGGAATTCCCCTAGTAAGCAGGCCAGTGGAGTACAAGGGAAATACCTTTGCGTGTTCTCAATATTAAGTCAACTACCACTTTCCAATAATCAACTAATGTGAGGCAGGACCATACCATGTACAGTGATTCGGCACTCTGCTCCCCACATCTAGGGCAGGCTGCTATAGCAGTTCGGAAAAGTCGGATAATCTTACCAGGAGGGAGGTATGCCCTCTGTAAAAAGCAAAAATTAATTAACTTAAATCTAGCATTCCTAGATACTGTGTAGGTGTTGGCAAGTATCAAAGTCCATTCTGCCTCTGCAATTGGAAGTGCAATGTCCTCTTTCCATTTCTCCCGTAGTTCCACCAGGGGTGTAGTAATGTTGGACTGTAAGGTCCAATACAGGTATGTCACCACTTTGAAATGGCCACTCGTGGTGCAGAGCACTTGGCAACAGTGGTGGGGAGGAGGTTCGGCTATGCCAGCTCTCCAGTGTTTGCGTAAGGACGCCACTACTGCTCGGTGTAAATGAAATTGCCCCCCGGTAATTCAAATGTGGTTGAAAGGTCTACAAAAGACAGGAGTTCCCCATCTCTATAGACATCACCCACCCGGGTCATCCCATATTGAGACCAGTCTGCTAGACCTCTTAGTGCATTCCTTGGGTCTACCTGTTCAAAGGAGTGTAGTGGCAGGTCAAGTGCGAAGGGCATATTAGTATGGGTGCGTTGTAGGGAGTGCTGCCAGCAGTGTCGAATAACCTGCAGGTCCACAGTACTGTCCCGAAGTGGTCACCTGGGGTTTAGTAGTGTGGATATTCCGGATCGCCTCCTCACCCTCTCCACCAGTTTTCATCCGTGAAAACATCCACTGGTTGAACCACTGGAGTTGTACTGCCAAGTTGTAGACTTCAAAATCCGGCTCATCCATACCCCCCCCCCACCAACCCTGTCAGGCGTTGTAACTTGGCCATCGCCACTCGGCATCTACTGACTCTCCAAACAAGTTCGATCAACAATGAATCCAGGTCCCGGACAATCCAGTGAGGGAAAATCATGGGCACTGTGGTAGCAGCCAGAGAAATGCCTCCATCTTATATTCTCCCTGCTACAGACAATGGCAGAGTCTTCCAAAAGTCCACAATGGCACAAAATCTTATATGTCTATCTATCTATCTATCTATCTAACTATCTATCTTGTTGCAAACCCATCTCTCTGTATCTATTGTATTTGTACAACCCCTCTTTCTATCTGAATTTCCAAGCCTCTCTATTTATCTATGTTTTCAACCCTGTCCATCTAATTCTAATAAAGATTTGCGAAGATTATAAAGAAACATTAGCTAAAACAAAAGGCTGGCAGCCAACGCCAGACAAATTGTTTTTTTGTACGTCTGGTGTTAGACAAGACCTTCTAAATTTACTAACATTATGGGCCTGATTCACAAAGGTAAACTTACACTTTTGTGTAAGTTTACAATTGTTTGCTATTCACAAAGGGATTTACGAGTAGTATCTTTACGAGTGCAGTGTCTCCCCACATAAAAAGACCTATCTTTAGTCAGCACGCTAGGAAGGGTAAAATTGCTTGTCACTTGGACCGCTGGGCGTGACACAGATGATGCACTTGTCCCCTGGTGGTGATACAGGGTTGAGGCCTCACTGCTTGGAACCCTGGGTGTGACACAGATAGTAAGCATGGGTCCTGGGTGTGATAAAGGGCCCGTACCTCAATCTTATTTTTTAGTCTAAAAGATTTTCTCAGTGCTACAGGTTTCTTAACGCTTGGTATATGAAAGAAGTGAGAGGTGTTGTTCGCTTGGACCGCTGGGCGTGACACAGATGGTATGCTAAGCCCCTGTGTGTGAAACAGGGTGCCATTTGGATGTTAGGGAAAAGCTTAGGATCTGATGGATCAGGCGTAGCTTGTGTTTGGTCAAGAGGGGACTGTGGTTCTCTGAGTTATTCCTTTTCTCCCCTAACAAAATTGTAATTTTCTTTGTCCCAGAGACAGACTATCGGCCCACTTAGTCCTGTGTACCGCACAGGGCTTCCCCTGGTCACAGGATAGCATGCTCTAGGAGCAGGCTAAGGAATTTTTGATGAAGTCATCATTTTGTCTCTGTCAAGCTTTTTTCTTATTGTAGTATTGAAGATGATGCAAGGTATATTTGATGTTGTTTAATGCTGTGGTGCCAGTAAATCTATGCAACTGTATTTTGGCTTGAGTATTGTGTTTCGTCGATGTCTCAATGTGCTATATGAAGGTGTTGCTATTTCTCACAATCGTTATTTCATATCAAAGTAAAGTCTGCTATTTGATGCCAAATTTCATGACGTTTTAACAATTGCACTTTCTTCTACATTGTGACCCTTCAGATGCATTGCTATTTGTGTTTGTGAAATGTACATACTGATGCATCTGTGAATAGCGTTGACCTCATAATAAGTAACAATGATGTGCACATTCCGGTCAGTCACCAGGGGAGCCAGGAAAACCAGCTCATGTACCATTGCTGCTCAGGGGCATCTCCCTCCTCACGCATGTCTCTTTGCAAATGGTGCAATGCTTGGATGGCTAGAGTTAAAGTCCCATTGTCTAGTTCGTTGCTTGGGATAAACGTGCAGCAGGACGCTCCGATCTTTGCACACACTTCTCGCTCTATTGCGGTCATTAAGTCCAACACATATCGATGATGCATCAACATGAGGCAGATATCCTTAGTTCTTCCTTGATTTCATTAAGGCCAAACTCAGTGCTGTTCATCATACTGAGCAATTCCCACCTGGTTATTTGCAACTAGCGGCTGTTCGCTTTCATCTGCACTGTGAAGAAGGGTATGGACCCTCCTGCTTTTATTTGTGTGTCTAAAATAGTCTGAATTCTTTTGGCATGTCCTTGTACTGAGCCCAGCCAAAATACTCAGCAAATCTTTTTTCTAGAGCCTGATGCAACAAAGTCGTCTTCTTCTTTAGCGGATGTTGGTGCAATTCTGAGAGATCTTCTCCAAGAATGACTAGGGTCAGGTGAGTAGGGAGCAGAGGCCACACCATCTGGGGATGAGCTGAGTGGAGGCAAACTCGCCGCATTGCCAGTAGGTATCCATCAGCGTGGAGGTGCCCCATTGGATGTCCGGAATGTGCAGTACTGTGCCACAGTTTTTGTTTGTTCCCATTGGAATGGTTCCTTTACCTCTGAAACAAAAGGAATGCATTGTAAGTTTCCGTACAATAAGGGATTGTCCCTTCCCTTCTAACCACGTATATCTATTCACTTCAGCATCCCAGATTTCCTGAAATGGGGTATCTATGCTGTGATTGGTTCAACCCTCCTGTACGAGACTCTTTTTCCTTTGTATCATCGAGGTGGATGAGCCTATACTGGAACTCCAAGTCTGGGTTCCATTTGTTATTGAAGAAGAGAGCCCCAGATATGCTACGGGCAACCCTAGGATCACAGATGGAAGCAGGAGTGGACGTGTTTGTGCATTGGTGTGGTAGGATTGCTTCCTCCAAGAATCTCTTTTCTGGAAAGTCTCAGGGCCAAACAGTAGCCTCCGCTTTGGTACTCCTCCTGCGCCTCCTATCTGGCTCAGTCTGAATGTCACTAGGCAAAAAGGTACAATGCTGTGGGATTCGTCTCGTATCGGGGCAGATTTACTAGTACTCTATGGGGTGCTACGCTGTTGGGTTGTATCTTGCCTCTAATCCTACATTGGTATGGGTGGAGAAGGCATTTTGATTTTTTGGAGGCTATCTCTTGGAACAAGTAAAGCCTATCTGCGCATGCTGCATGTGGTATCAGCGAACAGACATAACATGACCTGGCTGTTGTCTTGAAGCCCACGGCCATCATATGCTAATACCATGTGTTGTGTAAGAGGGTTCTCTGTAGTATGTGTGGAATGCTAATGTTGGGTTCAGTGTAAAAATAAGTGATGTGGGAGAGGTCCCATCGCAAGAGCAGTGATAGTTTCAGGGTGGACTCCATTTGACTAGGCAGTTCTTCAGTGATGAATGGATGCGGAAACACCCATAGTAAACTGAGGGTACATAGAAGTGCAACAATACATAACTTATTGCACATTGCAGGTCTTGGAATTTGATCCAGGGGAGATGTCTGTATTCCTCTGATAATTGGGAGTGTCTTTAGTCAAAGTTTGAGGCAAAAAGTTCACCGTACAATTCACAGTTCTTAATTCGCACACTGTAGATCCTGTCGGGGTTCTGATGTGGCTCCTGAAAAAGGTGGAGCACTTAGATTTTTGATTGCCAACCTGTTGAATAAGAGCTACGTTCACTTGGTTAGTTAAAAAACAGTGCATTATTGCATGTGCCATCATTTTCCTTCAGGATACCCGTGCTTTCTTTTTGAGGGGTGTGCTATTTTCCCCATGTATTCACACCATTTTCAGTGAGGTACTGGAAGGTGGCCCCAGTCGGGGTATCTTATTTTTAAAAGTGCATTATGGTTCATGGGATGCATTAATTTGTATGGGTTGTTGGCCCTCTCCGTAGAAAGCTGGGATTTTAGACTGGTGAAAATTTTTACGGGGTGATCTCGTGAACATGGTATGGTATTAATTTTAGCTAGGGTTCCACGGGTGTCTAAGACCCTCTTACCAATGCGTACATGGGGTTGCTATTGGTGTGGGTGGTGTCTTTTGACAAACATTTGCCCAAGGCGATGTATAAAGAAGGGTCATGTCACAATTGCAAGTTTGTCGGCGATCGCAACATGCCCTGAGATCACATGTATACCCTTCTAGTACTGGCATGTGGCGTACAACGTGACCCTCCCTAGTGGCACCAGGTGTCTTGACTATACCCTTTTTCTAGAACCTTTTTTTGGGGGGATAGCTTTGGGCTTCTTTTTATCAGTCTTTTGAACACTTTCCCTAGATCTCACATGATCGGCTATCTTATTTTTATCAGGAAACAAATGGCGGTGATCGGAAAGCTGTCCCATGACCTCTGTGTGCTTCTGATATTGCGGTGCCTGAAATTGGGCTTATTTGTTCCTTCAGATGGTGTGAGTAGGGCCTGGTGTATTGGCTGAGTGCTATGCCTGATACGAGAATGAACACATTCCTGTGTTCCAATCTTGCAGGGAACTTTGATGGACTTGCGGACTCCCTTTCCCTGGTACCCCCCTCTCCTTCAGACCATGTCTTTTCCTGGGTATTTGGATGCGGTTCCTAGTTGTGACTGTGGGCTTCTAACTGGTGGCAGGCTTCTGTAGTTTTTGCTGGAGGGGCATGACCTAGCGAACAGGCTTTGGACACTTGGAAAATTTTGAGGAAAAAGGAAGGAAAAACATTACTGCATGGAGACTCCAGAGTTTAAGGTCAAAATTAATGTAATGAATTTGATGGACTTGGATAGTTGGTTATTCGGGTGTACCTCCCCTCCTGAATGACTCGGCGCCATGCAGTGCTTCGCAACCTGTCGGATCTTGTGCGGTGGAGGTTATGGGGTCTTTACTATCCTGAGCATAAGGGAAACCTGGCTCCCGACACTGAAGGACAGCTCAGTTTTGGAACTTAAAGGGGACCTCCATTGGATGGAGGCTGCTGGGTTTTTTGGAGTGCTGTTGGAACCTCACGCCATGAAGGAATATTGGTCCCAGGCTGGTGGCCCAATAATGGGGTCATTTCAATTTAGTGATCAGAACCCGTCCCAGTTGACTTGAGGGTGCAGGGACCTGGGTGCCTGCTTTTAAGGACTAGATGGGAGGCCACCCAGCCTCCTCGTCAGACTGACCTCCCCCCAAAGTGTGGTAAGCCAGCCCCACCCTGGGGGATCAACAGCAGAGTGGGGTCTAGGCTTCTGTAGACACCCTGAATGGCGGACTCTAGTGAGGATACCTGATCGACAAAACACGTCCAGCAACCCTGAATTAGCAAACGCAAGTAAAGGCTTACATTCCTAATGTTGTGTCATTGGTCCTTCTTGTGAGTTTTGGTACTGTGAATTGTGAGGTGTGCATGAAATGGATGCTTCGCATTGGGGGTTTTGACTTACTGCACATTTAGTATCTGTGTTTGCGCGAAAGCGTTGCCCACTCAGACAGTTATCTCTCCCTGCTGCGGTTGTTGCTCCGGGCCTTGTTGGGCTGGGTTTCCTGTCTGTTGTTGCTGTTGCCATGCATTTGTCCAACTACTTGTATCTTGAGCCGTGGTCCCGACTTTCTTTCTCCATTCGTATCTTGCTGTTTATCAATGTCCATATCTTTTTGGCTGTGTCAACTAAGAGGCAGTGTGCATGGCATGCCCACTATTGAGCAAATTCGCATAATTCACCTCAGCAAAGGGGGTCTGATTGGTAGGTATTTTCCTCGCCTGCGTACATGCGACGTGGAAGTGTTTTAATGGCGTTGGCTCTAGGAAAGGAAACCCTAGGGAGGAGCAGGCTATAGTTCCGTCATTGGCAAACTGGATGGACATTTTGAGCTTGGTCATCAGGTCTCGTCCTAGTATATTATAAATACGTGTTGAGGCAGGCTCTGCGACATAGGCCTGAGGTAACTGATTGACAGGTGACATGTGGGGTGGCACGTCGCCAGCAGCAAAATGCACGAACAGAAAACTCAGGTCAATCTCCCAGATAAGTGCAGCAACACCACAATGGTCGAGGGAGATTCACTCCAATAAAGCACACATGGCCAGAGGGGTGCCCTCATTCCCAAAACATCATAAAGTCAGATGCCACACAAAGTTAGGAACACATAGCCAATTAAGACACAGCACACAGAGTACATGCAGTGATCATGCGACCCTCATGCTGGACACCTGGACACATTACCCACTGGCCCCATTGGGTCCACGCAAGGTCGAGGCCCACCTGCATTTGTTATCAGAGGCCTTATTTATGACTCCACAGACAAGGCCTGCATTCTTTTTCTGAAAAAGGATTGTTGGAAGTACTTTATGACACCCAAAAACTGTATAAAGACTCATTCAAATTGATTGTACTTTGAGACAGTCCTCAGACCTGTTTCTATAACTGTGCTCCGGCTGAAGTGTTTAATTAAACCAACTGTTCCTGTTATGCCAAATGCCTTTTGTCTTTTTTCAAAGTAAATTCATATTCAATATTCGAACAACATTTTGCTGTCTCCTAATTGGCCAGCATGTGCTTGCTTAATTTCCCCTTCTTTTATTGCTGATCTGTAGCATGGACCAAGGACTGATTGCTTTAGCTTAATTAGTTTCATTTCGCTGCTGGTGATGTGATTGTGATTCAATTTTTCTTTTTTCTTCCCCTATCCTCCTTGTTGCTTCTTCCCTGACACCCCCTTGTCTGTGTTACTTCTTCCCCTCCCACAACCCTTGTTCATGTTGCTTCTTCCCCTCACACAACCCTTGTCTCTGTTGCTTCTTCCCTCCCACCCCTGCCCCCGTAGTTTGTGTTGATTGCTCCCTCCCATCCTCACCCTCCTGTTGTCCTTGTTGCTTCTTCCCTCTCACTTCCCACCCTCCTGTAGTTCGTGTTGCTTACTTTCCAGCCCCACCCTTCCATTGTCTGTGTAGCCTCTTCTCTCCCACCCCACTTTCCTGTTATCAGTATGCCCCCCGCGCCCCCCCCCCCCCACCTACCACCAGACAAAACATTTTATAACGCGGCCAGCACTGGCTGTGCCGTAGCCCTTTTTAAAACATTTTTTATATCCATTGCACTTTTGTTCCTGGGTAGGCCTTAGCTGCAGCTCACACGTCAGTGAGTCTTGAACAATTATAGATTTTCCATTTTTTTTCCTGCGTCAGAATTGTGTTAATCTTTTTGCTATTCCAAAGCGTCTTTATGTTGCTTCAAATATTTGATTTTTATGGGACGTTCGTCGAAGTCTGCCTGCTGTTTTTGGCACTATTCCTGGAATTGCTGAAGCCGCGCCCACCAGAAGATGCATGCCAGAAGAGAGGACAGATTTACATGACATGCTGGTGTAATGATATTGTTCTGGACGCCAAAATAGCTGTAGCTGATCAGTGCCAATTATAATATCTGCCTTGAAATGCTTTTTGGGAGAACGGCCCGAAACAAGCGTGTAAGCGGCTCCTGTTTGGCAAAGGCTTTTTAGTATTCGTAGCTCCACAACATTGCAATGCCAACACCTGGGCTCCGTCTCCTTCATCCCCAGTTGGTACGATATGTGTTCCTCCTTCGCCCACTAGTCCATTCACGGTCTAAAAAGCATTTTTTGTACATAAACACTTACTTACAGCAGAAACGTTGTACATACTAACAAGCTCTTATATCAGATCATTGGCACCAGATGTTTTATATATATCGTGGGTTGAGATGTTTGGTAACCAAATGTATTGTATAATAATGTCAGAGACGTTTTAAGGCATGTGAAAAGTGGGCTGTGACCCAGGGCCCCTGCCTTTCAGGGGGCCCCTGATAGAGCAAGCTCTGTTCTGGGAAGAGTCCTGCCTTGATGACCATGAATAATTCTTCAACAGATTGTTTTAAATATCGTTTTCTTTTCATCTATTTTTAATGTGAGTGATGTGTGAGAGTCTATTGCAGACATTTGCAGAGAAATGTTATGTTTACATTTTATGCAACATCCATAAAAATATTCCTTTAGAACAAAACAGAACCTCACATATGAGAAATGGGAGGGTGTCACAGAGATTGTTTTCAGTAATATTAGTGAACTGCTGCTGTGTTACAATATTGAAAACACACGTCACTATCCCTGAATATTAGATGTGCAAAACATTTAGAATTTGGAGCAATGTGCCTGTCAGTAACCTGGCCAAGGAGGACAAGAAAGACCTGAAATTGGACCAAACATTGAAAGCTGTTCCGAACAGGGCCCCCAAAATATGTTTGGCCCAGGGCCCCCCAAATCCTTAAGACGTCCCTGAATAATATCATTGATTTAGCATGTACTAGCCCTGACAAGGGTTTGAAGAGGTATGGGGCAATTCAGTGGCAACTTGGGAAACTTTCAGATCTGGCATGTTACCAATCAGGGCCGGTGTTAGATGAAGGCAACACTATATAATAGGTGTGTGTGGGTGAGTACTATGTGAGTCGCATAAGGAAATTTCACCAGTGGTGGTTTGCCATGTGACATGGGGGTGGAGAGGAAGGAAAAACCCCAACATTCACCAAAACTGCATCATTTTGTGAAATTCCTGAAGTGGCAACTTCGTTCTGGGCGTGATTCACCTGAATGTTTCACTAACCTCTAATGGGTAACCAGCCACTACTCCAACTGCAAGAGGGCCCCCGTTTTGCACTACAGTCACCAAAACAAGGCCTCGTTTGTACGGAAAGGGACTGCACCATTGCTGAAATGTTGTGCAGTTTACTTAAACCCAAAAGAAAAGCATTTGGCAAAGCCAATATGTCTGCCAGCGGGGGCTCCTCCGCTATGGCGGCCAGCGTCAACATTTGAAAAATAAAATGACAATAAAGCGTGTTTATTATCGTTTTATTTTTCTCCTATTAAATGCGTCTTTGGGGTGGGGCAATCGCGGGGGCAGTTAGGAGAGGGAGTGGTGGGCAGCACTGCTAACAGTGTGCATATGGGTTTGGCCGGCCGTCTCAGGACTGCCAAACCCACATGCGCACTAAAGCTGTCTCCAACTCAGCTGGGTTGGAGACAGCAAAACACAGTCTCCCTATGTCCCAGGGAGTGCAAAACTTTGGTGCGTGGCCAATCCTGATGGTGCTCTCATGCATCAGAGCAGCGTCAGAATTGGTCACAGGGGAAGCTGGGAGCCTGTGCTGCAGCGAGGAAGAAGCAGAAGAGCGGCGTTTCGGCGGCCCGCGATGTGGCAAGTACGTTCTGTTTTTTATTTTTTGTATTTTCTTTGTACATCCCCTCACAGCCCCCCGCCACTCCGCTGGCACACCAGCCGCTACTATTGTCTGCACATGCAAGAGCTTTTGACTTTGACAATGTCTTTTAGCCATGTTGTACAGCAGTGCAGCAGCTGTGCACCCTGGCTAAAAGTTAGAAATTAAGCGGTATGACATAGCCAGTGCTCACCATGACACAGTGCGTTTTAGTCTAACTTTTAGCCATTCTGCAAAGCTTTGCAGAATGGCTAAAACGTAGACTAAAGAGCCAAATCAGTGCTGCAGACGCAACAGTAGCATTTAATTTACAGGCCCTAGGGACATGCAACACCACTTTACTAGGAAGTTACAAGTAAATTAAATAGGCCAATTGGATGTCAGCCAATTGTACCATGTTTAAAGGAGAGGTCAGAAGCGCTTTAGCACTGGTTGCGGTGGTAAATTGTGCAGAGTCCCAAAAGCCAGCAGAAACGGGTTTAGGTAAAAGGAAGGTGAAGGCAAAAAGTCTGGGGATGACCCTGCAAACAGGGACAAGTCCATCATCTGCCAACAGCCAGGTATAGTTATCTTCCAGAGCTCAGGTCATCAACACACACACAGACACACAAGGCTTTCAGCATGTCCCCTTTGGTCACTGAAATGTTTGGGTAATCCCTCTTCAGCCTCTGCTTGTCTGAAAGTTTCCACACTTTGTATGAGACCACTGCAGAATTGTGCAGTTACCCATTTTTTTGTGATGATTGGAAAAGGAGTTTGTTTCTACATCCCATATAAGACCCAAATGAAAATCGATAATAGTTGACCCTAGTGGTATGTAAAGTTCTGTTTTAAAAAATGTCAAACTCGGGATTATCAAAAGTGCCGTTCAACGCGTCTCATCAGCCAAAGTTGCTGCGCTGAGTTGCGTGACAAGGAGAGAGCAGGAAAGTGCCATATCTAATGAGACATGGCACTATCCTGCTCTCTCCTTAGCGCTGGCGCACAATCAGACAACCGAGCGCACAAACATACCATTTCACCATAGTGCAAGGTTGTTTGCATGAGTCTTGCATAGGTTTTGTACTGAAAGGGTCCCCTTCCAGTACAAAATACTGTGCTTAGACTAACTTTAAAGCTTTTACCACTTTGGAATTGTACTGTACAGTGCAGTACACATGCAAAGTGGAAAAAGTTAGGAGAAATAAAAGCATCTCTCCTTTTTAACACCTGCTTTAAACAGTTTGATGAAAAAACATGGGTGGTTGCATGGGAACACCCATGTACCACTGATGGAATGCTCGCTTGACAAAGAGTAACGCAAAGCAGCGCTAAGCACTGCTTTGTGTTACTTTAAGGGAACCTTTGAGCGCATAGGAAAGTAATTTAAAAAAAAAAAAAACATTTTGTGCAGGTTTACATTACTTTTATGAAGCAGACCCAGCGCAAAACGTTTGTTAATCTGGGCCTAAAGGTGGCACTGAGAATTGAAGCCTCACTGCCCATGCATTTTGCCCTGCCCTCCCACGCCTTTCAGGTGCATAATTTATGAAGCTAAAAGTCAATTGAGTGGACGGAAATGGGACCATTGGCCACTTTCTGGAAAACACACATTAAGACACAAACGAGCGGCTAACAAGGTTGGAGGCTTCCATTTATGTGTGTTACCTGTGGTCCAAAAACTTCAAAGCATTTTGGATTAAGTTTACTTGTTGGTACTCATCATAAGAACCAGGGCCGGACTGGGAACAGAAACCGGCCCTGGCAAACTGCTCAGCCGGTCCCCCCAGGGGTGAGGGGGAGTGCGGGCGAGCAGTTTGCGAGGGCCGGTTTCGGACGATTTTGTTACCGGGGCCAATATTGCCGACCCCCGGTAACAAAAACGGCCCCCCAGGGGCCCAAAACAGGCCCCCACCCTAGCGGCCTACCGGGGAAACGCCCGGTGCCTGCTATGGCCAGTCCGGCCCTGATAAGAACAGTTGAGAACTATGCGGATTATCCCGAGGCCGGTTCTCTTTAAAGAGTTCAAGCTGACTTCCAGAGATATTAGAACAGTAGGAAAAATACTTTATGGAATCCAGAGGAAGAGGTTCTTGGAAATGTTACTAAACTCGGTCCCTATTGACCAGGAAAGTGAGCAGATTTAGCAGCCGATACACATTCCCAGAGTTCAGGGGTTGAGTAGCTCAGTGTTCTACTCGGCCAACAGAAATAGGACAGACTCGGCAACAACTCTCAGACACTCTAGAACATCGGTCTTGCCAATGTGTACCTAGTGCATGCTGTGAGCTTTTACTTAGGCTGCTTTAGAGGACCTAATCAAAGAGGAAGCTATCATGCTTTACATAAGAAGAGAGAGGGAACACTAAACAAATTTATAATTTGAATTTTTCTGAGACGTAAAAAAAATTACATGCATCAGGCAGCTTTGGGACATGGGAAAAGTGCATGGCTGTAAGAATGTCGTATTATTCAACATTCCCTGCATCACATCCTCATCACCAATGTGTGGTAAACAAGTACCGGATTCATAGTGATAATGCAAGAAGCTTTGTTAAGCGCATATCTCAGTGGTGGTCCTGCAGGCCCAGCAGCTCTGCCTATGTTACTGTTTTGTTTGAAATGCCTTTCGGCCTTGCTTCGGCTGCTGCCGTGTTTCAAAGATTAATGCATAACTTGTTCAAAAATCAAGATGGTGTAACCTATTTCCAGGACGACATTTTAGTCATGGGTCGGAATAAAATTGAGCATGATGATCGACTGAAAGCTGTTCTTGGTAAGTTATCTGAGAAAGGGTTAGCTGTGGAATTAAAGAAATGCAAATTTGCAATGAAATCAGTCACTTACCTTGGTCAAGAGGTTGGTGGGGATGGTATTTCACCAAAGAAAAGTTTAATCGAAGCTATTAGCAATGCATCTGCACCCAAATCTAAGGATGAAGTAAAATCGTTTCTTGGCTTAGCCGAGTTTTATTCAAAATTCGTACAAAATTTTGCTACCAAAACCTATAGTATGAGGCAATTACTCAAAGTAAAGCAAGAATTCTTTTGCAATATGGAACTCCAAAAGGATTTTGAGGCAATAAAGCAAGATCTTATTTCTGCCTTTCCTTTACAAGGGTTTGACAATCCTGCCCATAGCATCATTACCACTGGTGCTAGCGGTAAGGGTCTAGGGGCGGTTTTGTCACAAGTTAATGAAAAAGGTGAAGAAGTAACAATTGCATTTGCGTCTCGCTCTCTATCTCCTGCTGAGGAAAAATTCTCTGTTATTGAGAAGGAGATGTTAGCTACTGTATAGTCAATGGAGAAATTTAGACAGTTTGTTTGGGGTACTAAATTTACTTTGCGCACAGATCATAAACCTTTTGCTTAAAGTATTGACTTCTGAAGGTATACTTAAAGCTACACCCAGAATAGCAAAAATGAGTTTGAAACTATTAGATTTTACTTATGAAGTTGAATACTTACTTGGCAAAAGGAATCAGGTAGCTGACTACCTCAGCAGATCCCCCTTACCCCGTGAGGACACAGAGTGTACTGAGTGGGATGATTTTAAGGTAGCAATTGTATATGATGGTGCAAGTGCTATCTCTAAGGAAGAGTGGGATACAGAATATTTACAAGATGAAATTTTGAGCAAAGCGTGTAATTTTGTCGTTAAGAGGTGGCCTAACAAAAATGATCTTCAAAAAGACTTAAGAGCCATGTGGGAAATCAAAGATGAATCGTCCATTGATAATGCCAATTATATATGCAGAGGTGAAAGGATTATTGTTCCTTCGAAATTGCGCAACAGGATTTTAGAGATCAATCTTGAGGGTCATTTGGGCATTCTCAAGTTGAAAAGCAGAATCAAAATGTCATACTGGTGGCCGGGTATGGATAAAGATGCAGAAAGATTTGTCAAACAATGCTCTATCTGTCAAGAAGCTGACAAAACTCAACGTGTATTCAGACCTACTCTAGCATGAGGTTTATTCCTAATCATCCCTGGGAAGATTTAAGCATTGATTGGTTAGGTCCCATTGAAGATGATGAGGGTAATCATAAACACATTCTTGTGGTCATTGACAATTATTCTAAATGGCCGGAGATTGAAATTACAGAAAATTTTGACACCAAACAGGTCATTTGCTTCTTAGAAAATTTGTTTATACGTGAAGGTATTCCCAAGAGTATACTCAGCGACAATGGTCCTCAGTTTTCCTCAGAAAAATGTGCAAATTTTTTTTAGAAAGGAATGGCATTTGTGGAAGGAAAACCCCAGTCTATCACCAAGCTGGGAATGGTGTCGTAGAACGTTTTAACAGAGTTATCATGGGGAGCATGCAAGCTTCCTTAAATGCTGGAAAAGATTGGGAAAAATAACTTTTTAGCACTTTATGGGCTTACAGAATTACACCCACTAATACCAGTTATAGTCCTTTTAGGATTTTGAGAGGTAGAGAACCTTTCACAAAAGACAATGTTGCTTGGAACACTATGAAAGTGTGTGGCAAGTGGTCACCTGCAATTGTTCGATCAAATTTAAGGAAAATGCATGAATCTTACAAGGTTCATTTTGACAAAAAGCATTGTACTAAAGATGTTGACTTAAAAAATGGAGATTGGGTTAAAGTAAAACTTGCATCCAAAGTGAAAAAGGGGAAAGCAAATATTCTGCACCGTTACAAGTCATTACTACCTACTCAAAATCTGCTAAATTAAGTGATGGCAAAGTTTGGCATCACAGTAGAATGGCTAAATGTGATAATGTCAATATTAACTCAAGCTCAAAATGTGGTGATGGTAAAATTACTGATGTTAAGTTGAAACACACATCTTCACACTCTATTACTACTCATAATGGGGTTGTTTTGGAAGATGGTAAACAATCTTCCAGTAACACTGGCAAGTTAACTCGTACTGGTAGAGTAGTAAATTTACCAGTGAAATATAGAAGTTTTGTCATGTAATTATTTTTTATTCCTTTCTTTCTTTTCCTTCTCATTGTGTAAGAAGGGGATATAGTGTTTGTTGGTATTTACTATGTATTTACCGTGTATTATACTGCACCTTATGCAGTTCACAATATGTTTTGATATAGTTATCACATTATTCTCCTCATTACGTTTATGCATCTTGACAACGTTGCAATTTTAGTTATTGTTAAATTTTGTATAAAGAAGGAAGATGTGGTATTAGCATTATCCTTGAGTACAATTCTGTGTACGAATCCACTTAGTTTCCCAACTTCACCAGAAAACACACTGGGTAACTGTTTAATGATGTCATTAACTACATCTTTGTCTCCTTCATCTAAAAGCATAACCTGGTCATCCATTTTAGGATTAAGGATGATTCCCAGTTCTCCTTGATCAATCCAACCTAATACAGATGGTCCCTTTTCTGCGACGTATAACTTTCCAAGTGCGCTTCTGTCTTTAAATTTGAAAACTTCTTCAACAAACCCGACCATAGGAATTTTTTCACCCGTGAAAGTTACCGGTTGAATGTCAGGAGGTCTCAACTTTTTATCAAGAACGTTGGCCAATTTGCTCTCCCAAAATGTGCGTTGTATGATAGTGTATAGAGAACCAGAATCAGGTACAATTTGTAAATGTATTCCCCTATACTTATATCACATACTGGTTTTTTCCTTGAGTTGGTACAAACATTCAATACAACACTCTCTGTATTGCACATGTCATCTATACATAGTATTCCATCATCACTTGAAGAATCAATATACTCAACTTCCTCATTTTTTCCTCAACGCACCCCACAACTTTCTTGTTACCTCAGTTGATTCTCCTTCTGCAAACTTTTGCAAAATGACCAACAATTCAGCAAAAAGTGCACTTAGATTTTATAGCGGGACACCACTTCTTACTGGCAGTATGGCCTTTATAACTACATCTATAACAGATTGGACGTTTGTCTTCTATATCACTTTTGTTTGGATTTGTAAATTTCTTAACAACCTCTTTGTTCGGCCGTCAATCACTTTTCTTTGCATCGAATTTGTTATGTGAAACTTTACTGACAATATTCCCTTCATCATTATTCTTTAATGCTACTTTAGCGCACCTTCTAGACATCTCACCCTTCTTCACTATAGCAATTACTTCATTTAAAGGAGCATCTCCACATACCCATAACTTTTCTTGAATAGCTGAGTTATTGGAGTGCATAACTAGTTGGTCTCTAACAAAACTATCATGAAGAGTCCCAAACTCGCAATTGATGGCTAGTTTTTTCAAAGCTGAGACATAGTTTTCAACAGATTCTGATTTGTTTTTTATTCTTTGGAAAAATTCATACCTATTGATTCCTACACAAACAGTAGGGTGATAATGTGCATCTAGATCTTCTAAGGCTTCTAAAAAAACATTTGCGTTTTCAGTAGATCTTACCTTTTTTTCCATTTGATTAAATATTCTAGAACCTTCTGGTCCTAAGCTATGTAATAACATTTTCTTTTTCCTAGAAGGTGTAAACTCATCCTCATTTTTCTCTTCTAAAGCTGCAACATAGTTTAAAAAATAATCTTTCCAATCTGACCATTTTAATAATGGCTCACCTGGACGAGTAAGAAATGGAACAGGAGGAACTAGACCGTAACTTTGAGATGCCATGCTAAAATTAGAAATGATGAATATAAGAATAATATATTATATTATACAATTGAAATGAAAACTAGAGCAGAATATCAAGTACTTGGTGGTAAAGAATTAAGTGTATCACAGGTTATACAATGACTGTATGGTATTGTTCATGTATGGTGTGCACATCACTGTGTACTGTATATGGATGTGGTAACAATTACTTATGCCACTGACTGCTCCTTCAATGATGGTGTTGATAAATGTAGTGTGCGTGTCACTGAACACGCTCCACACGATGAATAACAAGAACAAGACTTATACGCTTAAATGATATGCGATGTGTATATCACCGTAGTGTCTAGTTTCTAAGTCAAAGTTAAATAATTGTATTTTCTAAATACTGTGTTGAAGTTCCATTGCTGAGATGTCTCCGGTCGTAGTCTTGAGTGGTTGCTAGGCAGCAGAACCAAATCACCGAAGAGACAGAAAAAGAAAATGGCTGACACGCAAGGTCACATTGCGTGACCCCGCGTGGTGACGTGTATCGTAGTATTGACGACTCCGTGTCGCTAGATGCAACGTCAGCATGTTGTGTGGATCGCTAGTGAGAATACGTCACCTCAATGGAGCACGAGCGGGGTGGAATGTTGCCGCTGCTCGAAAAATGCGGCCGAGAGGGGAATCTACCAAAAGTCACTTGCACCAGGTACAATTGATGAAAGTTTCCAATATCTTCAGCTGTTCAGGAACGCAATTCTTGATCTGTAACGTCGCTTCCCTCTGTAACTGGGTGGAAGTTCTTGATCTGTAACGTCGCTTCCCTCTGTAACTGGGTGAAGATTTTCAGTTCTCACGCTTGCTCAATTGAGTAAATCCTCAGATCGCTGAAAACTGTTTAAGGTCTTGTGGCAAGCGAAATTTCTTGCTGAATAGTGGGAAGTGCAAATTCTCAGCGGAGAATTTTTAAAAGTCAATAATCATGGTTTACCCTGAGCAGCTTTCTTCTCTGTTTGCTGCGCTTAGTGTTCAGTGGTAACCGAAAATTGTAGCATAAATGTGAATCCTCGTGGAGCTCTTCTTGTGTCTGAGTCTCTACGCCCATAGATCGTTGCCAAAATGTAAGAACGAATCCACACCATGGAATGAGTATAGGTGTAGTCTTTATTCGGAGCAAGCAGGTACATCCACTTCACAGCAACTCCTCTCTCCAACTGCCCCACATCAATATTCCAGAACCCTCAGTGAGGATATCAAGCTTCCAGTCACCATGACACTGGTAACCCTGGTAGCTAAGATATCACAGCCTAGAACCTCACTGTCAGGAAAACAGATCAGACTCCAACACTTGTTTACAACAAGCAGGTTAGGTTTTGGGATAAGAGACAAACTACAGGAGTAGGATGGTCAGTACAGGTGTTGCTGTATCTTGTCAGTGAACAGGTGTTATAGGTATGCCAATTGTGTACAGAGCTTGCAGGTGGTAAGCAGGTGGACAGTAGTCTATCAGGATGGCTTTTTTTTTCATTTTACTCCACGCAGTGTGAGGGAAAACCGATGTGCGGCTATCAGTGCTTACTATGGGGCCAACAACGGTGGCGGATTGGCCCGAACTAAATGAGAACCTAAGTTCTAACCTGGATATGATTTTCACCCACCCATGTAACGAATTCCACATGGTTGAGTGTGGATGCTGACAGACCATTTGGCTTCAGAGGATTAGATCATATAGATTAATGCGCCCTCAAGAAGTCCGTTTTTGTGGACGAAACACGTTGGCTGTCTTTGTTGTACCATTTGGAGTCCTGTTTTTAACAAGCAAAATAAAAAGGACAGGAACATTGTGAAATTTGAATGGGAAATATTAAGTGTGCTGCACCTCTATTTATATCACTGTATGGTTTTGACTAAGTGGTCGCACCTTAGCAGAAGGTGCTTATAGAGAGTGCACATGGACATTAATTAATAGCTTACATTCACTCTTATTGGAACATGGGGGAAGTGCAGACATCTTTGGCTGGCTGCTTTTGCTCTTTTGTTGTATTTGTTTATCAGGATGTGGTCAAACGTTTCAAAAGTAGGTGGTTTTGCAGACAGTTTTTGAAGGATGTGAAAAATGTCACCTGTCTAGCACTTCAAGGAAGCCGTTTCAGACCTTTGCAGCACAAATAGAGAACTGCCGGTTTCGTGTGGAGACTTTGTTGACTGAATTATTTCTGATTGTAAATGACTAGTGCAGCATTAGTGTCTGTTATTATCTGTCTGATATTATTAATTGTTTCTCTTATAATAGGGGTGCTTACTTTCAGAGCTTTGTAGATAATGCTATGTATCGGAAGGTTTGGGGCGCGAGCCACTTGTGTTCTATAAGAGCAGACATTTTGGGATTTAATTTCTTTGTGTCTTTGCCCATTCTTTCTGGTATCAGAATGGGACTGTGTACTAAGTAACATCTGGCAAAAGTATTGTTTTCTAAATATTGTTAAAAACATTATCGCCCCATTGAATTTAATAATGAAAATCAGCACACATGGAGTGATAGTTATGTAAACAATGTTTAGGACATGATATTAATGTCTGCCAATATTTTTGTCAATGCTATTCTGACATACAAACTATTCGTTTAGTTACTGGCACTGCTTTTAATGGGGCTAGTCAGGTAGCAGGAAGGCTAGTGAGGATGGACAGCCCATATTCTAGTCTAGTAACTGTCAGTGCCTGTATCACTTATCTGAGATCTTATTTGGCAATAAAAGTCTGGACATCTAGGTTTAGTTTGCTGTCATATATTTTGAAGTGGTATTCCTTTAGGTTGTTGATATAGGTTCTGCTATTGACCATTAAAAATATATGCAAGCCATTTGCATATTGATGGTAGGAGAGGTCAAGGATAGCTAAATATTCACCTAGGGGTTCAATACGTAACCTATAGGAGACAGGACCTGTGTTGACCCTTATGAAACACAAAAAGTACAGCATCTCCCCATCTAATACCTCTTTTTCACGGAAGTATGAATTTAATAAATTCTTGGTATTGTAGTGTAGTTCCTATTTCCCTAATAGGCTCTGCACATTGGAATAATATACCCTATAGATTCGACATAGGACTGAGGTCAGTATGTCCCTATCGAGTATATTAAACTTAATTACTTTGTGTCAGCTAACTCAGAGGCCACTAGAAACTCCTTGTAAACAAGAAGGAGTAGTTTCTGGCAACCGCATAAACATGACCACTTTGTTTCCCTTTAGAATCGGAACACTCTCAGAATCGTGGAAACAATAGATAACAGTTTCACTCAGCTAATCGTGCATGCTTAGTTTCTTCAGAGTTACACAGAAAGAATAGACGGGCGTTTCAATAAAAGTATTTATTGAACAGTCTTGTTTCTCGTGTAAGAGATATGAGCTGTTATGATCACAAGACAGTATGCGAGATATATAATGTACAGCGTAAGCAGTAGAAAGAAATAATACTGCGTTAGCATTATCTTTTAGCTATGACACATATATTCATATACATAAATAACATAAGCTAAAAATGAGAGTACTCATAAGATGCTTCTCTAACTAGTTCTACCCCAGTGTACCTAA
This sequence comes from Calotriton arnoldi, assembly GCA_963921515.1. NCBI lineage: Eukaryota > Metazoa > Chordata > Amphibia > Caudata > Salamandridae > Calotriton > Calotriton arnoldi. The sequence continues at coordinate 2,100,085 of CAWUFW010002266.1, read as the reverse complement.
CCTAAGTGTAGTGCAAGGTAAGAAGTAGGTGATGTATTCTATAGTATGGTATGCTATAGTATGATATGCCAAGTCTGGTATGCCAAGAGTCCCTCTAGGTTCTAGTCAGCTCCATACCTTGAGAATGAGAGAGGTGGGAATCTCCTTCCGGGTCTCCAACTCTAACACCCCGCGAAGGGAGTCAGAACACTGGGAGCTGGATTCTCTGCGAGCAGGGATGACAGCGTCTCTTGTCAGTGCGTCAGGTCGGGACACAGGCTCCTCTAAAGTCGAGGTCTCCTCCTACTTGCTTGGGCAAGGGAAGGTATATTTATACCCGGTAGGTGCCTTGGAATGTTAGCATTGACGTAAAGTCGGGCAGAGGAAGACGTCAGGAATAAGCCCTTAAGGTATAACGGTTCATACATAATAAATGAGTTCTTGGAGAAATCAATAATCCTGTGCTAGGGGAACTCCCAAGAGCTTAAGGGTCTGGTTTCTAAGAACTCGTTGTGACGTTAGGGTTGACGGATGTAAGTGACCATGCCTGTATTTGGATAGCATGGCTAATGCCTAAATAAGGACTGGGATCTTATGCCTATATATGGGCAATGCGAATTGTGCCTATATAAGGACATGTTTCAGGAAAACCTATATACGGACACCTAAAGCGGAATACAACACCCACTCCACTTTCGAATGAACGATAGTACTAAATGCTAAACATTAAATGCTAAACATTAAACTGAGTACCACATGTTGCTAAAACATTTCTAAAAGCATATTAAAAGAAGTTTAAAAACAAACTGTTGCTAAACATGTAATGCAATAGGTACTGTACATTTAAAGCATTTTTTCATTCTAAGCATATATTGGAAATAAATGCAACATGAATGAATAAACAGAAATATATACATATGACGAAATGGTTGACAAGTTTTCAAAAATCAAAGCCATTTCGAAAAATGGTACTAAATGAAATTGTGGTAAATAAGGTGACAATGTGTCCCTGGAAGTATTCAAAGAAGTCCGTTCTATATGAATAGTTCTACTGTAAGCAGATTGAATTGCCATGTATTTTCAAAAATAGAGAAAGAAAAAAAAAGTAAATTTTTAGGAAGAGTTCCAAGTTTTGTTCTGTTTTGAAAATATGGAGGCCAAATTTCATTGCTTCCCTGGTACACTGTGAGCCGAATCAAAGTCAGTGTATGGGTCGGGTGTAAACATGAATTCATCTATTTCTGTAGACAAAAGATCGTCTACCGATGTCGGTGACAGTTGAAACACCTCGTTCAGAAGGTTAACTGCACAGAGATGTGAAGCATCGCCTTCAGCATAGGATGCCGCAGCAATGTTCGCGTCCGTTGTTACCTGTGTGCCTGTTGATCCATCTCGTACCTCAGCAGCAGCAGGAAGCGTCTGTGAGATCTCAAGGAATACCGTCATCAGGATTGGTAGCCTCTGGGGACAACACAGAGCATGGGCCGTTATCGGGTCCAGCAGAGTATCGATATCCGTTGGCATGACTGATGGGAGTGTTAGAAAGATGTCTAGCACGCATTCTTCACCGCATAGCAGGCAGCATAGAACAGGTAAGATGCAATCTTGCCAGATTGGTCTAAATGACAGAAACCATGTTGTATTAAGTTCCCGTAGACGAGGTATGCCCAAAAGTTGCACTATGCGCTCATGGCACTCCCATTCTAGGAGAACTTTCTCCAAATTGCTGGGAGTGACGCCGGTTGATAGGCTTGCCATAGCGTAGTAGTAGGAATAAAAACAGGATTCCCGCAACCAGTGCTAGAATTAATGGCACACCACCAAACACCGAATGTGGAAAGTTTGGAATGATTCCGAGGACTGCCTGAAAAGGTGTTAACAGTCCTGAACAGATGGTCTTAAATACATGTACAATCCCGCTCGTATCAGACATGTTAAAGATACGTCCCATCATTTCTATGAAATGTATAGGGCAGTTTGTACGAATTAAAGCCTGTATCTCAGCCGAAGCCCTTGCAATTTGTAAATCATAGATTTCTTTGGCCGAGGTCAAAGGCACGGTCTGTTGTAAAAGCATGGCTTTCATTCTGCTTAGAGTATCAAAACGTATAAAAGAAACATTCAATGAAGGCCATAGAGGCGACTCCCTGACTGTGTCTATTGGGGGGAACAATACCTGCATACAACAAGTAACCCTGGAGTCGACCATTAGCAGATATGGGATGCCTGGCAACATGCCACAGCAACTCTGATCATTCAACATGAGGTAACTCCCGTTAGAAAGTTGGCCAAACGTTGGATTAATCACAGTAGCTGGTGTACCCTGCTGGTGGCAGGACAAGTTTGCCAAAGAACCATTACAAGCCCCGTGTAAAGAAATGTCCTGACATATGAGTGAACCGCTTAGTGCATTTTCACAGTGTGTACCTCTTAGAAACACTTCACGATCCCCACTCCAACATCTGTATTCGTAAGGTAAATCCCAGGATGTCTTAATATATTCTTTACCCAACCTTTCATATTTGCCTGCTTGCATTTGTTTGAGGCAATACTGAAAATGAAAAGTAGTGACAGGCAGAGTTATTTTGCCATGGATAAGCCATTCTGTAGCTGTTTTTTCTGCTACCGTAAATGGTAATTTTTCCAGTTTTTCAATGCTCAGCACTGTATACTTTGCTCCCCTTTGTGCCAGTTCGATCTGTTTATCCGTTAGATTGTATTCTGCAAACAGAGACGACGTGTTGATAATACACCAAGGCACATAGCCTGCATGCAAAGATTGCAGCGTCCAGCCTAATAACATAATAGAACGTAACTGAGATTGGCCTTGTTGTAACATGGCTAAATCTTGTTCCAGTATGTCAATAGCAGAAGATACAATGTTGTCCAATGAATACATTCTGGATGACAAAGTTGTTAACCCATTGTCGACCACAGTGAGAGATTTCTCTAAGTTAATACGATCAAGCTCACGTATTCTTTCTTCGGCCTCTGCCTGGGAAACCTTCCATACTTCATTGTAAGCAGCATAAATGCCGGCATATATGAAACGTTTTTGAGGCGGTTTTCTTGGTTCTAGCAAGATATCCCTATGGTCTGCGTCTTCTTTAAGTAAAGATAAGTGTTGTTTCACATCCTCGAGTGTAGATTTTTGTAACCAGTTGAGGCACAATTTTCCTACACTGTATGTTGTTACTACCCCCGGATGTTGTCGTTGAACATAACGTGGGTCTGGCCTATGGATAGTAAAGCCCTGTATTCTATTCAGGAATCTTTCTTGACAGATGTTTGTGTCTGTGGGCCAGAGCAACCATTTTTTCCAATCAGGATCTGTTCTGTTGTTTTGTAGTATTGTGTCTACTGTGACCGCTCCCTGTGTAGTGCTATTACTTGCAGGTGTTGGTACAGAAGGTGAGTTCATGTCTTTGATCTTGGCTAAACCAAGGCAAGACGTTTGTTGCACAGTGTCATTCAAAAACATTATTTGCTGTGGGATGATACAGGCTCTAAACAAAGCTTCTATCCCCTGCACTTGCCAATCTTTAGAACCCCAGACAGATTTTGTGTCGATTGTGTCTTTCCAAAAGGCAAATCCTTGTCTAGACAGTTCGGTAATAAAGGCTGCAGAATAAATCTGTTTTGTATTAGTTAACATAATTTTCTGTCCTGTTTTGTTTACATTTTTATAGTAAAATGTTTCTGGATCGGATGTATTGTACCCTAAAAAATATGGAAACTAATTTGCAAACGTTTTTGAACTACCCTTTGGCGGTGTAGGACAATGTTCCCATTGGTTAAACATAAACACATTTCTAGGTGTTGCAGATTTATGCAAGAAATAATGACCATAGTGGTTGTAACAATAAAGCTGTTCGTAGTCTTATGAACCCTCTAAGTATTCATTGTTAGAGAATGCAGCAGACCTTTCTAGATCAGACATCATGTCATTTACAGTCTCAAAGTCCCAATCATCAGAATAGGTACTGGAGGTAATAAAATCACTTAATGAAATTTTAAATAAATGTGGAATGTTCAAAAGCTCCGTTGGGCCGAATATGTCGAAATCGATTTTGTCCCACACTATACCATCCTGTATAGGAACGGCTGTGATGTTCACTGCTGACAAGTTTCTTGCTTCACGATGGGATGATTTGTGTGGTTTTAAAAGTAAGTTCACATTTTTACTTTCAGTGTCCATATGGATGTAACTGCCATTTATAAGCATGCTGATAGTCATAACCAAAGCTAGCCAAAGCAGAAAGAAAAATATTCCAGAAATAATCCATAGTTCAATCCATGGTGAAACCAGATAAGTCTCTTTCAGGAAATGAAAAAGGTCTTGTACTTGTTGTTTGAAAGTTTTTGAGGCTGGCGTCGTATCAGGCTCACTCGGATCCTCAGAAAACGTATCAAAGTTAATGAAATAGCCAGAAGCAGTTCGGTCAATTGTTGGAATTGCATCAGAATTTGTTGAAATCACTGGAACCAGTTGATCACGTGTTACGTTGGTGTAGGCAGGTGTATCTGGACGAACTGTTACTTGAGTTTCAAGAGGGATGAGTTCCATAGCATTGTTGCTTAGTCCTTCATCTGTTACTGCTGAATTCTAAATGGTTATGAGTCTTTCAGTCTAAGCTAGGTCAGAGTCCACGAGGCCTACTATTTAGTATTGGCCACATACTGTGATTTGATGAGGTCGATTGACACAAATCTTTTCTCCTTTTTTCCAGCAAGGGGCGGCAGAAGTACTGTTCTTGTTCCGTGGACGGCTAGGACAGTTACTGGTTGTCTGTAAGAAGGTCCAAATTCCTTCTTGTCCGCAATCTTCTCTCTGACTAGATCCCCAACTTTTGGGATCCAAACAGGCCTTGCTGGGACTGCTGGTGTTTCCCCAGTGGTGGTTGGCTTCAGGAACACGTTGCTTTGTTTCGATCTTAGTTCATTTAGATCCTGTAAAACAGCCAAACGATCTTTAATATCAAAGGGTTTATTTTCCACCACTGTGCCTTTACATTCGAGATCAGGAACTCACATTCTTGTCCCAAATAGGACCTCATATGGAGTGACCCCCCCCCATGAGAACTTCTTGGCAAATTATTTAATGAGCGTTGGACCTCATAAAGATGTTTGACCCACCCATCACCCGAACCTAATACTCTAGCTGTTATAGACTGCTTTATGTCCCGGTTTTTACTTTCCACAACAGAATTTCCCTCAGGATGAAACGGAGAGGAGTACCGCAATGCTACACCCAAACTGGCCATGGCTTCTTTGTAAGCCCGAGAGCTAAACGCAGGGCCCTGGTCAAAATGTAGTGTGCCAATTGCGTATGTGCCGATAAAGACTCGCAAATCTTTTATAACAGTTTGAGCGTCAGCCGAGCGCTGAGGCCATATCCATAGGAACCTTGAGCACGAATCCACAGCGACCATTATATATTTATAGTTACCATCCATTTGCAAGGGACTGCAGTGGTCCAGGTAAACACAAGCTAATGGTTTGTCTGAAATCAACAGGGGTGTCTGCGCAGGATGTTTCACTGTGGAGACTTTCATCTGTTGGCATATTTCACATTCCAAAACATAGTTTTTGGTCTGTTTCCTAATGCCAGGCCACCAATATCTTTGTTTTAGTAAAGATACTGTTGCAGAAACACCTGCATGGGAGGAGGCTATCCCCTCATGTGCTGCTAGGATCAGTCCTAATCTACGTTCCATGTTTGGGATTACCCTATCCCCCATTCCAGGGATTCGAGCAAAAGGAACGTTGTTTGCATCAATTACATAAGAGTACTTGAGCGGAATTTTTTTTGGTAACGCTGCACCACTGCCTTTGCTTGAAGCATTGACAGCCAACAATATCTCACTGTCTATTCTCGTTTTTGAACGAGTGATCGCAGCTACGGAAGCCGTCTGAACAGCCCCCTTTGCGGCTTCAACAGCCAATGAATTCCCTGCAACGTGAACGCCATCACGTTGATGACTCAGCGCGTGTATCACGTGAGCTTTTGGTAGTTCGTTTCTCAACTGAACTACTTGTTCCCAAAGCGTTTTATGCTTTATTGTGCCACCTTTTGCATCTTTGAACCCGTTTTCAAGCCAATTCTGTATATATTCATTATACGACTGAACACAGTAAAAGAATCGCACACTATAAGTGTGGGGAATTCGCGATCTGTATTTTCAAGTGCCAGTTTGAATGCTTGTAGCTCAGCTCGCTGAGCTGTACAATCTCCTAGAGATTGAGTTTTAGTGACCATTGGTCTGAAGTTACCATCTTGCATGCGACCTTTAACGATTGCACATGCTGCACTGTAAGCTTGCTTACTCCCTGTAGCGGGTTGTGCTGATCCATCAGTATAAATTATAAATTCGTACTGATCTAGAGGCAGAATTTCAGTGGACAGAGGACATTCATGTTCATATTGCAGGAACGCTTGTGTTTTTAAATCAAGATCAAAAACATATTCAACATCTGTTGCAGCAAGAGAATTAACCCATTGTATCCATTTAGGATGTAAAGCTTTTGCATTTGGAATGCTCGCTTTTGTAACCGCCTCTAAGGCTGGTATTGGAGTTACGACAATAATGCGTTTCCCTTGGGCTAGAGCTCTTTCTTTTGCTACAGCGGTTTGAACTGCCGTCAGTATTTTTTCTGTTGAAGTGAAGCGCATTTCTGCTTGTGTATACAAATGTGATTTGTATGCTATTGGTACTTTTTCACCCTCATTAAATGTTAAATAGGGGAATCCGCATTGACCCGAAATTATTCGGATCACTAGATTGCGTTTATTTACGCGTGCTTGTAAGTGATTTGCTGCTAACATGTTAGCTTGGAGTGAACGCAGGTTTTCTGTGTGTTCCTGTATCCAATGTTTTGTTGAAAATTCAGGTTTGATTAATTCGTAGAGAGGTTTAACCCTTTCTGCGTAATTTAGAATATAAGTTCTTCCAAAATTTAGGAAACCCAAGATGGATTGTAAATTTTTCAGCGTTTTTGGAAGTTGGAGCAGCGCACATTTTTCTAAAAAGTTAGCTGCTACGCTCTTGCCTTCACTTGAAAGCTTATATCCTAGGAAAAGGACATTGAGATGGGCAATTCTAGATTTTTTAACGTTGAATTTATAGCCTTCAGAGGCGAAGCCCAATATAATGGTACTCACCCTGTTCAAGTGCCTATCTAGGTCATCGTCTGTCAGATAGATGTCATCGACATATGCCAATGCCTCATTATCATAAACTTGTAGCAACTCTGTTACTCTTGCTGAGAATAACCCCAGGCTGTTTTTGAACCCTTGTGGGAGTCTACAAAATTGACGCTGGGTCCACATTATTGAGAAAGCTGTTAAGTGCCTGCTTTCAGGTGCTATGTTTTGACAAAAGAAACCATTTGAAATGTCCAATGTGGTTTTATATTTTTTACGCACAATGTTATTCATTAATGCTGTACTATGTGCATTTTGCACTGCAAATGTTTTGGAACAAGTGTTCAAGTGTCTGTAATCCAAAACTAGACGATATGTATTGTCTGGTTTGGATACAGGAAACAAAGGATTGTTAATTGAGGAGGTGCATGTTTCAATCACCCCTTGGTATTCAAGTTTATCTAAGATCTCCCTGGCCTGTTTTTTAGTTTCTTGCTTTATTGGGTACTGCCTTTGTGCAGTAGGTTGATTTTTTAGATGTATTTTGTGGTGAGGTGAGTCCTCATCCCATCCTACATGATTTTTGTATAATGCTGTGGCCTGGGCAACGGCCCATTTCCTGGCATAAGTATATTTTAGGTGACTTGGAATATGGTTGTAGACGGCAGGCATAATGATGTCCTCGCCATGTGGGCACTCCATGACAAAGTTTGGTGGCCAGTCCTTTTCTGCTAGAAGTATATCATAACCCCTTGAAAGTTTCTCCCAAAAGAGTATTTTCACTTTTCTTGGTATGTCTCCCTCCATTCGGAGTGTTATTTCATATAACTTTTGTGGAGTACTAACCCTGGTGTCTACAGTCTCTACTGTGATGTACTCACTCAAGTCCACTATCTCCAGAAGTTCCTTCAGGTTCTGGCGAGCTATTGTTACTTCTGCTGCACTGTCCAGCATTGTCTGAACCCATTCTCCGTTCTTGAGCTGTGTTCTCAGTATCCTCGGCATGTCTGATCTTCAGAACTGCTGCCTTCTTTTTTGTGAATTGAGGTTTTGATTTATTTTTCTGAACGTGTTTATCGTCTTTCAATTTCACGCGTTCTTCTCTGTGTTCTGACCGTCCTCTTCTTTCTGATGTCTGTGACGATATCTGAAAGGTACGAGAGGAACGTGTATCAGTATCTTGATACCTGTCAGGTTTTCTTAAATTATCCCTGTTCCTGAGGTTATACCTCCTGTCAGAGGGCTCCTTTTGAGGAGACCTACCTCGGGATTGAGAACGTGTCTCGTTTGAATTTTGTTTATTAGTTTCCCACTTCTTTTTAGAAGATGTAGGATTTTGTTTAATATAGTCCTTCTCAGGACTTTCAGATAGTTTTGGCTTCAAAGGTTTTCCACCCAAACTATCTCTGCCTAATTCTGCATAAGATTGTTCTATTATTCTGGGTAGTTCATGTTGATGTTCTGTTACATCAAATTCCCTTAAGCGTTGGCGGATCGCCACTGATGCTGCCTCCCCTTTAATATTAGATAATATTATTGTTGAGACCTGGTCGAAGTTTTTCAGTAATTTCATACCTAAATTCAGAGCAGGTTCTGCCCCGTATTCGTTTTGAATTTGTTTCAGGACATCTGGTATTACTGCAATTGATGGAACACCATGTGTTTTAGTACAGATGGCAGCAAAGACTGCGCCCCAAGTGGTGCAGTCTTCCAGTTGTGGTGTGCTCCCCATTGGTAAACAGATCGTTAGGATTCTGTGTTTCTCATAAGGGCTAGTATTTGGAAATACTGCTTCGATTTGAGTAATTTTTTGAGCTATCCAGAATGGAATTTGTTCACGTTTTATGGGCATTTTACCCATGACTGCGTGTAAAGTCTGTGGAGTAATTTTTAGTGTATTCCCCTGTTGAGGGTTTGATTTGGAATGGCCATTGGTGGTTGGACTGTGAAAGTCCGCATGGCATATTGGACTAATTGTCTGTAAATTTTTATTAACTCTTGTAGTTGAGTAAGTAATTCCTCGTCTGACATTGCATCAATGTCAGGATGAGGTGTGTAGCCGGCTAGAATCGGCCATGTTGCTCCTGGTCTACCTAGTGGACCGAGCCTGGTAATGTTTTTGTGATGTTTTAGGGCGCCTTTAAACCAGAGATTATGCTCCTGGTATGTGAGTGGAATTTCAATGTCCTCGAAAGGAATATATTCCTCTGGTGATTCATCTTCTTTAAAGAAGTGAAATAGTTTTGTTACTAGATTTGATTCTGGGAATACTATCCATGAATAGAATACCTCTGTCTGAAAGGATTCGTGTGCCTCTATCACGAAAACTGCTCTACCACCTCTTGGTGTTAGGCCGTGTTTTATACGTTTTAGAGTGATGGCTCTTCTTAAGTTTGGAGGGATGTTTATAACACCCTCATCGGTTTCATTTAAACCTGTAAAATTAAAAGCTGTTACGACTGAGTCAGCCGCAGCTACACCGTTCTCGGTGCCATTATCCCCGTGTAGGGACATTTGTCTTTTGAAAAATGTAGCACAAGTTTCAAGGAAACAAAAGATAAGGTGCACAATATTTTGGAACACTGTATCCTTCAACGTTGAACAAACCAAATAGCTAATCTATAGGTTTTTTTTCCTATTTAGCTTTGGCGGATACTTAACCCTACCCACTCCAGACGTCTTATGGAGTATGTGAGTAGGGGTCTCTGAGAGAAAAGCACGACTGAGTTACTCAGTATCTAGCGTTAAATTTGTGCCTTACCAAACGTTGGGCGCCATGTAGTGTAGTTCCTATTTCCCTAATAGGCTCTGCGCATTGGAATAATATACCCTATAGATTCGACATAGGACTGAGGTCAGTATGTCCCTATCGAGTATATTAAACTTAATTACTTTGTGCCAGCTAACTCAGAGGCCACTAGAAACTCCTTGTAAACAAGAAGGGAGTAGTTTCTGGCAACCGCATAAACATGACAACTTTGTTTCCCTTTAGAATCGGAACACTCTCAGAATCGTGGAAACAATAGATAACAGTTTCACTCAGCTAATCGTGCATGCTTAGTTTCTTCAGAGTTACACAGAAAGAATAGACGGGCGTTTCAATAAAAGGATTTATCGAACAGTCTTGTTTCTCGTGTAAGAGATACGAGCTGTTATGATCACAAGACAGTATGCGAGATATATAATGTACAGCGTAAGCAGTAGAAAGAAATAATACTGCGTTAGCATTATCTTTTAGCTATGACACATATATTCATATACATAAATAACATAAGCTAAAAATGCGAGTACTCATAAGATGCTTCTCTAACTAGTTCTACCCCAGTGTACCTAACCTAAGTGTAGTGCAAGGTAAGAAGTAGGTGATGTATTCTATAGTATGGTATGCTATAGTATGATATGCCAAGTCTGGTATGCCAAGAGTCCCTTTAGGTTCTAGTCAGCTCCATACCTTGAGAATGAGAAAGGTGGGAATCTCCTTCCAGGTCTCGAACTCTAACACCCCGCGAAGGGAGTCAGAACACTGGAAGCTGGATTCTCTGCGAGCAGGGATGACAGCGTCTTTTGTCAGTGCATCGCGTCAGGCCGGGACACGGGCTCCTCTAAAGTCGAGGTCTCCTCCTACTTGCTTGGGCAAGGGAAGGTATATTTATACCCGGTAGGTGCCTTGGAATGTTAGCATTGACGTAAAGTCGGGCAGAGGAAGACGTCAGGAATGAACCCTTAAGGTATAGCGGTTCATGCATAATAAATGAGTTCTAGGAGAAATCAATAATCCTGTGCTAGGCGAACTCCCAAGAGCTTAAGGGTCTGGTTTCTAAGAACTCGTTGTGACGTTAGGGTGGACGGATGTAAGCGACCATGACTGTATTTGGATAGCATGGCTAATGCCTAAATAAGGACTGGGATCTTATGCCTATATATGGGCAATGCGAATTGAGCCTATATAAGGACATGTTTCAGGAAAACCTATATACGGACACCTAAAGCGGAATACAACAGTATTACTTGTTTTAGAAAGTCTTTTCTCACATTAAGGGCCAGGATATAATGCTGGCCCCAGATTCTCTTACACAGGGTACGTTGTATAAAATAGAGGTACTTCCTTACAACCATGATGAAAACGGTGTGCACATGGCGAGAAGGAAGACATTCTAACATAATGTCAGTACGTATGTTCTAACTCATATTAAGAATTTTTTCAAGATATCTGTGACTACTTAGTTTTACTAGAACCTGTGCAATATAGTGTGTAAACCCCAACGGTCACTTTCAATAAAAATCAATTCAGAACCAAGAGTGTCTTCCATGACCTCCTGCCTGTGGCACATGGGGGAGCCGATTTGGGAAGACAGGGATCTGTATAAATTGTAAAGTTCCTATCACCTGTCTGGATTGGTGAAACCAAGGCTTAGTGATTCTCTCTTCTGTCATCTGTGGGCCTCTCACTGTAGAGATACTGTAGTCTATGAATAACCACTGGGATATGCATAATGCATAGGCATGTGCATCTAAGTCCCAAAATACAAACAGGTTAAAACATATGTATTCAAAACATAAATTACTACTAAAGTATTCACCAATTAGTACATTCTTTTAGATTTTGGGGGAGGGAATGTTTTTTTCTTCCCATTCTGCTTTTTCTTATGCTATGGATTTGCTACAGCACCTTCTAATGGGATATGTGAGAGGGCAGCTTCAAAATATATTCTTCTCTCTTGGATCACGAACTTTCAGCACCTGAAGGAATTTTACCCCAGAGCACGTATGTAGGGCAACATGGTCTGACAGTTTAAGGATTCCCGTGTGTGTGTGTGTGTGTGTGCGCGCATGCGCGTGTGTGTGTGTGTGTGTGTACGCTGCATCTGTCCCAATGCAAATAAATGATTTCTTCTCAAGGAACAGATTATGTATTATGTCTTACAAAAGGGCCACAAGGCCCTTTTGGTGGATTGAATTTGTCCTGAAAGTGCAATAGACAGATGTGTTCTTCATTGTGTTGCCAGAAAATTAGCAATTGGGCTTCTAGCACAAGTTTTTTAATCACTCCTTGTTTTCAGACTACAGGCACCCAGATACCACCTAATTTATAGAGGCATAGGAATGGCTCAAACACACTGCATCATGCATCTGGTGTTCTCAATAATCTGGGTTTGTCTGTGTGATATGTTTGAGTGACTTTCACTCTCCCATGCATAGACCCATTTTTTTGATACACCCATCAATGTCCATTGGTTGTTATCTGTGTCATTTGGAAATACTGGCATGCTATTGGTGCACTTGTTCAAATGCCCCTCCTTTGTCTGCCTAGCTCCCTCTCCGATGATTTCATTAAGAGAACATTTTGTTTGGCCTTCACACTGTACAGTGTGTGATGGCCCCTCCTACCTCCTCCCTTCTGGGCATTGCAAGACATGCTGTAGGAGGCAGTGCCTGGCGGATGGAGGCTGTGCTAGGGCCGAGTTTCGCTCTTTGGTGCTCAGGAACATCTTTTATTTACCAGTATCTGAGTTTTATGCCATTCCTAAAATAACATGGTTTTCAAATAATGAATAGCCACCGTACGCTTTGGGGAAGCGGTGCCGACTTTGGAGCTGGGGAACCAGGTTCCAGCCTCGGCATCCGCTCAGCTTCCTGTGATTCTGGGCAAATCACTTAATCTTTTCCAGTGCATACCAAAAAATGAATGTGTCCTTGTATAACGTAACTGGTGCTCATGTAAAGCGCTCCAATACCTTCTGGTCGAGTTCGCGCTATATAAATCTGCAAAAAAAAAAGAAATACTGTAATTATTTATATGTAAATTCAAGCCCGAAATCACATTTGCATGTTCATAGTTCCTGATACTAAATGTAAGCGGTTCACTTTCAAAATGGCTGATAAGATTTCAACTTCCTAAAGGCTTCCTTCCCTATCATAGTCCTCTTTTTGTTTCTTCCTTCGTCATTCCTAGCACTGGTAGCCTTACAGCAACATGTTGCCGTTTGCACCTTAGCATTCAAATTGAAGCTTGTAATTTGCCTACGCTAGTGTCCAATAAATATGGTGACTTTAAAGGTAAGTAGCTGTCAGTTTTTAATTTGATCTGTCATTAAATAGCATGCTTCCCCAGTGGAATGCCATTTCCTGTTCAAGCCATTTGTCTTGACCTCGTAGTGTCAATATAACATTCTTTAAAAAAGCCACGAAGTTGTGTGAACCGTTTCCTTCGGTTGTTTAGAGGGTCTGAACCAAGAACGTCAGCTGGTATTTTAACAATGTCTTCTGCTTTTGCCACTAATTTATGACGTGCACCTTCCATCATATACTCAAGCATTAAACGAAATCAGAGGCAAAATAATATTGTTTCTCACTTTAGGGCTTCTGTTGTCTTTAATCGACTGAGCAGTGTTTGCTAGCAGCTCCCAGCAGGTCAACTGTTTTTCAGGCAGAGAACATAAATTGCCCTTGTTTTCCAGGCGCTGAAATACTTATGCCTGGTATTGCTCTTCATGTGTATTTTTATTCGGGACTGCAAGCTAAATGGATCATTTGAAGTCCTAATTTGTCTATAGTTTGTGGAAGAACTTTCGTTTTACAGGTTTGCATTATTAAGCATATGTAATACCTGTAAATTAAATTGAAAATTAACATTGTCAGGAGTAAAGGTAGCGCATACAGTTGTCCGTAGCCAACGAAATGTACTGGACCTATTTCTACACAGCCACTTAGGTAGTTCAGAATGCATGCCCTGGTGTAGCGTTTGACACCTGCAGTGCTAGAGGTTAAAATTCCAGTGGGAGTAGACTCAGATTTTCATCCTTATGAAAGCAATAATTTATAACAATTTATTTGGAGTTCTGACACTATTTTTAAAGAGCTAAGTGAAAACTCAGTATATGATATCAATCATGTGTTTGTTAAAGCGCGACTACTCACCCATAAGGGTCTCAATGGTATGCACCATTTAAACTATTCACATTCGGTTTTTGTTGTTGAGAGGAAAACCGTTGTACTGCTCTTCGAATGTGCCTATTTGAACTCTCGAATAGCATGTTTGCATTTGAAGAATCGTCTCCAGATTAGGGTCAGGAGCATAGCGGACAGTTTAAGACTCAGCAGGTTTTGTCTTAACCGGATTGAGCTGATACAACACTCCGGTAATTTAAAAATGACATTGGGAAGAGGACACGAGCTTCCTAGCCACACCTAATCTCTGCATCAAAACACTGGAGCTTTTGAGACTGAATATTGTATGTTGTGGGAGCTGGGAAAAAAATGATTGTAAGTACCTGTGTGCATTTTTAAGTAAATGCACCATTTTCTTTTTCGGGATATTCGTGCTCTCTGCTTATAGAATATTCTTTAGAAAGTGTTGCAAATTGCTTGCAAAAAATAATTCTGCATTATTCTCCAGAAGAATTCAAATTTAAGATCTTGTTTTATTTTCTTTCCTTAGCACGTTCTTTCCTTGCTTTTTTCCCCCCTTCATCCAAGCTTGTTTGATATCTTTGTTATTTTAAAAACGTTGCTTCCTGTTCAATCACTGCGTTTTTTATGAATTTCTTCCAGTTGGGCAGCATGGATATAAGACTTTATTTCCTTTATCTAAATTGTGCACATACAGCTTCTGCCTTAACTACAGTTAAAAATTCCTTGTTAAAACCGCACTGCAACAGAGTTCGAACTCATCAGTGTTTTTTTTTTTTATTGCTTTACTTTCCAATTGCCCTACTCATCCTTTATCGACGTTCCTTTGCTTAAAATGTGCAATCTGTTTGGCGGCATCACTTATTTCAGTTGTATTGTCTTACTGTAATGGGCTGTGTCTCTGTTCCCAGTGTTAATTCCTCATTCTTATGTCCTCTAGCCATTGCTGCAACTGCTTCTCTGGTCCGGTCGGTAACTTCTCCATTCTACGTCCTCTAGACAGTGCTGCAGCTGCATGTCTGTTCACAGTGGTAATTCCTCATTCTAAGTCCCCTAGAGAGTGCTGCAGCTGTGTCTCTGTTCATACATCCACTGCATTTGAAACCATAACACATAGGTAAAAGACATTGTCATTTACAAGGCCAATACTCTAACTCTCACAAATGTGAGAACATTTGCATTGCAAATGCTAGTTTTGCTTTTCTGCCTTGGACCTTGCATGTGTGGGAGGGTCCTGAAAAAATGCTCAAGGACAGAGCTGTCCTTATCTGGCCTCTTGAGGCTCCACTGGTGGAGGTCCTCTATCTCCTTTATCCCCTCTCCTGCCTCTCACATGTTCTACTTGTTTCAGTCTGCGCTGTGTATACCTTTTCCATGAAAGGACATCACAACAGGATGTTTATATATATGAATGAAAATTTAACAGTCTTTATACATTGATGAGTAATTTTTTTTAATGAGCAATGCATTCACATTCGCTGTGTGGGATGAAAAGAGAATGTGACTTCACAGCTAACATTAACACAGGCCTGGTTGTCTGGACTTCCTTAATATAATTTTATGGGTTCGGAAAAACATAGATTTGCATAATAAAAAGTTGTGCAACTTTCCTTCACAGACTCACTTTCAAGGCTTAAATACTTTTCATCACTTAAGATTGCACATAATGATTTTGTTAGCTTAATTAAGGTATACATTTATCAATGGGCTCCTTTGTTCTGATGACTTTTATTAATAAAACTGATTTAATATATTTATTTTGGCCTTCTAGGTCTCCAGGTCTCTGTCAATAATTGTATGCTTCTAGAATTGTTCAGTATCGGGAATCCACAGACAAGTGAAACGTTTGGTAAGGGAAAGCCATGCATTTTTAAGTGATAAGGTCCCCTTTGTCTTGCAGGGCTTCCGGAGGCAGTGGCACAAGAAGATCATCTGCGAAAACCATCCCCAGCAAATCTAATAGGTCTGTTGATGAGATTTCTGTGCTCGCTTACTGAACACTGTGTTCCCCATATCACTGCCTCATGCCCCTTTTTTTTATATTCACCTGTCATTCGCTGATGGTAATCGATGTTTAAGTTCTTTCTGCAAGGTCTTTTCTAAATGCGCAGAAGTTCGCATTTAAGAGTACAGCATGCAAAGATTTCAAGTTTCGCTGGTGGGTGCCGTGGCAGCTTTAATCTTTGGAAAACGTAATACCTGTCGGGAATTCACCTCATTTGTTTCAAAATTTGCCACACTCATACACACTCGCTCCCCCATTTACTCTCTTCCCCTTCAGTCACTCTAACTCACATTCTCTCACTTACTCATTGTCACTCCTACTCACTCTCGCTCACTGTTACTCGCCCACAAATGTACTCATACCTGCTGGTTCGCATTCCCAATTACAAACATACTTACACACACTGACCCATTCACACTCACTGACTCATGGCCCTGGTGCTACTGCCCCTGCTGCACCTTTGTTAACTACAACTCTGACTTACAATCTTCAATCACTCATTACTAATACACTCACATTCCTAACTCACTCCTTCGTACTCAATGTCACTTATTCACTTCATACTCAATGTCACTTATTCATACACACTCAAACTTGGAGTCCCACTCACTTAAACTCTCTGACACTCACACTCAATCCCATTCACTTTCAATCACTCACAAACACTTAAATACAACAGAAAACAATATTTTTTTATGTGCCTGTCTTTCTTTGCAGCAGAGCAAGAATCTGGTGCTGGACACTGGAACCAGCAAGCCATGATTCTCCAAGTGGAGCCAGCCAGAGCTCTAAGGTCAGGTGTGAAAAGGGAAATATCCTCCTCAATCCCTCTCCCAGCTTCTTGATAGGACTGGAAGACAGCCATATAAGAAGCAGGGACAGAGCTGGGGATCCTGCCCGGCTACTCTGTTTGGCTTCTCATTGGCCTCACGGATGCACTGATGTGCGCCCTGAAAGCCACATTTTAGCAGATATACTGCGCTGGCTGAGGCATGCGCCGTATGTTTACTAAATAAAATGGATTGGCCATGTGTGAGGGGATAACAGTTAAATACACACCTCAAATACATGCAATCCAGACATCCACCTACAGAGTGTTGTTAGGTCTCGCCTGAGCCAGCGCATGCGCTGCTCTGGCGAGAGTTTTAGTAAGCGGGTTTTGGAAGTGCAAACAGTGGCTTTTGCTGGCGACCAGCTTGCGTTCACGCGAGCGTGCACGCGCGATCAGGCGCCATATGGCTTCCCTCGCCATCTGGACGCTCGCGTGAACGCAAGCTGGTCGCCAGCAAAAGCCACTGTTTGCACTTCCAAAACCCGCTTACTCACGATTACTTTCACAGCCGCGCGGCCGTGTCAGTTTCACGGCCGCGCGACCAATGCTTGTTTTCTTTGAGAAACACAATAGTTACTTTGATTGCCGCGATCCACTGACGGTATTATTGTTTTTCAAACACACATGGCATTCACATTTTTTTTTAACACTAAATATACACCAATGCCAAACCCCGCCCAGTTATCAATGTCCAGTGCCCAGGCATAGCAACCAGCGCAGCCCGAGCCGTAGGAGCAGCAGCGCCAGCACTACCAAGCGTTCTGAATTTGGTTTTGATACAGCATTGTTTTATTTTGTATTTGTTCCTATCTGCATTTTTTTTGTAGTCGTGGGGAGAGCCAACGCCGAGATTCACACCCGGTTCTCTAGTCTCAAAGTCGGCAGCCCTGTATGTTATGCCACATCCTCTCAAACTGCTAAATTGTTCTTTGTTTACAGGCTATGGGCGCTAATGACTGCATTGTGACATTAGGTGCCTAGACACGCTTCATGCCTAGTGCCTAGCTGCTGCACGCCCCGCCTCCCTAGGGTGGGCGGCCTCCTGCTTTGGAGTGCAGAGATACTAACTCTGGACTTAACGAGAAGTCTTAATAGCCTGCCATACCTTTAAATCCTCTCGATTGCATCAACAGCGCTGGTCTTCTTAGTTTTTATGTCATCATGATGGGTTACATATGCACAATAGCGCCATCTTCTTATGACACTTGGTACAATGTATACATCTCATTATAGTTATTCGTTTGGGTACGCACAGAACCACACGTGTGTGTGATGACTGTTATGCTGAGCTCTCTTCAACTTGTTGCAGTAAATAAACATACCATGGAGCCCTGTTTTCAATTAAGGGAGCCACACTGAACTGTAAAAAACAGTTCGCTTTTCTGAAGCACGCCTGTTCGGTTTGCACGGAAGGCAGCCTTTTATCATCTCTGGCTGGCTCGCTGACATTCTGCTACCTGGAAGTGATGTATCTAAAGTGAATTGTTTTTCACGTGGAATGCAGAGGTGTTGATGGACAACATTTAAGAACGCAGCATTGCTTTGATGACAGTATGATGTGATTGTTTGTTGTTTAAATCAGGTGATGCTTTTTGTAAATCGGGTGCTTACAGTAAGATTGCGGCGCTTATCTCACAACACTTTTTCTCACACTGTTGCATGCGCACTGAACCATGAGGTTATCTTCAGGATAATAACAAGAACTCATGGCAGGGACCCTCGTGATTCATTTAAGAACTATAATAAAAATGGTCCGATTTCACCATGGTTTGCGTGGAGATAACTTTTTCTTAAAATGTTTTTTTAGATAATGTTGTATAGTCTTGACTCCAGAGCGTTTTACAGAATATTTGACAAAACAACGTATAACTATGTAAACACATAAAGTTTTAAAAAGTGTGCCAGGCTTCTTATCATTAGCCAAGTAAGGTGTGGTGGTATGGCACTGGTGTAGGGGTAGTGTGAAAATAAAGTTTAGGTAGAAGGCCCTTTGCAAGAGCGTGTTCTATCTGCATTATGGGACCAATGCACCCCGACTATAAATATTGCACTATTTGTAAAATATACTTAATGCCCATTTGGTATCATACACTTGCACAGCAATAACAATGGTGTAAATGTTTCCTGAGGCAAGCATGTATTCCTGAATCACACTTCATGGCTCCCTGTGTAGTAATTGTATAGCTCTTCAATTCCTGGCGGCACAGCATTCAGAATAATGTGCTGCACGGCTAAACACTTATAAGGTCCCAACGGCGAGACCTATTGGCTATGCCAATACTTGTGTTTTAACAGCACTCTGTAGCTGGATCATGCCCCAGCCCTCTCAGCCCCTCCTCCTCCTCCCCCCTGTCATCAGGAGCCTGAAGAGACGGCAGATAAGGCTGACTTGTGCACTGGCAGTGTTCATGAAAACAAGATAGTTATGTTTTCATAAACACTGCTAAATTAAATAATGTGCAGTGTCAAGAAGGAAAGGTAAGGTGCGAAATATGGGACCTCACAGGAGGCAGGGGAGCTTTGACCTGGAGACCCTGACAAGGAGCCGCCTCTGGGTGTGTGTCTATTTGTCATACATGGGGACCCGGTTTCTCAGGTTCAGGAATAGCTCGCACAAAGCATGGCACAGAGGAACACTGCGACCATTAGAGGTAGGTGTGGACCCTCTTGGTTGAAGAGGAATCTTAGAGGGAATACCAGCCTTTCTTCACAGCAGCAGTTAGAAGGCACACATGTGCACAATAGTGCCTATGATTTATGGGGTTGCATCAACTAACCAGACTATAGGGTCATGGTCAATATGCTTAGGCCAGGTGAAGCGGCGTTATTTACTCAACAAACATGGCAATATCAACTCTGTATATGGTTAATTTGATTACGCCTGAAGAAAAACCTTTTCCTAACTGCTAATAACCGTTGCCGAGTTCAACGAATCTGCACAGTACTTTCCATAAATATGTACATGGAAGTAGATTACATCCCGGAATATTTCATGCAAATGTTTTGTGTGTAAGGATTTGTAGGGGTTCCAAAAAGATCGATTTCTCATTAAAATTTCCATGGTAGTTTTTGCTTCCTGTTACAGTAAAAAAAAAAGGTGAACAGATTCCCAACAAACTTAAACCAGACAACACTTTTTCCAGATTGTGTTTGAGGCAATTCCATTCAACGGTTACTGCCAAAATTAAAAAAGCAAAACAATTGCATATCAACATGGTTTGCTTCCAAATCAATTTAGAAACTAAGGGCCAGATGTACGACCGTTTTTTGTGGTCGCAAATGGGAAATCAGCCCGTTTGCGACCGCACAAAAGGGTCCTGGCATGTACAAATGCTATTTTGCGAGTTGATGACTCCCAAAATAACATTCGCGACTCTCGCTATTAGGAAGGGGCGTCCCGTCCTAATAGCGAGTCACAATGGAATGTACCATTATTTTGCGATTGCAGTTTACCACCTACCTCAAGTAGGTGGTAAGCCACTCGCAAACGGGAAGGGCTCCCCAGGGGACCCCTTTGTGAATAGATGTGAAAATATTTTCTAAGAGCAGGCAGTGGTCCCCGGGACCACTGCCTGCCCTTAAAAAATGAAACAGATATGTTTCATTTTTTATTTTTAAATGCATCCTGTTTATAGGAAAACAGGATGTATTTAAAAAAAATAAACTGCTTTATTAAAAAAGCAGTCACAGACATGGTGGTCTGCTGACCCCAGCAGGCTACCATCCCTTTGAATGCTGGCCATTCCTAATGGGATCGCAAATAGCATCTGCCTCATGAATAGTAATTAGGTAGGCAACTTGCGACCCATTAGGAATCTCTAACAGTGTCTAAGACACTGTTGTAAATTGCATTTTGCGAGTAACAAATTGCGAGTCGCAAAGCGACACAATTTGCGAGTCACAAAATGTAAGGGTCGTACATCTGGCCCTAAAATTCGAAACACGTTTTACAATATGATTGGCTATAAAAAGCTGTTAATATTAATTCCAAATGAAATTCTCTCTACATCGTTGCCAAAAGAGTATTCTGTGAGACCAGTTGTATAAATGACAGCTCCTCATCATTTGGCAAAACTGTGGCAATTCTCAGAGAAATGAAAATGTCTTTCTTTCCAGGAAATTATTCACATTTGGTCACTGACTCAGCAAATTCAACATTTGCTTTGCAAGCCTGTATGCAAATGTTTTCATTCCCTGATAGATATGGGCCCAGATTCTGAAAACTGTCATGGAACGCAGTGCAGCCCCCAAACAGGCTGTTCTGCGTGACTGGGAGAGAGCACCATATTCACTGAGATATGGCACTCTCCTCCTCTCTCCCTAGCGCCTGCGCTGATTTCAACTGCTGTGCTCCAGGCACACACCTTAGCCCCATAGTGCTAGGGTGGTGTCTGAGTTTAGCATAGGTTTTGTACAGGAAGACTACCCTTTCTGTACAAAATAATATGCCTAGACACACTTCAAAACTTTTCCTACTTTGTATGTGCACTGCACAGTGCAGCACACATGCAAAGTCGGAAAATCAAGGAGAAATGAAAACATTTCTCCTTTTAACACCTGCTTTAAAGCAGCGTTAATTTATGTTACATTTGCATTTCCTTGGTTTGTTTCACTTCCCCTGTTCCTCCTCCCGGTCCTGCATCTTTCAATGTACATTCCAGTTCTTCCTAGAACCTTGGTTGGCTGCTAGGCACCCAGGTCAGTTGCATCTGTTCCTGTCTGCTGACCAGTTGTATCCTGTTGCTGTGCTGCGCTTCACTAAATAAACCTTTATAAAGTACTGGACGATTCATCATTTCAACAATTTGGCGACGAGCTAAGGAGAGGAACACTCCTACCAACTTACTAACGCAGCACAGGAGTGGTGTGTTCCTGAACCCCTGAAGTGTTTGGCTGGACCCTTACTTTTATTCATTTTCTACTGAGTACAATGTTGCTGGAAACCCTATGAGTCTGCTGCCGAAAATCTGCTTTTTGAAGGTTCAAACTACTTGGACTTATTCATTTTCTACGTTTTCGCTGATTTCCGCAGCAAGAGGCGAAGAGTGAGGAGTTCTCAAGCAACTGTACTGTGCGATTGTTTTCAAAGGTAAACACTCACCTACTCGGAGGAGCGAAGCAGGTGAGCGCAACGGTGACACCATAGAGGTCCGATGCTGGATTCTGGACGACTGTGACATCATAGAAGTCCGACGTTGGATTCCGGACTTCTTTCCTGGTTCTTTGTCACAGTTACGAAGGAGGCACGTCACCACGCTACGTACTTACGTAACGTGTTACGTGACGGCCATCTTTGTTGTACTCAAGTTTCCATAGGAACCATTCCACGGAGAAATTTCTTCCTGTCGCACCGCGTATTACGGTTGCCTCAAAAAGACTCAAACTCAAGTAAGTCAATCCTTTACCCGCATTTTCAATAGCGCTACCTACTACAATAATTCAACAAAAAAATATTTTCATTGTTTAAAAGACTTCATCCTCGTGAATTTTTATTTGAAGCACCTACTAACTTTAAAAAAAATATACCTTCGTACACATATGTATCTCATCTACAATCTCTGTTCACAACGTTTATAACTGTACTGGAAGTCTATAGTGATCGCATTACAAGTAAAGACTGTAGCATTATCATTGTCATTATAATTATTTTTTTTTCTCATTTCTTCTCAATTTTGACCTAGCATTGCTCAGGGTGCTACTTATCATCTGACAAAATTGTCAAGCTCTTGTCACATTTAACTTTAGCTTACAGGTCAACCTGTGCGCTTTTCTTCTCCAAACCAGAAACATGCAATTTGACCCCCCTGACAAATTCCTACAAAATAAAGGAGATCCTCCAATACCATGGACACGATGGAAAGAAGAGTTCCTAAATTATATGAGGGCCATCGATGGGGAGCGCATGGGTGCTGAAAGGAAGAAAAGTAACTTATTACATTGCTTGGGCTCTGAAGGCCAAGTTGTATTTAGAGCACTACCTAAAGTTCCTCCTAGTGAAGGAGAAGGTGAAGGTACCAATGTTTACAAAGAAGCTCTACAGCGATTGGAACAAAGGTTTAAACCTGTCACCAACATAGCTCTAAATAGATATACATTTTACACGAGGGTACAAAATGAAAGTGAATCCTTTGATGAATTTTTAACAGCGTTGAGGTCTTTGTGCTTACACTGCAACTTTGGTGATATGTGCGATGAAATGATCAGAGATCAGATAATAGTACATGTCAAAAATAAAAAGACTCAAGAACGTTTATGGGAATTAGGAGATCCTAATTTATCGGAAGCAATTTCCATTGCCAAGGCTCTGGACTCTGGAGCAATCTGAGAAATGGATGCTCACTGTAAAAAACACTGGTAACAACAAACTGGAATCAAACGAAGAGATTTGTGCTGTCAAACACCCAGAAGCACAGAGAAGTGATAATACATCTACGGGATCGAACTTCCCTCGCGTCAACAACTATGCAAGTTTCAAAAAATTTGACAGAAATGAAAGGTCTGGTACTTGTTACAGGTGTGGCAGCAGGACACACATGGCCTCGTATGGAGGGTGTCCTGCCATTAATAAAGAATGTAGGAAGTGTGGTAGAATGGGACATTTTGCTTCTGCCTGTAGAGACTTGAGGAGAAATAGTGCTACCACACGTGGTAAGGTATCCTTCACGTCTGATGGTAGTACCACAATGCCCAAATGTGAATGTAGTGGATGTAATGTAGATAACAAGGGTTTTGTTGTTTCCCTGTAGGAAGGAATTGCTAGTATGAATGACCTTGACTCCAGACACATCAAGAAAGCTCCCATGTGTGTAGTTGAAATTTCTGGTGTAAGTTTGAATCTCATGGCTGACTCGGGTTCTCCATGGACCATTATTTCAAAGGAGTATTTTTTAAATAAACTTAGTACAGTATTTGATTTCAATAAAATATTACCTTCTGACATCATTGCTGGGAGCTATGACGGCTCCAGAATTGATGTTATTGGGTATTTGGATGTGAACCTACGTTTTAAGACTAGGAGTACCCTTATCAAATTGTATATCGCAGTTAAAGGCATTAATGTTTTAGGATGGAGAGATCAATATGAATTAGGAATTATTCTTAATCCCCGTGCAAAAGAACCGGTAATGTTGGATGAGACTTTGTATTCAGAAAATGTTGCTTCCATCAGCCTTGATGAGAGACTATGATAAAAGAAAAATTCAAAGATGTTTTTTCAGATACATTAGGTAAGTTGGAAAACTATTCACACAAAATCAAACTTAAATGTGGAGTCATACCTGTGAAACAAAAGTTAAGGGGTGTACCGATTAATGTCAGAGAGGAATTAAAGACCATGTTAGATGAGTTAGTAACTGAAGGTATTATTGAGCCTATCGAGTCAGCTGAATGGGTTTCTCCCATTGTTTTGGTGAGAAAACCTGATAAAAAATTGAGGGTATGTGTTGACCTCAGGGCACTAAAAGCTGGTATTATTGTGGCATGTCATCTCCTCCCCAACATTAATGAGGTTGTCTCAATGTTGGAGGGTGCCAAAGTATTCTCCACATTAGATCTCAGGTCAGCGTATCACCAAATTCATCTTACCAATGAGTCCAAAAACCTAACAGCTTTCATCACACCACAAGGACTATACCAATATACAAGAATGCCGTTTGGCTTAGCATCTGCTGCCTCGGTTTTTCAAAGGGTGATGTTTAATATTTTCAGAGATGCTGACAAATATGTTAAGTGCTTTCAGGAAGATGTCCTAATTTTCTCTGGTAATGTTGAGGAGCATGTGAAACATTTAATTGAAGTGTGTGAAAGGTTGAAGAAGAGTGGGTTAACTTTAAAAGCTAGCAAATGCAAAATGTTTAAAACCTCTGTGGAATATTTAGGCCACACTTTATCTGGAGACGGTGCAGTGCCTAAGAAATCCAATGTTGATGGCATCACCAATGCCCCCCCTGCAAACAAGGATCAATTACTTTCGTTTGCAGGCATGTGTGAATACTATAATAAGTTTGTGAACAACTTTGCATAAAAAATGGAGCCTCTTAGAAGGTTACTTAGACATAATTCTGCATTTGACTGGAAACAAGAGCAACAGCAAGCATTCGAGTCAATTAAAGCTGATATTCTTATGGCTCCCACACTTAAACCTTTCTGTATGAATAAGGAGTGTATCATCACTGTGGATGCTAGTTCATACGGTATTGGTGGAGTGTTATCTCAGAGGTGTGGAAAAGACGAACGTAGGAACGTGGTTATCGAGAAAGAACTGCTGGCCTGTGTCTGTGCAACTGAACATTACCGAAATTACATTTGGGGTAGTAAATTCATATTAAGGACGGACCACAAACCTTTGGTCAACATTCTTTCCCCTGGTGGTGGGTGGAACTCCACAGCTCGCATTGCAAGGCTAACTTCCAGGTTGCAGGATTACTGTTTTAAACCTGAGTTTGTCCCAGGTAAGAAAAATGTTATGGCTGACTTCATGTCTCACCTTCCTTGTCAGCTTACTTGCAATAACGACTGTGATGATTCTGATGTGGTTACTACCATCCAAGATGTAGTGTCTGGGACTTACTGAAGAATCTTGGAAACTCTCTGAGGCACAAGATCTCACATGGCAAACCATCAAGAAATATATCTTAGAAGATTGGCCTGATAGGAAGAATTTAGCTGAGGAATTCATGCCTATGTTCAGGGTATCTGATGATGGAGAATTAATATACAAAGGCGGAAAGTGTGTGCCACCCTTTGGTGTCCAGAGGCTTATTTTAGACTTAGCACACAAATCTCACCCTGGCATGTCTGCCATGAAACGCATGGTTAGAAACTATTTTTGGTGGCCAGGATTAGATCGCATGGTTGATCGCACCGTTAGAGAGTGTGAGGTTTGTATGAGTAGTGAGAAAATGATGAAACTCAATGAACCCCCCATTAAAGAATTCTGACTGGCCTGTTGAACCATGGAAAAAGGTAGCTTTTGACATTTCAGGTCCCTTCATGTGTTTACCCCATGATTCACGCTACGCTTTTGTCCTAGTGGACTATCATTCCAAGTGGCCAGAAGTAAAATTTGCTTCCAATTCTTATTCTCACATGGTTATTGAGTTTTTCAAAGAAATCTTTTCCAGAGAGGGTTGTCCTTCAGTGCTTGTCACCGACAATGGGGTACAAATCACTTCAATTGAAATGAAAAACTTCTTAAAAGGCCAAAATATCAAACACCACACTGTTTCAGTATATGAACCACACGAAAATGGTCTTGTTGAACGTTTTAATAGGGTTCTTAACCCCTTCGCTGCTAGGCCTTTTCCCCTCCTGTGCTAAGCCATTTTTTGGCTATTTGGGGTAGTTCGCGCTTAGGCCCCTGTAACTTTTTGACCACATAACGTATCCACGCCAAATTTGCGTCCTTTTTTTCCAACATCATGGGGATTCTAAAGGTACCCAGGGTTTGTGGATTCCCCTGGAGGGGACCCAGAAATTAGCCATAATACAGCTAAATTTTGGTTTTTGGGGGAAAAATGCGAAAAAAGGGCTACAGATGAAAGCGTCTGGTTTTTTCCCTGCAAATGGCATCAAAAAAGGGGTTGTGGTGCTGAAATCACCATCTTCCCAGCTTTCAGGGACAAGCAGACTTTTGTCAGAAAACCAAAAATTTTACAAAGTTTTGGCATTTTTCTGGGACATAGTCTATTTTTGCTATTTTTTGTGCTTTCAACCTCCTTCCAGTTAATGGTAGAAATGGGTATGAAAGCAATAATGGATCCTGGAAAGCCATACATTTCTGAAAAGTAGACAAAATTCTGAATTCAGCAAGGGGTCATTTGTGTAGATCCTTCAAGTTTTCTTTATAGAAACAAACAGTTAAATATAGGAAAAATTGAAAATTAGTTGAAAAAATCAGCCATTTGTGTCAATGTTTTCACCTGTAACTTCTTCTAATTATGACAGATATTTGAAAGCAATATACCGTTACATCCGCTGGACCTTTCTGGTTGTGGCGATATATAGGACTTGTAGGTTCACCAAGAACCCGACGAACCCAGAGCCAATAACTGAGCAGCGTCTTGCAATGGTTTTTTATTATGTACCGGGTATATAGCAATTATTCTGGGAAAATTTATACATGGAAAAATCGGTATGAAAGACACCTATGTATTTCTGAAATGGGAACAAAATATAGAGTTTAGAAATAGTAGATATTTGCACATTTCCGAAATTGGGAGTACCCATACTAGCATGAGAATTATAGGACATTTTTCAAAATGACTTCTTTTTTACACATTGTCTTTCATTTAGAAGGCAGAAATGCATCAAAAGTCAATAGATAATAACAGTTGCTCTACAATTTTGTGTTACCCTAAGTCTCCCGATAAAAATGGTACCTCACTTGTGTGGGTAGGCCTAGTGCCTGCGACAGGAAACGGCCCAAAACGCAACGTGGACACACCACATTTTCACAGTGAAAAATGACCCTTTTTTTGCAAAGTGCCTAGCTGTAGTTTTTGAACCCTAGCTCTGCCGGCACCTAGGGAAACCTAGCAAACCTATATATTTTTGAAAACTAGACACCCAGGGGAATCCAGGATGGGGTGACTTGACTGGCTCTCACCTGGTTCTGTTACCCAGAATCCCTTGCAAACCTAAAATATTGTCAGAAAAAACAAATTTTCCTCACTTTTCTGTGGTGGAAAGTTCTGGAATCTGCATGGATCCACAAAATTCCACCCACCCCGCGTTCCCCAAAGTCTTTCGAGAAAAACGGTACCTCACTTGTGTGGGTAGGCCTAGTGCCTGCGACAGGAAACGGCCCAAAACGCAACGTGGACACACCACATTTTCACAGTGAAAAATGACCCTTTTTTTGCAAAGTGCCTAGCTGTAGTTTTTGAACCCTAGCTCTGCCGGCACCTAGGGAAACCTAGCAAACCTATACATTTTTGAAAACTAGACACCCAGGGGAATCCAGGATGGGGTGACTTGACTGGCTCTCACCTGGTTCTGTTACCCAGAATCCCTTGCAAACCTAAAATATTGTCAGAAAAAACACATTTTCCTCACTTTTCTGTGGTGGAAAGTTCTGGAATCTGCATGGATCCACAAAATTCCACCCACCCCGCGTTCCCCAAAGTCTTTCGAGAAAAACGGTACCTCACTTGTGTGGGTAGGCCTAGTGCCCGCGACAGGAAAGGGCCCAAAACGCAACGTGGACACACCACATTTTCACAGTGAAAAATTACCCCTTTTTTGCAAAGTGCCTAGCTGTAGTTTTTGAACCCTAGCTCTGCCAACTCCTAGGGAAACCTAGCAAACCTATACATTTTTGAAATCTAGACACCCAGGGGAATCCAGGATGGGGTGACTTGACTGGCTCTCACTAGGTTCTGTTACCCAGAATCCCTTGCAAACCTAAACAATTGTAAAAAAACACATTTTCCTCACTTTTCTGTGGTGGAAAGTTCTGGAATCTGCGTGGATCCACAAAATTCCACCCACCCCGCATTCCCCAAAGTCTTCCGAGAAAAATGGTACCTCACTTGTGTGGGTAGGCCTAGTGCCCGCGACAGGAAACAGCGCAAAACACAATGTGGACACACCACATTTTCACAGTGAAAAATGACCCTTTTTTTGAAAAGTGCTTAGCTGTAGTTTTTTAACCCTAGCTCTGCCGGCACCTAGGGAAACCTAGCAAACCTATACATTTTTGAAAACTAGACACCCAGGGGAACCCAGGATGGGGTGACTTGACTGGCTCTCACTAGTTTCTGTTACCCAGAATCCCTTGCAAACCTAAACAATTGTAAAAAAAACCAAATTTTCCTCACTTTTCTGTGGTGGAAAGTTCTGGAATCTGCGTGGATCCACAAAATTCCACCCACCCCGCATTCCCCAAAGTCTTCCGAGAAAAATGGTACCTCACTTGTGTGGGTAGGCCTAGTGCCCGCGACAGGAAACAGCGCAAAACACAATGTGGACACACCACATTTTCACAGTGAAAAATGACCCTTTTTTTGAAAAGTGCTTAGCTGTAGTTTTTGAACCCTAGCTCTGCCGGCACCTAGGGAAACCTAGCAAACCTATACATTTTTGAAAACTAGACACCCAGGGGAATCCAGGATGGGGTGACTTGACTGGCTCTCACCAGGTTCTGTTACCCAGAATCCCTTGCAAACCTAAAAAAGTGTAAACAAAACACATTTTCCTCACTTTTCTGTGGTGGAAAGTTCTGGAATCTGCATGGATCCACAAAATTCCACCCACCCCGCGTTCCCCAAAGTCTTCTGAGAAAAATGGCACCTCACTTGTGTGGGTAGGCCTAGTGCCCGCGACAGGAAACAACGCAATACGCAACGTGGACACACCCCAATTTCACTGTGAAAAATGACCCTTTTTTGGCAAAGTGCCTAGCTGTTGTTTTTGAACCCTAGCTCTGCCGGCACCTAGGGAAACCTACCAAACCCAGAAGACGACCTGGTTTTGCAAGGGGGGTCCCATGACTTTTTGGCCCGGGGCTCGGCGGCCACCTAGGGAAACCTAGCAAACCCACACATTTCTGAAAAGTAGACACCCGGGGGATTCCAGGGAGGTATGGCTTGCGTGGATCCACAAACGTTTTCTTACCCAGAATCCCCTGCAAACCTGAAATTTTGCTGAAAAAATCACTTTTTTCACACATTTTTGTGTGGGAAAGTTGTGGCATCACCGGGATGACACAAATTTCCTACCACCCAGCGTTCCCCCAGGTCTCCCGATAAAAATGGTGCCTCACTCGGTGGGAGGCCCAAGTACGCGCGACAGGCAAAGGCCCAAAACTTATTGAGGCGACATCAAAATTGCCTATCAGAAAACGACCTGGTTTTGCAAGGGGTCCCATGACTTTTTGGCCCGGGGCTCGGCGGCCACCTAGGAAACCTAGCAAACCCACACATTTCTGAAAAGTAGACACCCGGGGATTCCAGGGAGGTATGGCTTGCGTGGATCCCCCAACGTTTTCTTACCCAGAATCCCCTGCAAACCTGAAATTTTGCTGAAAAAATCACTTTTTTCACACATTTTTGTGTGGGAAAGTTGTGGCATCACCGGGATGACACAAATTTCCTACCACCCAGCGTTCCCCAGGTCTCCCGATAAAAATGGTGCCTCACTCGGGTGGGAGGCCCAAGTACGCGCGACAGGCAAGGGCCCAAAACTTATTGAGGCGACATCAAAATTGCATATCAGAAAACGACCTGGTTTTGCAAGGGGGGTCCCATGACATTTTGGCCCGGGGCTCGGCGGCCACCTAGGGAAACCTAGCAAACCCACACATTTCTGAAAAGTAGACACTGAGGGGATTCCAGGGAGGTATGGCTTGCGTGGATCCACCAACGTTTTCTTACCCAGAATCCCCTGCAAACCTGAAATTTTGCTGAAAAAATCACTTTTTTCACACATTTTTGTGTGGGAAAGTTGTGGCATCACCGGGATGACACAAATTTCCTACCAACCAGCGTTCCCCCAGGTCTCCCGATAAAAATGGTGCCTCACTCGGGTGGGAGGCCCAAGTACGCGCGACAGGCAAAGGCCCAAAACTTATTGAGGCGACATCAAAATTGCCTATCAGAAAATCGACCTGGTTTTGCAAGGGGGTCCCATGACTTTTGGCCCGGGGCTCGGCGGCCACCTAGGAAACCTAGCAAACCCACACATTTCTGAAAAGTAGACACCGGGGATTCCAGGAGGTATGGCTTGCGTGGATCCCCCAACGTTTTCTTACCCAGAATCCCTGCAAACCTGAAATATTGCTGAAAAAATCACTTTTTCACACATTTGTGTGTGGGAAAGTTGTGGCATCACCGGGATGACACAAATTTCCCTACCACCCAGCGCTCTCCCAGGTCTCCCGATAAAAATGGTGCCTCACTCGGGTGGGAGGCCCAAGTACTCGCGACAG
The DNA here is from genome assembly GCA_963921515.1 of Calotriton arnoldi. NCBI lineage: Eukaryota > Metazoa > Chordata > Amphibia > Caudata > Salamandridae > Calotriton > Calotriton arnoldi. The sequence continues at coordinate 2,069,289 of CAWUFW010002266.1, read as the reverse complement.
GCAAGGGCCCAAAACATTTTGTGATAGGCAATTTCAATGTTGCCTCAATACGTTTTGGGCCCATGCCTGTTGCTGCATGCTTGGGCCTCCCACCCGAGTGAGGCACCATTTTTATCGGGAGACCTGAGGAACGCTGGGTGGTAGGAAATTTGTGTCAGCCTGGTGATGCCACAACTTTCCCACACAAAATGTGTGAAAAAGTGATTTTTTCAGCAAAATTTCAGGTTTGCAGGGATTCTGGAAGAAAACGTTGGTGGAGCCACGCAAGCCATGCATCCCTGGAATCCCCGGGTGTCTACTTTTCAGAAATGTGTGGGTTTGCTTGGTTTCCCTAGGTGGCCGCCGAGCCTGGCCAAAGTCACGGGACCCCTTGCAAAACCAGGTCGTCTTCTGATAGGCAATTTTGATGTTGCCTCAATACGTTTTGGGCCCATGCCTGTTGCGGGTACTTGGGCCTCCCACCCGAGTGAGGCACCATTTGTATCGGGAGACCTGGGGGAACGCTGGGTGGTAGGAAATTTGTGTCAGCCGGTGATGCCACAACTTTCCTACACAAAAATGTGTGAAAAAGTGACTTTCTCAAAATTTAAGGTTTCTGGGGATTCTGGGTAAGAAAACGTTGGGGGATCCACAAGCCATACCTCCCTGGAATTCCCAGGTGTCTACTTTTCAGAAATGTGTGGGTTTGGTAGGCTTCCTAGGTGGCCGCGAGCCCCGGGCCAAAAGTCATGGGACCCCCTTGCAAAACCAGGTCGTCTTCTGATAGGCAATTTTGATGTCACCTCAATACGTTTTGGGCCCTTGCCTGTCGCGGTACTTGGGCCTCCCACCCGAGTGATGCACCGTTTTTATCGGGAGACCTGGGGAAGCTGGGTGGTAGGAAATTTGTGTCAGCCCGGTGATGCTACAACTTTCCCACACAAAATGTGTGAAAAAGTGATTTTTTCTGTAAAATTTCAGGTTTCTGGGGATTCTGGGTAAGAAAACGTTGGTGGATCAACGCAAGCCATACCTCCCTGGAATCCCCCGGATGTCTAGTTTTCAGAAATGTGTGGGTTTGGTAGGTTTCCCTAGGTGGCCGCCGAGCCCGGGCCAAAAGTCATGGGACCCCCTGCAAAACCAGGTCGTTTTCTGATAGGCAATTTTGATGTCGCCTCAATACGTTTTGGGCCCTTGCCTGTCGCGGGTACTTGGGCCTCCCACCCGAGTGATGCACCGTTTTTATCGGGAGCCTTGGGGGAATGCTGGGTGGTAGGAAATTTGTGTCAGCCCGGTGATGCCACAACTTTCCCACACAAACATGTGTGAAAAAAGTGAATTTTTTCTGTAAAATTTCAGGTTTCTGGGGGATTCTGGGTAAGAAAACGTTGGTGGATCCACGCAAGCCATACCTCCCTGGAATCCCCGGGTGTCTAGTTTTCAGAAATGTGTGGGTTTGGTAGGTTTCCCTAGGTGGCCGCCGAGCCCCGGGCCAAAAGTCATGGGACCCCCTTGCAAAACCAGGTCGTCTTCTGGTAGGCAATTTTGATGTCGCCTCAATACGTTTTGGGCCCTTGCCTGTCGCGGGTACTTGCCCCACCCACGCGTGTGAGGTACCATTTTTATCGGGAGACCAGGGGGAGCAGAAAGGCTGTAATGGTGGCGGGGATGTGGGCATTGGCGTGCCCACTTCGGGCAGCCCCCACCCTAAAAACAAATGCGCAAAAAAAAATCCCTGGCGTCAAGTGGGCTTTCTGCTGCCCCGGGGGGGCAGATTGGGGGCTACTGCCCCCATCTACCCCCCAGGGGGGGCAGAAAGACTGTTATGGTGGCAAGGGCATGGGGGCATTGGCGTGCCCATTTTGGGCAGCCCCCACCCTAAAAAAAATTGCACAAAAAAAATCCCTGGTGTTTAGTGCTTGCTGCCCCCAGGGGGGCAGATTGGGGCTACTGCCCCCATCTGCCTCCCAGGGGGGGGCAGAAAGGCTGTAATGGTGGCGGCGGGGTGGGGGCATTGGCGTGCCCGTTTTGGGCAGCCCCCACCCTAAAAAACATTGCACAAAAAAAATCCCTGGCGTTTAGTGGGCTTTCTGCCCCACCGGGGGGGCAGATTGGGGGCTACTGCCCCCATCTGCCTCCCAGGGGGGGCAGAAAGGCTGTAATGGTGGCGAGGGGTGGGGGCATTGGCGTGCCCGTTTCGGGCAGCCCCCACCCAAAAAAAAACACGCCAAAAAAAATCCCTGGTGTTTAGTGGGCTTTCTGCCCCACCGAGGGGGCAGATTGGGGGATACAGCCCCCATCTGCCCCCCAGGGGGAGGCAGAAAGACTGTAATGGTGACAGGGGGTGGGGGCATTAGCGTGCCCATTTCGGGCAGCCCCCACCCTAAAAAAAAACACGTCCAAAAAAATCCCTGGTGTTTAGTGGGCTTTCTGCCCCCCCGGGGGGGCAGATTGGGAGCTACTGCCCCCATCTGCCCCCCAGGGGGAGCAGAAAGGCTGTAATGGTGGCTGGTGGGGTGGGGCATTGGCGTGCCCATTTTGGGCAGCACCCACCCTAAAACAAATAGCACACAAAAAAATCCCTGGCATTTAGTGGGACTTTCGCCCCCCAGGGGGCAGATTGGGGGCTACTGCCCCCATCTGCCTCCCAGGGGGGCAGAAAGGCTGTAATGGTGGTGGGGGGTTGGGGGCATTAGCGTGCCCATTTCGGGCAGCCTCCACCCTAAAAAAAATTGCGCAAAAATAAATCCCTGGTTAGTGGGCTTTCTGCCCCCGGGGCGCTTAGTGGGCTTTCTGCCCCCCGGGGCTACTGCTCCCATCTGCTTCCCAGGGGGGCAGAAAGGCTGTAATGGTGGTGGGGGGTGGGGGCATTAGCGTGCCCATTTCGGGCAGCACCCACCCTAAAACAAATAGCACACAAAAAAAATCCCTGGCATTTAGTGGGCTTGCCCGCCCCTCGGGGGGCAGATTGGGGGCTACTGCCCTCATCTGCCTCCCAGGGGGGCAGAAAGGCTGTAATGGTGGCTGGGAGGGTGGGGGCATTGGCATGCCCATTTCGGGCAGCCCCCACCCTAAAAAAATGCACCAAATAAAAATCCCTGGTGTCTAGTGGGCTTTCTGCCCCCCCGGGGGGGCAGATTGGGGGCTACTGCTCCCATCTGCCCCCCAGGGGGGGCAGAAAGACTGAACATTGGCAATTTGTTTGGGGGGAGCAAAAGCCCTTGCCCAAGGGGCCGCTCCCCCCTCCCTGGTGCCTTAGTGGGTGGATCCCTGCTTGGGGATCGCCCTCCTGGGGCGATCCCCAAGCAGGGATCCACTGGGGAGGGGTACCATTGGAAAGGGGAGATTCTCCCCTTTCCAGAGATTCTCCCCTTTCCAATGATACCTCTCCCGTCTTTCTACGTGCTCAGGGGGCTGAGATAGCCCCCTGAGCACGTAGAAAGTGAAACTGAAATGAGCCTAAAGGCTCATTTTAGTTTCGTTTTCAGTGAAATGAAGTCAGCATGACGTGCGCGCTGATCTTCATTTCACTGAAAGGGAGGGGGCCTCGGGAGCTGGGAAGCTCTCCCGAGGCTGTGGGAGAGAAAAGGAAATCCATCTGCTGTCTGCAGCAGAGGGATTACGTGCCCCTGGCCTCATGACGGAATGGTTCCGTCATGAGCACAGGAGCACCGATGCTCATGACGGAACCATTCCGTCACGAGCATCGAAGGGGTTAAAGGTTATGTATCTGATGTGGTCAAACTGGGTGGAAGTTGGAGAAATTCTTTAAGGGAAAAACTGTGGTTATATCGCATCACGCCTCATTCTACAACAGAAGTCAGTCCCTTTCGCCTTTTGAAAGGGCGAGATCCCGTATCAAAAATTTGTCCTTGGTGGTTCAAAGAAAAGTGCATGAATAAGTCCTTTTCCAACTTAACTGTAAGTGATGTTGCCCAAAAGGTAGAATCTAAACAAGTCAAAACTAAGGAATGGTATGATCGCAAATGGAATACAAAAACTCCCAATTTTACAATTGGTGATTGGGTCAGAGTCAAAAAGTCTGGTTTCATCACTAAATGTTCTGATAGATTTGGCAAGCCCATGAAAATTGTCAAAGTCTTTGACAACAGTGTCATTACCCAAGATGGCAGATTATGGAATGTCAAACGTGTGGCCAAATGCCCTTTGGTACCCAGTTCTGTTGAAGTTCCTCTTTCCAAACCTTTTAATTCTCCTGAAGACTCTGTGTCTTCCAGGGTCAAAGCTTCCTCTCGCTCAAGATTCCCTCCCAAGAGATTGTCTGATTATGATACATAGTTCCACTGTTGTGCACTCCATTTTATTGTGAAACAAAGGAGGTATGATACATTTGCATTTCCTTAGTTTGTTTCCCTTCCCCTGCTCCTCCTCCCTCCTGGTCCTGCATCTTTCAATGTACATTCCAGTTCTTCCTAGAACCTTGGTTGGCTGCTAGGCACCCAGGTCAGTTGCATCTGTTATGGGTGTAATGGTGGCGGGTGGGGTGGGGGCATTGGCGTGCCCATTTTGGGCAGCCCCCACCCTAAAACAAATAGCACACAAAAAAAATCCCTGGCATTTAGTGGGCTTTCTGCCCCCCCGGGGGGGCAGATTGGGGGCTACTGCCCCCATCTGCCTCCCAGGGGGGGCAGAAAGGCTGTAATGGTGGCTGGGGGGGTGGGGGCATTGGCGTGCCCATTTCGGGCAGCCCCCACCCTAAAAAAATGCACCAAATAAAAATCCCTGGTGTCTAGTGGGCTTTCTGCCCCCCCGGGGGGGCAGATTGGGGGCTACTGCTCCCATCTGCCCTCCAGGGGGGGCAGAAAGACTGAACATTGGCAATTTGTTTGGGGAGCAAAAGCCCTTGCCCAAGGGCGCTCCCCCTCCCTGGTGCCTTAGTGGGTGGATCCCTGCTTGGGGATCGCCCTCCTGGGGCGATCCCCAAGCAGGGATTCACTGGGGAGAGGTACCATTGGAAAGGGAGATTCTCCCTTTCCAATGATACCTCTCCCGTCTTTCTACGTGCTCAGGGGGCTGAGATAGCCCCTGAGCACGTAGAAAGTGAAACTGAAATGAGCGTAAAGGCTCATTTTAGTTTCGTTTTCAGTGAAATGAAGTCAGCGCGACGTGCGCGCTGATCTTCATTTCACTGAAAGGGAGGGGGGGGCCTCGGGAGCTGGGGAAGCTCTCCCGAGGCTGTGGGGGAGAAAAGGAAATCCATCTGCTGTCTGAAGCAGAGGGATTTCGTGCCCCTGGCCTCATGACGGAATGGTTCTGTCATGAGCACAGGGGCACCGATGCTCATGACGGAACCATTCCGTCACGAGCATCGAAGGGGTTAAAGGTTATGTATCTGATGTGGTCAAACTGGGTGGAAGTTGGAGAAATTCTTTAAGGGAAAAACTGTGGTTATATCGCATCACGCCTCATTCTACAACAGAAGTCAGTCCCTTTCGCCTTTTGAAAGGGCGAGATCCCGTATCAAAAATTTGTCCTTGGTGGTTCAAAGAAAAGTGCATGAATAAGTCCTTTTCCAACTTAACTGTAAGTGATGTTGCCCAAAAGGTAGAATCTAAACAAGTCAAAACTAAGGAATGGTATGATCGCAAATGGAATACAAAAACTCCCAATTTTACAATTGGTGATTGGGTCAGAGTCAAAAAGTCTGGTTTCATCACTAAATGTTCTGATAGATTTGGCAAGCCCATGAAAATTGTCAAAGTCTTTGACAACAGTGTCATTACCCAAGATGGCAGATTATGGAATGTCAAACGTGTGGCCAAATGCCCTTTGGTACCCAGTTCTGTTGAAGTTCCTCTTTCCAAACCTTTTAATTCTCCTGAAGACTCTGTGTCTTCCAGGGTCAAAGCTTCCTCTCGCTCAAGATTCCCTCCCAAGAGATTGTCTGATTATGATACATAGTTCCACTGTTGTGCACTCCATTTTATTGTGAAACAAAGGAGGTATGATACATTTGCATTTCCTTAGTTTGTTTCCCTTCCCCTGCTCCTCCTCCCTCCTGGTCCTGCATCTTTCAATGTACATTCCAGTTCTTCCTAGAACCTTGGTTGGCTGCTAGGCACCCAGGTCAGTTGCATCTGTTCCTGTCTGCTGACCAGTTGTATCCTGTTGCTGTGCTGCGCTTCACTAAATAAACCTTTTTAAAGTACTGGACGATTCATCATTTCAACAGCAGCGTTAATTTTGAGTGCTAAACCCTTTCTACTAATGTTGGTAGATAGGGTTTAGCATCAAAAATCATGTGCGGTTGCACGGGAAAGCCCATGTATCACCCATGTAACCCCCCCTTGACGCAAAGTAATGCAAAGCAGCATTTCACGCTGCTTTAATTTACTTTTCTATACAAACTAACTCTAATACCAATTAGCATTGGTTTGTTAATCTCCAAATAGGTTTAGAGGCGGGTTAGCATTACAAAAATAACGTTAACCCAACACTAAACCTCTGTGAGTCTGGGCCATAGAGTGACAGTATGGGCATCCGTCTCCCCTGTGCTAATAACCCTAAAGCTGACATTGACCCTCACCTTAACCCCAGCTCTGCACTGTTAGTCAAACGTTCCTATTTTTAATTCTGGAAAGTAATGGGCCACTTGGCATAAAGAGATGGTAGTTATAGCAGGACCCGTTTGTATTTTCCATAGAAATTCAGGTTGGGCATTCTTGGGAGGAAAGACTGAAAGAATGCTGTCTGAAATCCGTATCCAATGTGTACTGCAGTTTGGGATTCTAGGTATAAAGCATGGCAGAAGGTTAGGCCAGAAGGTTAGACCCTATTTCGAGAGGGAACTGTGCCCAGAGCCCTTTGGTCATAGCAGCAAGCTGTGTTGAGTGGGGAGTGAGGTCAGGAATGTTAGGAAATGGGTAGGGGCCCCACTTGAAGCCTAGGGACCCTCGACCATGGTATTAAATGGTGCACTGTGTAAATGTGTATTACTTTATGCCACAACATATGCTGAGTGCCTGCTGGGTATGGCAGCAGCACATATCCAGGAAGGTACTGTTGGCAAGAGTACAAGTCACAGGCATAGCCACAGGCCATGGGTGCTAAGGATTTGGGTGCTGGTTACAGAGCATGGTCAAAAGCCACTTCCTATATCCTGTGCACACTGGGGCTGAAGTACTCGAAACACAAAATGGTCAAACGTCACAACATGTGTTCAGTGTTCATGGTCTCACGCTGTGGCTCCTGGTTACAGGGGCCAGTATACTTTTTGATCAGCTGGTTTTGAGATAGTAGACAAAGAATGAGCACCTAGTGCACATGCACCATGCTGTGAATCTCGATAAATATTCAAGAATACCACATAGCCCTTCACGGACAATAAAAGGCATTGACATGCACTGATTCAGTGGATACACGTTTGTTTACTGTCGACATCAGTATTTGCAAACATCACTGGTCATGAACAGTAAGAAATAAACCCACCCACAAATTTAAGGGTGGGTGAAGAAAGATGCTACAAGATGGTGCTGTCTTGATTATGATTTTAGTTAAAAATATTTATAAGGCACTATGGCCTTTTGTCTCACAGCACTTCCCCATAGATTCATAATCGGTAAAACCCTTTGATATGTCAGGCCAAGTACATACTTGGAGACACAGACTAGATGCTAAACACATACTTTGAGCTAGGCCTGGGTAAAGCACACGCCTCCACTGTACTACATTGATGTTAGTTGGCATTACAAAAATAAATTATTTGACCCTATTAGATATGCTTCACTATATTCCTTAAGAGATGCAGCAAACCAAGCTCTATCCAGCTATATGGAGCTACTAGCGATGTACTGTACACCAACATAGAGCTGGCAATGGATGGGTCCCACACCACTTCATCACAGCAATTTGGTGCAACATGGAATATGATGTACATTAAGGTATTAAGCACTAGATTACACATGTATCCCTGTACATCTGACACATAATCTTTGCTCTTCACCTATATGGAACCACAAGTGACGTTCTATATACATACATGAAGCATAAAATGGGCAAAGTCGATCCTTCCGAATCTACTGGTACCTGAATATGTAGATCACCATCACATATTTGAAGATATTATATCACTAACGAGGTGCTGTATCTCTACATGGTGCTCACCACAAGCTGCAAGTTAGCACTACATGGAATGTGATATTGGCAAACATATGATATCAGTCACTATGCAACACGTGGTATTATACCCTTTTAGTGATTCCAAAACCACTGCGCTATACCACCATAAGCACAACGCCATGTCCAAAGCGTATTCCCTGCTGACGCCAAAATCGTGTGCTACTTGGATTACGATATTTGATGCAATGACTGAAAGACATACCACAGATATCTTATACGTAACAAATTATATTGGGTTAAAAACCAAACATAAGCAGATGTTAACAAACATATAACAAAATACATTCTCAAAGTCAGTAGGCCAAGGGCCACACTGCTGTGCCCAACTAAAGCACCTTCCACCAGGGCCGGACAGGCTGTAGCGGGCACCGGGCGTTTCCACGGTGGGCTGCCAGGGTGGGGGCCTGTTTTGGGCCCCTGGGGACCGTTTTGTTACCGGGGGCCTGCAATATCGCCCCCTGTAACAAAATCGGCCGAAACTGACCCTTGCAAACAGCTCGGCCGCACCCTCTCCCCCCCTCCATCGGCGCCGGCCGAGCAGTTTGACAGGGCCATGGTCGATTCCCAGTCCGGCCCTGCCTTCCACATATATATATGAACCTTCTTTGCTGCTTTGATCACCGCCGCTGCCCGTGTTTGGCTCTGCTGCAGGGGAGAGACTCCCAGGACCAGGCTGCTTCGCGGCAGAGGCCGCGTTGACATTTCGCGCCATCCGGCGCTTTAAAATCCTGCCTCATCTCCCGCAGCGCGGGAACCTTCTTTGCTGCTTTGATCATCGCCGCTGCCCGTGTTTGGCTCTGCTGCAGGGGAGAGACTCCCAGGACCAGGCTGCTTCGCGGCAGGGGCCGCGTTGACATTTCGCGCCATCCGGCGCTTTAAAATCCTGCCTCATCTCCCGCAGCGCGGGAACCTTCTTTGCTGCTTTGATCACCGCCGCTGCCCGTGTTTGGCTCTGCTGCAGGGGAGAGACTCCCAGGACCAGGCTGCTTCGCGGCAGGGGCCGCGTTGACATTTCGCGCCATCCGGCGCTTTAAAATCCTGCCTCATCTCCAGCAGCGCGGGACGCGTGCGGGCGAAGCCCGGGCCAAGGGCGGGCCCGTCTGTGCCCGTCTGAGCCTGGCTGAGACTGGACTGGGCCATCCTCCTTGCTTTTAACCCAGGGCTCCCCACGGCACGACTGAAGGTAAAGTGAACTTTATTGCCCCACATGCTAGACTGTGTGTTACCGAGCCATAACACAGGTGGAACGAACTGACCCCCAGAAATGTCTAACCGGAAAGGGGTAGTCGGGACTTTGGATGCCTTCATTGTGAGGGCAGAGTCTCTCCTGACCCATGAAATTGAAATTACGGAGCGTCGATTGTCTATGGACCCTGCCACACTGTTCTCCAGTTTGTCACAGGGCGGCCCAAAAACTGTGAATACGTCATGCGCATCTCCTCGTAGGTTACCATCTTTGGAAATTTGCGCTGTATCACCCGCCCTGTTAGATTCATCATCTTTAATGTCATGCCCGGGAGCCGTGAGTCAGGTCGCATCAGGTATTAATACCAGAGCACGAGCGGCATACTCCCATAAGCCCACCAAACTGAAAACACAGCTACCTAAACGTAAGAGGAACACCGGGAGTGATGGGTTGCCTAAGCCCAAGGCAAAGCCTAAAAACTCTAAAACCGATCATGACAAAGCCAATAATCCGGGAGCTATTTGCACAGTCTCAGTGGGGACACAGACTGATCCCGTTTCCGACTCCGCCTGTAATGACATTAATCTAGTCGCCAATACAGGCGTTGAGGGAGGCATCGCCGTTTCTCCTTCGGTTACAAGGTATATTGATACCACTTTGGGCGACATTAAGACTGCACTTGATAAGATCTTTAATTTAATGAAGGCGGAGTTTGAATGTTTAAAATCTGCACTGATCAATGTAGCCGACAGGACTATGACCTGTAATGTAGTACCCAATAATGATGTCGGAAGTTTATTGCCCTCACTAATTAGTCAAATGAGTAACACACCTGGGTTAGAGTCTCATCCTGGTCCTGCTATTCAAAAAGGTCCCATCACTGCTACCCCGTGCCTTAACTGCAGTCATGTAAATACTATTCACAAGATAAATGCACATAGTAAGCAAGGGGACAGAGGGGCTATCTCACCAAGACACATAGATAACTTGAATTCTGTACCAGGAAGCAGCTCCCCTATAGATCAACGTCCCAGTATACCCACATGTGATGTTAGACTAGCTAGGGATATCCCTAATCGTTCTAGGAACGGCTCCTTGAGATCTAATCCCGATGTACTCGACTTACCCCCAGCCTCATGCCCATATGTGTTAGTCCTGGCTGGGGTCCCTTACCTATCTGGGGAGCAAAGGGAATCTTGGGCAGATCTGCGCAATAAGGCTGTAGAATGGCTCTGTAAACATAAGGGGTTCCACCCTTCCAAAATGAATGATATTATCATGGTTAGAAGAGTTGGGTGGGTTGGCCATTCTGTCAAAAACATAAATGGCGACTGCATCGTTCTTAATTTTCGCAGACCCAAGATTGTTCGCCATCTATTGAATATTTTTGAACAACCCACCACTCAAAACACTCACATTAGTGCGCTCCCCTTGAGCTATTTTTACAAGCCACTCACTAATCCTTTTAGGGATTCCCCTGTCTTGCCTTTGATAACAAATAGGTTTAACTCGCTATCCAACCTAGATACACAGGACTGACAATTATTAACTATGGACGCTCAGCCTTCCCACCAGTCCCTTCTGGAGCAGCCCCCTGCTAGTACAGTTACAACCATTACCGACAATGGCGAAAGCCCACCCACTAGTATTAATAATGGAGCTGATTTGAACATCCTCAGCTGGAATGTAGCAGGACTGCACTCCAAGCTCGATGACCAGGATTGGTTGCGCCTGGTCAAAGAGCAAGATATCGTCATGTTCCAAGAGACCTGGGCCACACACGATTCACATATTGAAGGGTTTCATTGTACTTGCGTCCCGGCCTCCAGCCACAATACAGGTCGACCATCTGGGGGCCTTCTTATTGGATTTAATGTAGCGACTGGTGGTAGTTACAAGATATTCCCAACAAACAGCCTTAACTTCCAAATAATACTCTTTAAGAGAAGAGTTTCTCTTTATTTGGTAAACTTTTATAATAATGATTTCGCATCAGTTCCCAATAAGAATTTTATTGAGCTTTTTGATTTCATTTCCAATCTAGACTACCAGGCATCCGGATGGAATACCATTGGGATTATTTTAGGCGGGGATTTTAATGCAAAATTTTATGACAGGCATTGTGTCATGGAACCATACACTATGGGCCCTTCTTTTCGCAGGGGAGCGGAATTGGCAGCTCTACTGAGCTCGCTTAACTTAGTTAATGTCATGGAGCAGTTGGGCACACCTCATGCGACCAACAACCACCTCCCGACCTTCAGAGGTAGGGGATATTCGTCCGTAATAGACTTTGTTTTCATCTCTTCTTTACTCACGGATTACTTAATTACTGCAGAGGTTGTTGCCACCACTCAGGGGGATCACAACCCCATCAGAACCGCTTTCAGATTAGCACCCCGACACATGTTCCCAATTGAATGTGGGGCTAAAGATCTAACTCCATCTACTGACAACCTAACACTGTCTTGGAGGGGCATTGATAATGGGGATCTGTTTAAATTACTAGTGAAGGACAATTTACCCCATATCACCTCCTGCTTGTCATCTGAAGCCCCTCATCAGGAGGTAGTTGGTGGTTTTTCTAAACTCTGTCAGGCAGTTAAAACCCTCCTGTCAAAGCCCGCCTCCGTGAGGAAATCGGGCTCTAGATGGTTTGATTCGGCATGCTCTGTTGCCAACAGGAACCTGCGTATGGTTTTGTCAGCTGACCCCAGGTGCTCCTATGACGTAAAACAGGCCAGACAGATGTATAAATTAGCTATTACTAACCGGAAAGAGGCACTTTTAAGGGATCGCTGGGAAGCCCTATCGCAGGCTGCTACGGAAAAAAGGGGCAACCTATTTTGGACTGCTGTAAGGGATCTTAGATCCACGGGACAGCTATTAACATCAATTAGCTGTACAATCTCGAGTCAGTCCTGGGAAAATCATTTCTCAAATATTTATGCCACCCCGCAGGGAGAGACTGAACAGTTGGAGTATAGTCTCCGGAATACCTTTGAAATTACACTCCCTGAAATAGAAGAGGCCATCCATCAGTCTATCGGGAATAAAGCCCCTGGCCCGGACGGTCTACCGATTGATCTCATTAAATGGATCCCGGACTTCTGGGCTCCCCTTCTCCTGAATGTTTTCAATCACTGTATGTCGGGCCCGCTCCCTGATACTTGGGCAAAAAGTATCATAGTCCCAATATTTAAAAAGGGGGACCGGTCACAGCCCATTAATTATAGACCAATATCGTTAATTGATAACACTGTCAAAATATTGGGTAGAGTCCTATATAACAAGATCCTGGAATGGTCAGAGGAACATGGCATTTTAGAGCGCTGCCAGTTAGGCTTTCGTAGGAAGGTTGGTACCATCGAGCAATGTCTCAATCTTAGCCTTGTAATTGGGGAAATATACCATCGCCCGCAAAACCCCTGTCTACCTGGCCTTCATGGATTTGTCCTCAGCTTTTGATTTTGTCAACAGGTCAAAGCTGTGGGCTATCCTGTTGGGCCATGGTTTAGACGCTCCCCTGGTTCATTTCCTGGCTTATCTCCATAAGGACCTTCAGGCACAAGTGAGAATTGGCAGAGGTGGTGAGGTCTCAGGGCCCATCAAGGTAGGAAGGGGGTCAGGCAGGGATGCGTTCTGGCCCCCTTCTTTTTATTATTTATATTAATGGCCTGAACAAATCATTGATAGCTGCAACCAAAGACGTCCCTATGATTAACGGCAAACCTTTGCCAGTGCTACTTTATGCTGATGATGCGGTGCTCATAGGCCGCACCCCAAACTCACTGCGCATCTTAGTACAGTCGTTTGTTAAACATATGGACAGTCTGGATTTAAGAGCCAATTTAAAAAAATCATTTTTAATGTCTTGTGGACCACGAAAACACTCTCTTACCTCTATCACCGTTGGCAGCCAAAAATTAATGTGCACTGGTAAATTCCCTACCTTGGTGTGCTCTTTGCTGCGAACGGCTCCTGGACTGAGCATCTTTCTCACTCCAGGAGCAAGTTCTCAAAGACCATCAACTCAATTTTTAGCTTTCCCCGTCTTAAGAATATTGGCGTTATTTTAGCCATCTTAAAATTTTTTAAATTGCATTGCGTCCCAGTAGCCACTTATGGAGCGGAGATTTGGGGCACCATAAACAGCTCCTGCATTCAGCGGGAAGAAAACAGATTTTGCAGGAAACTGTTGGGCACCCCAATCTCGACATCTCACTATGTTTGCCATAAAGAATTAAACTTAAATTATGTCACTGATTTTATACGTGCTCGTCCGGCTCTCTTCTGGTTGTCTGTCTGGAAGAATGAGGAAGCTATTCTGACTAGAGATATCATCATGGACTGTTTGAAGTGTGAGAAAGGGATGGATATCCCCTGGCTATCCGGAGTTTACCAGAGCTTATGCAGTATTAATCAGGGTTGCATTTTTAGAAACCCCTGTAAAGCTGAAACGCTACGGAAAAAAGATCTTAGAAATGCACTCTATTTATCCTACAGTACCGAGCGTATAGCTCAGGAATCACAGAAAACCCTTGTCTCTAGTTATATGTCACTAGTCCGATATTGTTATCCCCTACCAAACTACCTCACCTTACCTATGAGTCATTGGGAAAGAAGTCTGTTATTCCGTCTCAGAGCAGGGACACTCAAGTTTGCATTATGTTTTCCCTCGGTTACCATCCCAAAATTGATTTGGTACCCTGCCCATGTGACGGAATTAGCGGACAGACAACTCTGCACTTTTTATTCTTTTGTAAATACTATATGAAATATAGCAAGGGGACACTTTATCCCTATTTTAAAAAGAGGAAACCTGTTAGCCTGGTTTGGCTTATACAAGCGTGCTTGCTTTGATTGATGAGGAGCTTGTCTTTCGCTTAAGTACTTTTCTGAGAGCTGCTATTCGGGCACGTAAGTCCATGTTAGACTCTTGAATTCATAACTGTGATTGGTTACGCTGTAAATAATGTATTTTATTTATTATATTCTAACATGTGACATTGTGTCTTATGATTTTAACAGTCTTTTTATGGTTGTACTTTCATGGATATACTGTTTATCCGAATAAAGATCATGAATTGAATTGAATTGATATATGACCCAAACGTCACGTTGTGTCACTGAAACGTAACCACGTGGCTGGGAACATAGCACACCCCAATAGGCTGCATTGGTTTCCAAACCATCTACCACATATACATGCAGTCCACTATGTGTGTTATGTTGCAAGTGGGAAATATCAATAGGTATTCAGGAACATACGTATCGCAATATGATGGTCGCAAAGATCAAAACTGTAAAAAAATTGGCCTAAATTTTCTTCTTACTAAACCAACATGTTCTATTAGCAACTCCACATCTCGTTTTAATATTATATCAGCCTCGAGTTTATTAATACCAAGTAAATGTACTAAAACTAAAATTAGGCTGTAGTTAACATTCATTGTATGTCAATAATGGGTACAACCCAAAACCTGAAAAGTCAGGGAATTACAATGGTAAGGTGCTACTTTAATATTAAATCCTACCCTCACCATAATCACATGAAACCTCCTAACATTATTTCGCACATAGGTGCCAAGAATAAACAGACGTAAGACTCAAAGTACAAACAGTATGCCCAATAAGCTGATTGTCCAGTCAAATACTAGCTTTTGTGATAAAAGTGGCATTAATTACAGAACACTATCCATAATCTCTTATGAATGTCCCACTAGAAAAGAGATGAGATCTAGCGGCGAAACTGTTGGTTTTGGAAGCATGCAACCTAATTTATAATTCTACCTTCTTCCCACTTCACCAGGTTGTGTGATCTTGGACATATCACATCATAATTGTCTGATCTGCAAAATGTGCTCGGAACAGGTCTACTGCTCAGTATTAATTGCTACATAAAACATTCGAACAATTCTCACATAGGCACATATGATTTACTGCTGCGGAGAAATAATGCTTCTTGATACTGTGGCAGATTTCAATTTAAAGTATTTGTATTTTTCGTAAGTTTCCCTTCGGTACTGTATGGAAAAGATATGGCTTTTTAGCAAGTCTATAATTGTTTTCAGTGAACTAAATCGTTTGATTTCATAAAAAAAATAAAATGAAAAAAATAAAATGTTACCCCTTTCCCCACCCCTCACCTCATCTCTTGTCGGCCAAACTCTCATGGAGACGGTTGCATTCGCTCAGTGCGCTCGACTCTCTATCCAATCTGCAGATGTTCATTAAACCTGGACTCCTTACAGCTCCCTGTGAGTATCAGAATCATTGTTATTCACAAGCACCTGACCACCTGTGAGTGTATAGTCTTTGTAAACGGCAGGTTTAAAGGCAGTTTTGTGCAAGTAAAGTAGGGCATGCCCAGGTGTCAGCAGCATGGAGCAAAAGGACATTTTCACATATATGAATGGCAGAGTCACATTAATTATTGGCCTGAGTGGGAAACAATCATTTCAGATGGTCTCTCTGTAGGTGTACAGCACAGAGAAAGAGCCTGGCTTTTTAGAGATTCTCCATACTTTAGCTAGGAACGATGGCCCTGATTTCCACTGGCTTAAATCGGTACTAAGGCTCCCAAGCACAGAAAGACACTGTCAAGACTTTCTTAAGCGTCCTAAGAACATCTTCAAACTCTCTTAAGCCGTGGATCCTATTTTAAGACACTCTCTAAAACTCTTTGTAAATCATACCAGAGGATGTACATTTTATTTTTAATGTGTATCTATTTTTTGTATTTAAACAATTTTGGCTACTGAGAGATTGGTGGCATTTCTGAAAAATAATCTTCCTATGAAAAGTGAACATTTTAAAATGCTGAGACTATTTTTACCCTAATTGCCATTGTTTTTCTATATGTTATTGTACAAACAGCCCATGCAGTGGGCCAGTATGTCATCCGACATTTAAACATTCAAAGCTTTTTCCTCTCGCTGTTCTTTTACACTTACCATAGAACATTGAAAAGCCATAGTAATAAAGGTATAGTGATTTAATGACCTACTATTGGAGAGAAGCGCCTGTAACTTTCCCCTCTTCCCTTCATCGTTGGCATCGGTCGGCGTAAAATAATCTATCACCCTCAATTCTCAGAGTCTAAAACATCCCCGCACCTCCCCTAAGTCAGCAGACAGCCCCTTCCCCTTCCACACTCATATGTTGACTACTTCATCTGCTTCTTATTCGTCTGCTTGCAGAAAGATCTATGTTTTCCTACTAGCTGCTCCAATTTACTATCACCTAGGGGCTGACAGTTCCGGTACACTGAGCAACGTCAACAGGTACTAGG
This sequence comes from Calotriton arnoldi, assembly GCA_963921515.1. Classification (NCBI taxonomy): domain Eukaryota; kingdom Metazoa; phylum Chordata; class Amphibia; order Caudata; family Salamandridae; genus Calotriton; species Calotriton arnoldi. Next base: position 2,052,691 of record CAWUFW010002266.1, on the reverse strand, counting down.
AGGCCCACGACCACAAATGGAGGCCAAAAGGAGAATCGAAATATTTTAAAGCGTACATGCTTGTCAACCTCATGCACGCGGACTGGTGGGCACATTTTGGGTTGCTTTTTACCTTGCACTGTTTGAACACGAGCTCCACTTCTGAATTTCTGTATCATTTTTGGTTAAAACTGGTAACTTTTATATTACATGCTTGAAGAGTTTGTGAAAACTTTGTATTGGACCCATTTGAAGTCCTGTAACTATTGGCTTCAATAGTGCAAAAAATACTTCTGAAGGATGCTACAATGAACTTTAGTTGTTTGTCTGTCAATTGACCTAAGGCAGTTGCTGAAGTGAGCTACTAGAATGTGACTGCTCCATAAATCAGACAATAAGTTAGGTATCTCCAGCATAAGCAAACACTGTTGTGAGCTGTTTTCCCTGCATATTAAACATAACACAAATTGGGCGTACACTAACCTAGGTTGTGTTTACACTGTCCTCCATATTGCACCGACGTCATAAACTATCACGTGTTGACTGTTGCTGTTCTTCTCGTCCTAAATAAAGAATTTAGTGACACACACTAACAAACTGAGAATGTTCCCAGAAACTTTTCTCCCACTGTACCTAACTAAGGACATTTCAACTTTCCCTGGCTATGGTATAGAATGTATCAAATGAATTGCTCGAGTAAACTGAGAATGTCTAAACATTTTATTTATTACTGCCATGAAAGCAACTTCGAATATATTATATAGTGAATTGTTTCCTTTGACATGTTCTCTAATGGTGCATATCCTGAGAAACATGTACTTGTGTACGAATGTATAAATGTCTTTGTTTAAAGACCTATAAAAGGACGTGTACATTTCTATGAAGAGGGGACTTCTTTCCCCGCCTTTATAAGGCGCATCCATGCCGGGTTTCACTCAGAACTGTACTGAATTCTCTGTACTTATGATTTCCATAAGTTGCCGCAAAATATACTTGAGGATTGTTTTCTGTAATCTATCTATTGATTCTTTACATAAGGCTTTGAAATGAAAACCCTGGTCTGTCATTTTACATGAATTTTTGCGCCTACTAATGAGCCTAATTGATTTCATAGAAGTGACGGCTCTAGTCAGGAGGCACTGAAGTCCGTATCTGGACTTCACCGCTCCTGGTCCTAGCAGTTGGCGTGCCTCATGAATTGGATTTTAGGATAAGCTAGCGCGCTCACACTGCCATGGGGCAATACTCAATTATCTTAGGCAGAGATGCCGCATGAAGGTTTAGCAGGGCCAAACAAAGAGCCCATAGAAGAAAGTCTTGCTTTTAAAGGTGTAATGTAAAAGAGTCTCCATATGGAGTGACTGGAAAGAAAGAAGCCAACATAATCCAATCCAGAGCAAGGTCTCTCAGAGTAAATTGGTTTGACAAAACATTTTGTGATAGGCAATTTCAATGTTGCCTCAATACGTTTTGGGCCCATGCCTGTTGCGCGTACTTGGGCCTCCCACCCGAGTGAGGCACCATTTTTATCGGGAGACCTGGGGGAACGCTGGGTGGTAGGAAATTTGTGTCAGCCTGGTGATGCCACAACTTTCCCACACAAAAATGTGTGAAAAAAGTTATTTTTTCAGCAAAATTTCAGGTTTGCAGGGGATTCTGGGTAAGAAAACGTTGGTGGAGCCACGCAAGCCATACATCCCTGGAATCCCCGGGTGTCTACTTTTCAGAAATGTGTGGGTTTGCTTGGTTTCCCTAGGTGGCCGCCGAGCCCCGGGCCAAGAAGTCATGGGACCCCCCTTGCAAAACCAGGTCGTCTTCTGATAGGCAATTTTGATGTCACCTCAATACGTTTTGGGCCCTTGCCTGTCGCGGGTACTTGGGCCTCCCACCCGAGTGATGCACCGTTTTTATCGGGAGACCTGGGGGAAAGCTGGGTGGTAGGAAATTTGTGTCAGCCCGGTGATGCCACAACTTTCCCACACAAAAATGTGTGAAAAAGTGATTTTTTTCTGTAAAATTTCAGGTTTCTGGGGGATTCTGGGTAAGAAAACGTTGGTGGATCAACGCAAGCCATACCTCCCTGGAATCCCCCGGGTGTCTAGTTTTCAGAAATGTGTGGGTTTGGTAGGTTTCCCTAGGTGGCCGCCGAGCCCCGGGCCAAAAAGTCATGGGACCCCCCTTGCAAAACCAGGTCGTTTTCTGATAGGCAATTTTGATGTCGCCTCAATACGTTTTGGGCCCTTGCCTGTCGCGGGTACTTGGGCCTCCCACCCGAGTGATGCACCGTTTTTATCGGGAGCCTTGGGGGAATGCTGGGTGGTAGGAAATTTGTGTCAGCCCGGTGATGCCACAACTTTCCCACACAAACATGTGTGAAAAAAGTGAATTTTTCTGTAAAATTTCAGGTTTCTGGGGGATTCTGGGTAAGAAAACGTTGGTGGATCCACGCAAGCCATACCTCCCTGGAATCCCCCGGGTGTCTAGTTTTCAGAAATGTGTGGGTTTGGTAGGTTTCCCTAGGTGGCCGCCGAGCCCCGGGCCAAAAGTCATGGGACCCCCCTTGCAAAACCAGGTCGTCTTCTGGTAGGCAATTTTGATGTCGCCTCAATACGTTTTGGGCCCTTGCCTGTCGCGGGTACTTGCCCCACCCACGCGTGTGAGGTACCATTTTTATCGGGAGACCAGGGGGAGCAGAAAGGCTGTAATGGTGGCGGGGATGTGGGCATTGGCGTGCCCACTTCGGGCAGCCCCCACCCTAAAAACAAATGCGCAAAAAAAAAATCCCTGGCGTCAAGTGGGCTTTCTGCTGCCCCGGGGGGGCATATTGGGGGCTACTGCCCCCATCTACCCCCCAGGGGGGGCAGAAAGACTGTTATGGTGGCAAGGGCATGGGGGCATTGGCGTGCCCATTTTGGGCAGCCCCCACCCTAAAAAAAAATTGCACAAAAAAATCCCTGGTGTTTAGTGGGCTTTCTGCCCCCCCAGGGGGGCAGATTGGGGGCTACTGCCCCCATCTGCCTCCCAGGGGGGGGCAGAAAGGCTGTAATGGTGGCGGCGGGGTGGGGGCATTGGCGTGCCCGTTTTGGGCAGCCCCCACCCTAAAAAACATTGCACAAAAAAAATCCCTGGCGTTTAGTGGGCTTTCTGCCCCACCGGGGGCAGATTGGGGGCTACTGCCCCCATCTGCATCCCAGGGGGCAGAAAGGCTGTAATGGTGGCGAGGGGTGGGGGCATTGGCGTGCCCGTTTCGGGCAGCCCCCACCCAAAAAAACACGCCAAAAAAATCCCTGGTGTTTAGTGGGCTTTCTGCCCCACCGAGGGAGCAGATTGGGGGATACAGCCCCCATCTGCCCCCCAGAGGAGGCAGAAAGACTGTAATGGTGACAGGGGGTGGGGGCATTAGCGTGCCCATTTCGGGCAGCCCCCACCCTAAAAAAAATGCGTCCAAAAAAATCCCTGGTGTTTAGTGGGCTTTCTGCCCCCCCGGGGGGGCAGATTGGGAGCTACTGCCCCCATCTGCCCCCCAGGGGGAGCAGAAAGGCTGTAATTGTGGCGGGTGGGGTGGGGGCATTGGCGTGCCCATTTTGGGCAGCACCCACCCTAAAACAAATAGCACACAAAAAAATCCCTGGCATTTAGTGGGCTTTCGGCCCCCCCGGGGGGGCAGATTGGGGGCTACTGCCCCCATCTGCCTCCCAGGGGGGGCAGAAAGGCTGTAATGGTGGTGGGGGGGTGGGGGCATTAGCGTGCCCATTTCGGGCAGCCTCCACCCTAAAAAAAAAATTGCGCAAAAAATAAATCCCTGGTTAGTGGGCTTTCTGCCCCCCCGGGGCGTTTAGTGGGCTTTCTGCCCCCCCGGGGCTACTGCTCCCATCTGCTTCCCAGGGGGGGCAGAAAGGCTGTAATGGTGGTGGGGGGGTGGGGGCATTAGCGTGCCCATTTCGGGCAGCCCCCACCCTAAAAAAATGCACCAAATAAAAATCCCTGGTGTCTAGTGGGCTTTCTGCCCCCCCGGGGGGGCAGATTGGGGGCTACTGCTCCCATCTGCCCCCCAGGGGGGGCAGAAAGACTGAACATTGGCAATTTGTTTGGGGGGAGCAAAAGCCCTTGCCCAAGGGGCCGCTCCCCCCTCCCTGGTGCCTTAGTGGGTGGATCCCTGCTTGGGGATCGCCCTCCTGGGGCGATCCCCAAGCAGGGATCCACTGGGGAGGGGTACCATTGGAAAGGGGAGATTCTCCCCTTTCCAATGATACCTCTCCCGTCTTTCTACGTGCTCAGGGGGCTGAGATAGCCCCCTGAGCACGTAGAAAGTGAAACTGAAATGAGCCTAAAGGCTCATTTTAGTTTCGTTTTCAGTGAAATGAAGTCAGCGCGACGTGCGCGCTGATCTTCATTTCACTGAAAGGGAGGGGGGGGCCTCGGGAGCTGGGGAAGCTCTCCCGAGGCTGTGGGGGAGAAAAGGAAATCCATCTGCTGTCTGCAGCAGAGGGATTTCGTGCCCCTGGCCTCAAGACGGAATGGTTCCGTCATGAGCACAGGGGCACCGATGCTCATGACGGAACCATTCCGTCACGAGCATCGAAGGGGTTAAAGGTTATGTATCTGATGTGGTCAAACTGGGTGGAAGTTGGAGAAATTCTTTAAGGGAAAAACTGTGGTTATATCGCATCACGCCTCATTCTACAACAGAAGTCAGTCCCTTTCGCCTTTTGAAAGGGCGAGATCCCGTATCAAAAATTTGTCCTTGGTGGTTCAAAGAAAAGTGCATGAATAAGTCCTTTTCCAACTTAACTGTAAGTGATGTTGCCCAAAAGGTAGAATCTAAACAAGTCAAAACTAAGGAATGGTATGATCGCAAATGGAATACAAAAACTCCCAATTTTACAATTGGTGATTGGGTCAGAGTCAAAAAGTCTGGTTTCATCACTAAATGTTCTGATAGATTTGGCAAGCCCATGAAAATTGTCAAAGTCTTTGACAACAGTGTCATTACCCAAGATGGCAGATTATGGAATGTCAAACGTGTGGCCAAATGCCCTTTGGTACCCAGTTCTGTTGAAGTTCCTCTTTCCAAACCTTTTAATTCTCCTGAAGACTCTGTGTCTTCCAGGGTCAAAGCTTCCTCTCGCTCAAGATTCCCTCCCAAGAGATTGTCTGATTATGATACATAGTTCCACTGTTGTGCACTCCATTTTATTGTGAAACAAAGGAGGTATGATACATTTGCATTTCCTTAGTTTGTTTCCCTTCCCCTGCTCCTCCTCCCTCCTGGTCCTGCATCTTTCAATGTACATTCCAGTTCTTCCTAGAACCTTGGTTGGCTGCTAGGCACCCAGGTCAGTTGCATCTGTTCCTGTCTGCTGACCAGTTGTATCCTGTTGCTGTGCTGCGCTTCACTAAATAAACCTTTTTAAAGTACTGGACGATTCATCATTTCAACAGCAGCGTTAATTTTGAGTGCTAAACCCTTTCTACTAATGTTGGTAGATAGGGTTTAGCATCAAAAATCATGTGCGGTTGCACGGGAAAGCCCATGTATCACCCATGTAACCCCCTTGACGCAAAGTAATGCAAAGCAGCATTTCACGCTGCTTTAATTTACTTTTCTATACAAACTAACTCTAATACCAATTAGCATTGGTTTGTTAATCTCCAAATAGGTTTAGAGGCGGGTTAGCATTACAAAAATAACGTTAACCCAACACTAAACCTCTGTGAGTCTGGGCCATAGAGTGACAGTATGGGCATCCGTCTCCCCTGTGCTAATAACCCTAAAGCTGACATTGACCCTCACCTTAACCCCAGCTCTGCACTGTTAGTCAAACGTTCCTATTTTTAATTCTGGAAAGTAATGGGCCACTTGGCATAAAGAGATGGTAGTTATAGCAGGACCCGTTTGTATTTTCCATAGAAATTCAGGTTGGGCATTCTTGGGAGGAAAGACTGAAAGAATGCTGTCTGAAATCCGTATCCAATGTGTACTGCAGTTTGGGATTCTAGGTATAAAGCATGGCAGAAGGTTAGGCCAGAAGGTTAGACCCTATTTCGAGAGGGAACTGTGCCCAGAGCCCTTTGGTCATAGCAGCAAGCTGTGTTGAGTGGGGAGTGAGGTCAGGAATGTTAGGAAATGGGTAGGGGCCCCACTTGAAGCCTAGGGACCCTCGACCATGGTATTAAATGGTGCACTGTGTAAATGTGTATTACTTTATGCCACAACATATGCTGAGTGCCTGCTGGGTATGGCAGCAGCACATATCCAGGAAGGTACTGTTGGCAAGAGTACAAGTCACAGGCATAGCCACAGGCCATGGGTGCTAAGGATTTGGGTGCTGGTTACAGAGCATGGTCAAAAGCCACTTCCTATATCCTGTGCACACTGGGGCTGAAGTACTCGAAACACAAAATGGTCAAACGTCACAACATGTGTTCAGTGTTCATGGTCTCACGCTGTGGCTCCTGGTTACAGGGGCCAGTATACTTTTTGATCAGCTGGTTTTGAGATAGTAGACAAAGAATGAGCACCTAGTGCACATGCACCATGCTGTGAATCTCGATAAATATTCAAGAATACCACATAGCCCTTCACGGACAATAAAAGGCATTGACATGCACTGATTCAGTGGATACACGTTTGTTTACTGTCGACATCAGTATTTGCAAACATCACTGGTCATGAACAGTAAGAAATAAACCCACCCACAAATTTAAGGGTGGGTGAAGAAAGATGCTACAAGATGGTGCTGTCTTGATTATGATTTTAGTTAAAAATATTTATAAGGCACTATGGCCTTTTGTCTCACAGCACTTCCCCATAGATTCATAATCGGTAAAACCCTTTGATATGTCAGGCCAAGTACATACTTGGAGACACAGACTAGATGCTAAACACATACTTTGAGCTAGGCCTGGGTAAAGCACACGCCTCCACTGTACTACATTGATGTTAGTTGGCATTACAAAAATAAATTATTTGACCCTATTAGATATGCTTCACTATATTCCTTAAGAGATGCAGCAAACCAAGCTCTATCCAGCTATATGGAGCTACTAGCGATGTACTGTACACCAACATAGAGCTGGCAATGGATGGGTCCCACACCACTTCATCACAGCAATTTGGTGCAACATGGAATATGATGTACATTAAGGTATTAAGCACTAGATTACACATGTATCCCTGTACATCTGACACATAATCTTTGCTCTTCACCTATATGGAACCACAAGTGACGTTCTATATACATACATGAAGCATAAAATGGGCAAAGTCGATCCTTCCGAATCTACTGGTACCTGAATATGTAGATCACCATCACATATTTGAAGATATTATATCACTAACGAGGTGCTGTATCTCTACATGGTGCTCACCACAAGCTGCAAGTTAGCACTACATGGAATGTGATATTGGCAAACATATGATATCAGTCACTATGCAACACGTGGTATTATACCCTTTTAGTGATTCCAAAACCACTGCGCTATACCACCATAAGCACAACGCCATGTCCAAAGCGTATTCCCTGCTGACGCCAAAATCGTGTGCTACTTGGATTACGATATTTGATGCAATGACTGAAAGACATACCACAGATATCTTATACGTAACAAATTATATTGGGTTAAAAACCAAACATAAGCAGATGTTAACAAACATATAACAAAATACATTCTCAAAGTCAGTAGGCCAAGGGCCACACTGCTGTGCCCAACTAAAGCACCTTCCACCAGGGCCGGACAGGCTGTAGCGGGCACCGGGCGTTTCCACGGTGGGCTGCCAGGGTGGGGGCCTGTTTTGGGCCCCTGGGGGACCGTTTTTGTTACCGGGGGCCTGCAATATCGCCCCCCTGTAACAAAATCGGCCGAAACTGACCCTTGCAAACAGCTCGGCCGCACCCTCTCCCCCCCTCCATCGGCGCCGGCCGAGCAGTTTGACAGGGCCATGGTCGATTCCCAGTCCGGCCCTGCCTTCCACATATATATATGAACCTTCTTTGCTGCTTTGATCACCGCCGCTGCCCGTGTTTGGCTCTGCTGCAGGGGAGAGACTCCCAGGACCAGGCTGCTTCGCGGCAGAGGCCGCGTTGACATTTCGCGCCATCCGGCGCTTTAAAATCCTGCCTCATCTCCCGCAGCGCGGGAACCTTCTTTGCTGCTTTGATCATCGCCGCTGCCCGTGTTTGGCTCTGCTGCAGGGGAGAGACTCCCAGGACCAGGCTGCTTCGCGGCAGGGGCCGCGTTGACATTTCGCGCCATCCGGCGCTTTAAAATCCTGCCTCATCTCCCGCAGCGCGGTAACCTTCTTTGCTGCTTTGATCACCGCCGCTGCCCGTGTTTGGCTCTGCTGCAGGGGAGAGACTCCCAGGACCAGACTGCTTCGCGGCAGGGGCCGCGTTGACATTTCGCGCCATCCGGCGCTTTAAAATCCTGCCTCATCTCCAGCAGCGCGGGACGCGCGCGGGCGAAGCCCGGGCCAAGGGCGGGCCCGTCTGTGCCCGTCTGAGCCTGGCTGAGACTGGACAGGGCCATCCTCCTTGCTTTTAACCCAGGGCTCCCCACGGCACGACTGAAGGTAAAGTGAACTTTATTGCCCCACATGCTAGACTGTGTGTTACCGAGCCATAACACAGGTGGAACGAACTGACCCCCAGAAATGTCTAACCGGAAAGGGGTAGTCGGGACTTTGGATGCCTTCATTGTGAGGGCAGAGTCTCTCCTGACCCATGAAATTGAAATTACGGAGCGTCGATTGTCTATGGACCCTGCCACACTGTTCTCCAGTTTGTCACAGGGCGGCCCAAAAACTGTGAATACGTCATGCGCATCTCCTCGTAGGTTACCATCTTTGGAAATTTGCGCTGTATCACCCGCCCTGTTAGATTCATCATCTTTAATGTCATGCCCGGGAGCCGTGAGTCAGGTCGCATCAGGTATTAATACCAGAGCACGAGCGGCATACTCCCATAAGCCCACCAAACTGAAAACACAGCTACCTAAACGTAAGAGGAACACCGGGAGTGATGGGTTGCCTAAGCCCAAGGCAAAGCCTAAAAACTCTAAAACCGATCATGACAAAGCCAATAATCCGGGAGCTATTTGCACAGTCTCAGTGGGGACACAGACTGATCCCGTTTCCGACTCCGCCTGTAATGACATTAATCTAGTCGCCAATACAGGCGTTGAGGGAGGCATCGCAGTTTCTCCTTCGGTTACAAGGTATATTGATACCACTTTGGGCGACATTAAGACTGCACTTGATAAGATCTTTAATTTAATGAAGGCGGAGTTTGAATGTTTAAAATCTGCACTGATCAATGTAGCCGACAGGACTATGACCTGTAATGTAGTACCCAATAATGATGTCGGAAGTTTATTGCCCTCACTAATTAGTCAAATGAGTAACACACCTGGGTTAGAGTCTCATCCTGGTCCTGCTATTCAAAAAGGTCCCATCACTGCTACCCCGTGCCTTAACTGCAGTCATGTAAATACTATTCACAAGATAAATGCACATAGTAAGCAAGGGGACAGAGGGGCTATCTCACCAAGACACATAGATAACTTGAATTCTGTACCAGGAAGCAGCTCCCCTATAGATCAACGTCCCAGTATACCCACATGTGATGTTAGACTAGCTAGGGATATCCCTAATCGTTCTAGGAACGGCTCCTTGAGATCTAATCCCGATGTACTCGACTTACCCCCAGCCTCATGCCCATATGTGTTAGTCCTGGCTGGGGTCCCTTACCTATCTGGGGAGCAAAGGGAATCTTGGGCAGATCTGCGCAATAAGGCTGTAGAATGGCTCTGTAAACATAAGGGGTTCCACCCTTCCAAAATGAATGATATTATCATGGTTAGAAGAGTTGGGTGGGTTGGCCATTCTGTCAAAAACATAAATGGCGACTGCATCGTTCTTAATTTTCGCAGACCCAAGATTGTTCGCCATCTATTGAATATTTTTGAACAACCCACCACTCAAAACACTCACATTAGTGCGCTCCCCTTGAGCTATTTTTACAAGCCACTCACTAATCCTTTTAGGGATTCCCCTGTCTTGCCTTTGATAACAAATAGGTTTAACTCGCTATCCAACCTAGATACACAGGACTGACAATTATTAACTATGGACGCTCAGCCTTCCCACCAGTCCCTTCTGGAGCAGCCCCCTGCTAGTACAGTTACAACCATTACCGACAATGGCGAAAGCCCACCCACTAGTATTAATAATGGAGCTGATTTGAACATCCTCAGCTGGAATGTAGCAGGACTGCACTCCAAGCTCGATGACCAGGATTGGTTGCGCCTGGTCAAAGAGCAAGATATCGTCATGTTCCAAGAGACCTGGGCCACACACGATTCACATATTGAAGGGTTTCATTGTACTTGCGTCCCGGCCTCCAGCCACAATACAGGTCGACCATCTGGGGGCCTTCTTATTGGATTTAATGTAGCGACTGGTGGTAGTTACAAGATATTCCCAACAAACAGCCTTAACTTCCAAATAATACTCTTTAAGAGAAGAGTTTCTCTTTATTTGGTAAACTTTTATAATAATGATTTCGCATCAGTTCCCAATAAGAATTTTATTGAGCTTTTGATTTCATTTCCAATCTAGACTACCAGGCATCCGGATGGAATACCATTGGGATTATTTTAGGCGGGGATTTTAATGCAAAATTTTATGACAGGCATTGTGTCATGGAACCATACACTATGGGCCCTTCTTTTCGCAGGGGAGCGGAATTGGCAGCTCTACTGAGCTCGCTTAACTTAGTTAATGTCATGGAGCAGTTGGGCACACCTCATGCGACCAACAACCACCTCCCGACCTTCAGAGGTAGGGGATATTCGTCCGTAATAGACTTTGTTTTCATCTCTTCTTTACTCACGGATTACTTAATTACTGCAGAGGTTGTTGCCACCACTCAGGGGGATCACAACCCCATCAGAACCGCTTTCAGATTAGCACCCCGACACATGTTCCCAATTGAATGTGGGGCTAAAGATCTAACTCCATCTACTGACAACCTAACACTGTCTTGGAGGGGCATTGATAATGGGGATCTGTTTAAATTACTAGTGAAGGACAATTTACCCCATATCACCTCCTGCTTGTCATCTGAAGCCCCTCATCAGGAGGTAGTTGGTGGTTTTTCTAAACTCTGTCAGGCAGTTAAAACCCTCCTGTCAAAGCCCGCCTCCGTGAGGAAATCGGGCTCTAGATGGTTTGATTCGGCATGCTCTGTTGCCAACAGGAACCTGCGTATGGTTTTGTCAGCTGACCCCAGGTGCTCCTATGACGTAAAACAGGCCAGACAGATGTATAAATTAGCTATTACTAACCGGAAAGAGGCACTTTTAAGGGATCGCTGGGAAGCCCTATCGCAGGCTGCTACGGAAAAAGGGGCAACCTATTTTGGACTGCTGTAAGGGATCTTAGATCCACGGGACAGCTATTAACATCAATTAGCTGTACAATCTCGAGTCAGTCCTGGGAAAATCATTTCTCAAATATTTATGCCACCCCGCAGGGAGAGACTGAACAGTTGGAGTATAGTCTCCGGAATACCTTTGAAATTACACTCCCTGAAATAGAAGAGGCCATCCATCAGTCTATCGGGAATAAAGCCCCTGGCCCGGACGGTCTACCGATTGATCTCATTAAATGGATCCCGGACTTCTGGGCTCCCCTTCTCCTGAATGTTTTCAATCACTGTATGTCGGGCCCGCTCCCTGATACTTGGGCAAAAAGTATCATAGTCCCAATATTTAAAAGGGGGACCGGTCACAGCCCATTAATTATAGACCAATATCGTTAATTGATAACACTGTCAAAATATTGGGTAGAGTCCTATATAACAAGATCCTGGAATGGTCAGAGGAACATGGCATTTTAGAGCGCTGCCAGTTAGGCTTTCGTAGGAAGGTTGGTACCATCGAGCAATGTCTCAATCTTAGCCTTGTAATTGGGGAAATATACCATCGCCCGCAAAACCCCTGTCTACCTGGCCTTCATGGATTTGTCCTCAGCTTTTGATTTTGTCAACAGGTCAAAGCTGTGGGCTATCCTGTTGGGCCATGGTTTAGACGCTCCCCTGGTTCATTTCCTGGCTTATCTCCATAAGGACCTTCAGGCACAAGTGAGAATTGGCAGAGGTGGTGAGGTCTCAGGGCCCATCAAGGTAGGAAGGGGGTCAGGCAGGGATGCGTTCTGGCCCCCTTCTTTTTATTATTTATATTAATGGCCTGAACAAATCATTGATAGCTGCAACCAAAGACGTCCCTATGATTAACGGCAAACCTTTGCCAGTGCTACTTTATGCTGATGATGCGGTGCTCATAGGCCGCACCCCAAACTCACTGCGCATCTTAGTACAGTCGTTTGTTAAACATATGGACAGTCTGGATTTAAGAGCCAATTTAAAAAAATCATTTTTAATGTCTTGTGGACCACGAAAACACTCTCTTACCTCTATCACCGTTGGCAGCCAAAAATTAATGTGCACTGGTAAATTCCCCTACCTTGGTGTGCTCTTTGCTGCGAACGGCTCCTGGACTGAGCATCTTTCTCACTCCAGGAGCAAGTTCTCAAAGACCATCAACTCAATTTTTAGCTTTCCCCGTCTTAAGAATATTGGCGTTATTTTAGCCATCTTAAAATTTTTTAAATTGCATTGCGTCCCAGTAGCCACTTATGGAGCGTAGATTTGGGGCACCATAAACAGCTCCTGCATTCAGCGGGAAGAAAACAGATTTTGCAGGAAACTGTTGGGCACCCCAATCTCGACATCTCACTATGTTTGCCATAAAGAATTAAACTTAAATTATGTCACTGATTTTATACGTGCTCGTCCGGCTCTCTTCTGGTTGTCTGTCTGGAAGAATGAGGAAGCTATTCTGACTAGAGATATCATCATGGACTGTTTGAAGTGTGAGAAAGGGATGGATATCCCCTGGCTATCCGGAGTTTACCAGAGCTTATGCAGTATTAATCAGGGTTGCATTTTTAGAAACCCCTGTAAAGCTGAAACGCTACGGAAAAAAGATCTTAGAAATGCACTCTATTTATCCTACAGTACCGAGCGTATAGCTCAGGAATCACAGAAAACCCTTGTCTCTAGTTATATGTCACTAGTCCGATATTGTTATCCCCTACCAAACTACCTCACCTTACCTATGAGTCATTGGGAAAGAAGTCTGTTATTCCGTCTCAGAGCAGGGACACTCAAGTTTGCATTATGTTTTCCCCTCGGTTACCATCCCAAAATTGATTTGGTACCCTGCCCATGTGACGGAATTAGCGGACAGACAACTCTGCACTTTTTATTCTTTTGTAAATACTATATGAAATATAGCAAGGGGACACTTTATCCCTATTTTAAAAAGAGGAAACCTGTTAGCCTGGTTTGGCTTATACAAGCGTGCTTGCTTTGATTGATGAGGAGCTTGTCTTTCGCTTAAGTACTTTTCTGAGAGCTGCTATTCGGGCACGTAAGTCCATGTTAGACTCTTGAATTCATAACTGTGATTGGTTACACTGTAAATAATGTATTTTATTTATTATATTCTAACATGTGACATTGTGTCTTATGATTTTAACAGTCTTTTTATGGTTGTACTTTCATGGATATACTGTTTATCCGAATAAAGATCATGAATTGAATTGAATTGATATATGACCCAAACGTCACGTTGTGTCACTGAAACGTAACCACGTGGCTGGGAACATAGCACACCCCAATAGGCTGCATTGGTTTCCAAACCATCTACCACATATACATGCAGTCCACTATGTGTGTTATGTTGCAAGTGGGAAATATCAATAGGTATTCAGGAACATACGTATCGCAATATGATGGTCGCAAAGATCAAAACTGTAAAAAAATTGGCCTAAATTTTCTTCTTACTAAACCAACATGTTCTATTAGCAACTCCACATCTCGTTTTAATATTATATCAGCCTCGAGTTTATTAATACCAAGTAAATGTACTAAAACTAAAATTAGGCTGTAGTTAACATTCATTGTATGTCAATAATGGGTACAACCCAAAACCTGAAAAGTCAGGGAATTACAATGGTAAGGTGCTACTTTAATATTAAATCCTACCCTCACCATAATCACATGAAACCTCCTAACATTATTTCGCACATAGGTGCCAAGAATAAACAGACGTAAGACTCAAAGTACAAACAGTATGCCCAATAAGCTGATTGTCCAGTCAAATACTAGCTTTTGTGATAAAAGTGGCATTAATTACAGAACACTATCCATAATCTCTTATGAATGTCCCACTAGAAAAGAGATGAGATCTAGCGGCGAAACTGTTGGTTTTGGAAGCATGCAACCTAATTTATAATTCTACCTTCTTCCCACTTCACCAGGTTGTGTGATCTTGGACATATCACATCATAATTGTCTGATCTGCAAAATGTGCTCGGAACAGGTCTACTGCTCAGTATTAATTGCTACATAAAACATTCGAACAATTCTCACATAGGCACATATGATTTACTGCTGCGGAGAAATAATGCTTCTTGATACTGTGGCAGATTTCAATTTAAAGTATTTGTATTTTTCGTAAGTTTCCCTTCGGTACTGTATGGAAAAGATATGGCTTTTTAGCAAGTCTATAATTGTTTTCAGTGAACTAAATCGTTTGATTTCATAAAAAAAATAAAATGAAAAAATAAAATGTTACCCCTTTCCCCACCCCTCACCTCATCTCTTGTCGGCCAAACTCTCATGGAGACGGTTGCATTCGCTCAGTGCGCTCGACTCTCTATCTAATCTGCAGATGTTCATTAAACCTGGACTCCTTACAGCTCCCTGTGAGTATCAGAATCATTGTTATTCACAAGCACCTGACCACCTGTGAGTGTATAGTCTTTGTAAACGGCAGGTTTAAAGGCAGTTTTGTGCAAGTAAAGTAGGGCATGCCCAGGTGTCAGCAGCATGGAGCAAAAGGACATTTTCACATATATGAATGGCAGAGTCACATTAATTATTGGCCTGAGTGGGAAACAATCATTTCAGATGGTCTCTCTGTAGGTGTACAGCACAGAGAAAGAGCCTGGCTTTTTTAGAGATTCTCCATACTTTAGCTAGGAACGATGGCCCTGATTTCCACTGGCTTAAATTGGTACTAAGGCTCCCAAGCACAGAAAGACACTGTCAAGACTTTCTTAAGCGTCCTAAGAACATCTTCAAACTCTCTTAAGCCGTGGATCCTATTTTAAGACACTCTCTAAAACTCTTTGTAAATCATACCAGAGGATGTACATTTTATTTTTAATGTGTATCTATTTTTTGTATTTAAACAATTTTGGCTACTGAGAGATTGGTGGCATTTCTGAAAAATAATCTTCCTATGAAAAGTGAACATTTTAAAATGCTGAGACTATTTTTACCCTAATTGCCATTGTTTTTCTATATGTTATTGTACAAACAGCCCATGCAGTGGGCCAGTATGTCATCCGACATTTAAACATTCAAAGCTTTTTCCTCTCGCTGTTCTTTTACACTTACCATAGAACATTGAAAAGCCATAGTAATAAAGGTATAGTGATTTAATGACCTACTATTGGAGAGAAGCGCCTGTAACTTTCCCCTCTTCCCTTCATCGTTGGCATCGGTCGGCGTAAAATAATCTATCACCCTCAATTCTCAGAGTCTAAAACATCCCCGCACCTCCCCTAAGTCAGCAGACAGCCCCTTCCCCTTCCACACTCATATGTTGACTACTTCATCTGCTTCTTATTCGTCTGCTTGCAGAAAGATCTATGTTTTCCTACTAGCTGCTCCAATTTACTATCACCTAGGGGCTGACAGTTCCGGTACACTGAGCAACGTCAACAGGTACTAGGAGGCCCACGACCACAAATGGAGGCCAAAAAGGAGAATCGAAATATTTTAAAGCGTACATGCTTGTCAACCTCATGCACGCGGACTGGTGGGCACATTTTGGGTTGCTTTTTACCTTGCACTGTTTGAACACGAGCTCCACTTCTGAATTTCTGTATCATTTTTGGTTAAAACTGGTAACTTTTATATTACATGCTTGAAGAGTTTGTGAAAACTTTGTATTGGACCCATTTGAAGTCCTGTAACTATTGGCTTCAATAGTGCAAAAAATACTTCTGAAGGATGCTACAATGAACTTTAGTTGTTTGTCTGTCAATTGACCTAAGGCAGTTGCTGAAGTGAGCTACTAGAATGTGACTGCTCCATAAATCAGACAATAAGTTAGGTATCTCCAGCATAAGCAAACACTGTTGTGAGCTGTTTTCCCTGCATATTAAACATAACACAAATTGGGCGTACACTAACCTAGGTTGTGTTTACACTGTCCTCCATATTGCACCGACGTCATAAACTATCACGTGTTGACTGTTGCTGTTCTTCTCGTCCTAAATAAAGAATTTAGTGACACACACTAACAAACTGAGAATGTTCCCAGAAACTTTTCTCCCACTGTACCTAACTAAGGACATTTCAACTTTCCCTGGCTATGGTATAGAATGTATCAAATGAATTGCTCGAGTAAACTGAGAATGCCTAAACATTTTATTTATTACTGCCATGAAAGCAACTTCGAATATATTATATAGTGAATTGTTTCCTTTGACATGTTCTCTAATGGTGCATATCCTGAGAAACATGTACTTGTGTACGAATGTATAAATGTCTTTGTTTAAAGACCTATAAAAGGACGTGTACATTTCTATGAAGAGGGGACTTCTTTCCCCGCCTTTATAAGGCGCATCCATGCCGGGTTTCACTCAGAACTGTACTGAATTCTCTGTACTTATGATTTCCATAAGTTGCCGCAAAATATACTTGAGGATTGTTTTCTGTAATCTATCTATTGATTCTTTACATAAGGCTTTGAAATGAAAACCCTGGTCTGTCATTTTACATGAATTTTTGCGCCTACTAATGAGCCTAATTGATTTCATAGAAGTGACGGCTCTAGTCAGGAGGCACTGAAGTCCGTATCTGGACTTCACCGCTCCTGGTCCTAGCAGTTTGCGTGCCTCATGAATTGGATTTTAGGATAAGCTAGCGCGCTCACACTGCCATGGGGCAATACTCAATTATCTTAGGCAGAGATGCCGCATGAAGGTTTAGCAGGGCCAAACAAAGAGCCCATAGAAGAAAGTCTTGCTTTTAAAGGTGTAATGTAAAAGAGTCTCCATATGGAGTGACTGGAAAGAAAGAAGCCAACATAATCCAATCCAGAGCAAGGTCTCTCAGAGTAAATTGGTTTGACAAATTGCCATGCGCTATTTGTTTTAAAACAACGGTTGTTTATTTAACAGCAAAATCCAAACATGCCATACATTAAGAATTGTACTAAAAAATGTTGTTACTTAAAAAGAAATTAGGCAAAAAATATTTAATAAAATATCAAGTGTGACAAGAAACCCATGCAAATCTTTCTTCCTTTAGGCAACTCCAGACATTAGGAGGGAAATGTCCAACATTGTACAAAATATACAGCACGGTATTTGTAATTACCCATAAACAATATTCTGTGTGCGGAAACTTTTTCATCACAATATGTGTATTACATTTTATGAAGCCTAGGCAATCTTCCTATATTGAAAGATTTCTAAAAAAATAATTTGTTAAGCTTTTTGACCCTGGAGTTATCACATATGATATGATAACCTGCCTATTGGGAACAAAAAAGTGAGCTGAACAAATTAATCTCTGGATATCACATAGGGTGGTTACTACATGCCTTCGATGTATCAAACTAATATCCAAAGGTCAAAGGAATGTGACACTGTTTTACTGAATTAGGCACAGTTCATATGTCACCAAACATAAATCCATCATAACAGCAATGATACCACATGATTGGGAAATTGTTTGCTATTAAGATCAAAGTTCTGCTCAGTAGAATAAAACGAAAACCATCTCAGATACTTAGCAAAAGCCCTGTCTTATGGGAACGCATTTTAACAGCGAGTCCCCACTTTTTAACTGTACCCCGGCTTCAGACAGTAGAGTAATAATTTAAAAAAATTAAACTAATCTCCAGACAACTCTTTTACTCTAATGACAAGTTCTTGAAGCCAAATTATTTTAAGTCCACAATCAAACATTTTGAGATTTCATTTAAAGGGCTACAGTTTTTGCACAAGAACATAACAATTCAGTCCCTGATCCATGGTGAAACGATGATAAATGTAATTTTGATTTTGCAGCATCATAATTGTATCCCAAGCAAGGATGTGATGTACATAAAGTTAAATACCATACTCACTTCCCTCTCACATTCAAATGGAATCTGTTGCTGTTTTTGCAGGGCATAGCATTTTTGTATGTTTATGACAGGAAGCATTTATGTACATGCAGATTATCTATTGTAGTGGAACAAATGATGCAGACAAAGTAGCAGCTGCCATTTAAGCTTTTCATAGCAAGTGAAATGCGTTTGCCATGCAAAATCAAAACCATGAGATATATGTTTCAGATGACAATAGATCATGTATGTTGCTTCTCATTCTAGAGCTGAACTAGTCATCAATGACTCCTCGTCTCCAGCTGCTGTTGACAGAAGCAACGAAAGCATGAAGTACAACATAAAAACAGACTCATTGAAGTGGAGACACAACCAAACACTCGCCTTAAAGATCAGGTAACAATCATTTCCATAAGGCATATGCATAAGGCCACGCAGTCTTTTCAGTTGCATGCCCTTGAAATGTAGTATATATCATCAAACATGTTAGTGAACATATGTTTGTTCTAATGTTGCCTCCAAAGCAGCTCCTAGTAATGTAATGTAAACAAACATTTGTAGAGTGCAGTCTATCACTCCGAGGAGCATCATGGCGCTATGTGGATTCCTGAATAGAAAATAGGTAGCTGCAAGGGAGCAAGGAGTCAGATAAGAGTTCTACAGAGTGCATTGGAGGATGAAAAGATCCAAGTTTTTAGGGCCTTCCTGAAGAGCGTTTCAGATTGGATCTGACGGAGTTGGTTGGGGAGTTGGTTCCATGCTTTAGTCCCTATCACTGCAAGCGATTTGCCTCCTTTCGAGACATATCTAAACGCTGGTGGTTTTAACAGGTTAGCGTTAGATGATCTGAGACTCCTTGAGGGAATGTAATGCGTGAATCTAGGTCAAAGGTAGTGTGGTCCTGGGGAGTGAAATATTCTGAAAGTGATGATTAGGATTTTAAACAGAACTCTTTTATGAATAGGGAGCCAGTGTAATGCTTCCAAGGCCGCCGATGCAGACGACCTCCTGGGCCATTTGAGCACTAGACGTGCTGGACCATTTGTAGTTTGTGTAAAACCGACTTATTGGCCCCGGCATACAGGCTGTTGCAATAGTCCAATCTGGAAGTGATTAGGGCCACAGCAACTGCCTGTCTGGCTGAGATGGGAAGTAAATCGAAAAACTTTTTGAGAGATTTTATGATATGGAAACAGGTTCCAGCGACTGCCAGTGATTGCTGTTCGAAGGGTAATGTAGCATCAAATTTGATTCCCAGATTTCTAACCACTTTTACTGTGTTTGGAGGCGGGGGAGTGTTAGCTGGCCACCAAATCTCGGGGGAGAAGGTGTTCCCTTGTCCTAGAGGAAGTATTTCCGTCTTTTCAGAGTTGCACTTTAGGTGGTTGATTTTCATCCACTGAAAAGTGGCCGTAAGACATGAGCTGAAGTTTCCTTCCGCCTGTGTGGTGTTTTTGTCTAGGACCAGAATTAACTGCGTATCGTCTGCATATGAGATGGTCTCTATGTTGAATGACGATATCAGGATAATCAGTGGGGCCATATAGGCATTGAAGAGCATTGGGCTAAGGATGGAGCCCTGAGGGACACCGGAAAGCAGGGGTTTTTCTTTTGACTTGTGTTGGCCAAGGGCGATAATTTGTCTGCGGTTCTGCAAAAACCCTTTAATCCAGGCCAGGGCTGTATGGGAGATGCCGTAAGATTTGAGACGGTCTAGAAGAATGACATGTGAGACCATGTTGAACGCGGCCGATAGGTCTAATAGGACCAAGACCGCATTTTTTCCTTGATCAAGGGTGGCTTTGAGGTATTCAGTCGTATACAGTAGGGCTGATTCTGTTGAGTGCTGGGATCTGAACCCAGATTGATTAGGGTGTAGGATCTTTGCTTCTTCAAGATAGGTTGTAAGTTGGGCATTAACGAGCTTTTCAGTGATCTTACTAAGGCATGGTAATAAGTAAATAGGTCGGAGGTTAGTGAGGGTAGTAGGATCTGTAAGTTGTTTCTTTTGTAGCGGCTTGACTGCTGCCAGCTTCCATTCTGTAGGAATTTTTGCTGTTGACAGGGAGGTGTTGATTATTTTGTTTATGATTGGATTTGCAATATCGATTATCGCATGCAGGATCGACGGGGGACAGGGGTCAAAGGAGGAGCCCGATTTAATAGCAAGGATTGCTTGGCGAGATTGGTCCAAACTAATCTGCTTGAAGGTTTGTAAAGTTGGTCTGTCTTTGCCTAAGACGACGTTGTTGTTGGCAGAGGGACAGAGAGGTAGGGTAAAGTCTTGTTGTAATATTTGGACCTTCTGTTCAAAATAGTCTGCTATGTTATTGCAGAGAGACTGTGAGGGAGGAATCTCTTGTTGTAGTGACTCTGGGTTAGTAAAAGCGTTGACTATCCAAAAGATAGTTTTTTGATTAGAGTTTGCCATTTTAAGCACTTCCGTATAGTAAGTTTTTTGGGCTATTTTAATCTGGGTGTGGTAATTTTTGAGAGCCGTTTTGAATTTTGTTAGTTCGGTCTGCTCATAGTTCCGTTGCCATCTGCGTTCTAGGAGCCTGCAATGAGTTTGTAACTCTTTCAGAGTCTTGGTGTACCATGGGGCAGAAGGTTTCTTTGGTGGGCGGCTGTTTTGTGGGCCTGGAGATGCAAAGCGGTCCCTTAGGGTATAAATCCACTGCGTGAAAAGTTGGTTATCGACTGTTGGATCTCCTGACAAGTTAGGTCTGCTAGCTAGCGCCGCTTGGTGTAAGTCAGGATGAGTTGACATCTCCTTCCACCTAAGCTTAGCTTGTTGCGGGGGCAAGGAGCGCCTCTTGGTGTTTGGCTTACTCTGGAATTTGATTTCTAAGGGAATCAGTTTGTGATCAGTCCAGGTTAGGTTGACTGGGGCCTTGACTGTGAGGGAGTTGAGATTAGAGCAAATACTGTCCAACGTGTGGCCGGCATTGTGGGTGGCGGAGAAAATCCGCTGCTCCAGGCCGAGTGTATTCATGATTTCCTTGAAATTTATTGCCCCTGGGTCATTTATTGTGTCGAGATGAATATTAATATCTCCTAATAGGGTGAAATTGGAGAATCTAAGGGTAAGTGAGCTCACAATGTCTCCAATACTGTCCAGAAAGGTTTTGTAAGGGCCAGGTGGTCGGTAAAGTAGAGCTCCTGAAAAGCGAAGGAGTCCTCTAATTGGAAGCAGAAGCTTATGCCCTCTGCCCCTTTGAGGTCAGGTAGTTGGGATATTGAACACTTTAATGAGCTGCGGTAGATGATTGCCAGGCCTCCCCACATTGTACTGGTCTATCTAATCGGTGAATGAGGTAGTCCATTTCCTGGCAGTTGAAAAGTCTTTAATACATTATTTTGATAGTCGATAGCTTACTAATTACAAAAAATATTTGTTCTAAATTAGGTTTCAAAATGATATATTTAAAACATTTTATACAGCACTCTTGCATGCTGAATATGTGTGTGTGTGTGTGTGTGTGTGTGTATAGGTATATATAGATATACGGCAGATCTGGAGTATACTTCTTCAAGTTCATACACTTTTGTAAAACCTGATAGAGTGCAGCTAAACGCTCCTCTCAGGCCATACCAACCATATGAGACCTAGTAAATATCCAATAATGTCTTTTTACTGCAGAAGTTGTTTTCCTGCAAATGCGATCAGGATTTGCCATAATTCTTTCATGTTATAGATCAATGTTTCCCAAACTGTGGGTCACGACCCACTGATAGGTCTTGAGGCGATTTGTGGAGAGTCATGAAAGTTCAATAAGGATGCCTTTAAATTCTGATGTTATCTTGTCACATTTACTGCACTAAAAAGACAGTGGTCAAATACCAGACTATGTATTCTGACAAATTGCTGCTTATTTTGATAACATGGAAATTGGTATTTACAAAAAGAAATGATGTAGGGTGGCATTTTTTTGTAACACACAACAAAATGTAAATACCTGTAAATTAACTGTACCCATTGAATAGTCAGGAAAGCAAAAATGAAGCACATTGTTTTTGTAATTCTGGAGTGCGATGGAAACAGTAATTTTATTAGGATCAAGTGAAATCAAGACACTTTACTTGATGATGCACAAATGGTAAATATTCACTGAAACCCAATTTCCACATATTATTATATGTGTGCATTATAGATTTATCAGTAAAACTGTATGTTTGTGCAAATTTAGTGGTCATTTCAATGGAAAATGGGCTGTCTATAAATGATAGTGCGTTACTACACCAGTGGCGGCTCCTCCGCTAAGGCGGAGGAGCATCGCCCTACAGCTTTTTTGCAGTGAAACAAAGGGAAAATAAAATGATAATATCTTGCGTTATTATCATTTTATTTTCTCCTACTTTGCATGAGGCGGCGGGGGCATGAGAGGAGTGGTAGGCAGCACCCTCCTAGTGCGCAATGACTGCTTGGCCAGCCCTCTCGGGCCACCCAAAACAGTCTTGCGCACTTTGCATGTTCTCCATGCAGGCTGCATTACAGCCTACATGGGAAAGATGCCCAGGCCTCCAGTCAGCGTCTGAGCGCCGTAAAACGGTGCTCAGACCAATCACAAGGCAGCGCTGTGATTGGCTGACTGGAAGTCAGGGTGTGCTTCCTGTTGAGGCCGAGCGAGGGAGGACTACGGGGGAGAGACGACAAGGAAGCGGCGAGAAAGTAAGTTTTTTTTTATACCCGCTTCTTACCCGTGTCCTCCCCTCCTCCCGCCCCCCACCTCCGATCGTGGTGGCCACCGCTGTACTACATAATGCTTTTGTTACACTAAACAATCACCTGCTTTGTGTCCATTAAGGCTAGGTGGGTCGCAAATGTTTGTTGATCTAAAAATTTGGTTGTGGTTCAAAAATGTTTGGGAAGTACTGATATAGATGATCCACAAAGTATTGAAAAGATGATATGTTATCAATTCTTTCATTTGATCCCTCTGAAATAAAGCCCAAGTAGTTTTATAACAACCAGAGTGAGTACATATATTTTTGCTGTAATAGAGTCACACTCTAGCTCCAATTTCAGGGCATCCAGCTCAGTGTTCTGAGAAACACCAATTAGGCTATGTAAAAATATTTTCCCCTTTCAACATTTTCCAGGAAAATATATGTCCCGAGAGCTGCCATTCATAGTCATTCACAGCGTCTTAAATGCATGTGCCTTTTTGATAAAGGGATTCTGCAATACCTGTATCTAATTTCTTTATAATCGGCAGCTTGTGACGCACCCAGACCTCAACTGTAATAACTTATTACTGTTGATTTCTGAGGTCACAGTGCCTGCTGCCAGAGCCAGCAGCTGAGGGGAAAGGGAGGTCAGGTAAGGGTACGGTGCATAATTCAAACAGCTGTTTAAGGAACAAAACAAAACGTGTTTTTTTCTGCTCTGTCTATCGAGCTGTACAGTCACAACCAGAAGCCAGATATGTACAGAAACATGTTTAATTTTTTGCACTCCTTAGTTAATTACAGAACAATTGGAATATTTCTGCATATGTCTACACATTCTATGCTACTTTGCCTTCGTTTTAAAACAAAAAGACGTGCATTAAACTGATTCTAATATGTTTTGGAAAATATCTAACAGCTTTTATGATATATTTAATTTTGCACTACAGATGCTATTTTCATACTTCATGTTTGCAAACATGCACTCTCTTTTATATGAAAAAGCTACGTACTAAAGATTTAAGTGGTTTGTTGGAAAGGTGAGGGTGTGGCCATGCATTATAAGGGATAAAGTACTCCCTGGCATTGATGATAAGGATATTGCAAGTATCTTTATAATGTACAGCAGGGGGTACTCTATCCCATATATTGTAGCCCCTGGTGTTAACCCTTAAAGGTAATGAAAAAAAGCAATAGAGAGCCGAAGCTGCCTCAACAAGGTCAAGCAACTTTTTCTCAGCCCAGCCAAGATTTTTGTAGGTCAAGTAATTTGGATGGTAACCTCCATTCTCTGAATGCATTTGCTTGGGTACACCTAGAAATCTAGTAATGCTTTACCTCCAATCTTGTTGAAATATATTGTAATGGTGTTCCCATAAAAAGGCTCGTGTCTGAATTGTTAAGATCCATCCAGAAAAATCATATAGATATTAAGAATTGAGCAATAACAACGATCTAAGTAGGACAGAAATTAATGATTGCTCTCTAATTAGAAAAGCCTAGGCATGCAGAATTCATAAAAATGCAGTCACTGATGATGTTCTTCAAAGGAGACGCTAGAACATGACATATTAATGTACTCATGTGTTCTCTAGGTACCTCCGTATTCTTCTCGACTAGCAAAAAATTGCATCAGGAAAAGGATACACTTCTGCAAGCATTCTGAAAGCACGTTTTAATGGAGATGTGATCTAACAACCAGAGCTGCCAACTTTGAAAGTGGGGAACCCGGCTCAAGTCCTGGCCTCGGCTGAACAGCCTCTGATTCTGGGCAAATAACTTAATCTACTCATGGCTAACAAAAAAAATCTGACCTTATATAATGTAATATAGTGTTTATGTAAAGTACTCTAACGCCCTTGGGCCAAGTTTGTGCAATAGAAAAAATACTAATGAAAGTGCAGAATGCACAGGATTTGTTGTTGTTTAACATCCTTCGTACTCGTATTGTAGCTATTTAGACTCAGACATTTTGGAAACACTGTGGGTGGGTCACAGCTGTTCCATCTCATGAGGACGTTTAAACCATTGCAAGAGAAATCTGAGCTGGCGTCTATTAAGCCTTTCAGGCAAAATAAATTATACTCCTTCCATGCACCTCCACCTCCCTCCTTCACTCCTTCAGACTCTTTTAGGCTTTGTTTATGCAGACACCAGCTACTGAGCCTTCTCTGTCTGGAAGGGACAAGTGGTTTCAGTTTATTATTTCCAGCAAGGAATCTACACAGTTAGTAGTAGTAGGATTCACTGTTCAAGGTACTTCTCAATGCTTATGAAGGGCAGCTGGCCTGCAGCTAGCTCGTTTTGTTTTGACTTTTCAAAGTACGAGAGGAATGACGATATGGCCAGAGATGCCAGGTTAGAGTCTCAGCATCAGCACATCCTTCAATGATTGTGGGCAAACACTTGATCGTGCCTAAAAGAATTATTATGGCCTTGCGTAATGTAACTGGTGGTCGGTTGAAGTTTGTGCTTTATGAAAACTGCAAAAAAAAAAAATATATATATATGTATGGCATGCAACTGCCCCCCAGGTTTAGTAACATAATTGCAAAGCGTGCCAATGAGCATTGGCAAAGCCAAAACAATTCGTCTATGCAAGATCTATTGGCTTTGTCAATGTTCTTTAGCCATGTTGCAACGCAGCACAACTGCTGTGTGGTCAATTATGAACACAGAGGGGTCGATTCCGATTCGGGCCGGAAAAAGCACCGACCGACTCGGAACCGGAAAAATTACCGACCGACACGTACCAGTCGCGCCCGACACGCCAAGTACGATGCAAGCCGCGATAAATCCGACCGACACGTCAGGAAACCAAGCCGACCGACCGAGCCGCTCGGAAAATAGCAATCCGGCCGGAAAAACACGCGAATCCAACCGACCGACACGCACCCGGAACAAATCCGACCGAATCGTACCCGCCAACTCCAACCCGCAAAGTACGATGCAAGGCGCGAAAAACCCGACCGAGTCGGACGGAGGACAAGCCGTACGACCGACACGCATACAAAACCGAGCCGAAGCAACACAATACACCGCGACCGACGCGTACGCAGCATACAAAACTGCACAAACACAGCGGGAACGAAACGGAGAACACCGTACGAGACCAATGCAGGGTCCGACTCGGTCACAAGAACGTTTCCAACATACACAAACAGCACAAAGGAAAAATCACCCAAAAAAAGGCCAAACAAGCAATTAGCAAGCCAATAAATACTGGGGGGGGTGGGGACAGAGAACAAAGACACACCCACAACTCCACCTATATAAAGGACACAAATCACTACCATGAGCCTTTGCAAATGCCATTCCACTGCCAGCACCCAAGAGAAAGCAACCACACACCCACAGCTCACCCCTCACACAAGCCACACACCATCAGCACACCAACAAATACCTACCTCACATACACCCAGCAAAACACACACTCACACACCCTCACCTGCACACCAACACACACATCACTCACCATCACCACCCATCACCATGCCCCCCAAGAAGAATCCCAAGTTCCTAGATTGTGAATTGGAAGTCCTGGTAGACGAGATCCTCAGGGTGGAGCCACAGCTGTTTGGCACTCTGGTCCAACAGACCCCCATGTCGCAGAAAACCAAGATGTGGGAGAGGATCATCAACAGGGTGAACGCCCAATCACCATGTCGGCGCACAAAGACGGACATCCAGAACAGGTGGTATGACGTGCGCAGGAGGGTACGGGACCTGCTGAAGATAGACTACATCAACAGCCAACATACCGGCAGTGGCCCTCCTGCCAAGCCAATATACCTCAGGCCCTGGGAGGAGAAGGTGCGGGCCATCCTTCCGCCAGTGAGCGTATATGGACTAGAGAACATCCCAGAGCCTGGTGAGTACACAACAAATGTACACAATAAACTGCCACAAAACACACACATCACTGTCAAGGGGAGAGTCAAACCATGCACACATAGCAATTACACAGCAACTAGAACAGAATCATCCCAAAATGTGTATGTCAGTCAGATAAACACAACACATGCCATCAAAAAAGTCACATCCAACTGTGCCAACACATGTACAAACACAACCACAACTACAGCTAGGCAGTGGCACAAATAGAACTAACACACACATCCACACATGTAGCCACCACAACAACACCAACACACAGTGAAGACCACTCAAAGGAAGGAATTCTGTGTATGCTGGCCAAGTCAGTGTAGCCAATAGCATCATGGGAGTCGCAGTCACACATATTGCCCCCCCCACAACTGTCCCATCAACACCACCCTGAACCATGCTCACATCACAGGGAGTGGAGAAGGACTCACAAGATGGCTGACACTGGCTACTGCTGTGGGGAGCACAAGGCCCTGCTGCCAACTGTGCACCAACAAACAGCAGGACACCACTCACTGACATCCTGAGAGACAACTTACACTCCCTGCAATGCAAGCACGTTCCATGGTGGGATATCTGGCTGGCTGGGTGGGAAGGGGGACTTGCAGCACTGACCATAGTCACCAGCACCTCCCCTCACACCCCCCCAACACAAACTCCACAGTACCCACCTGGTAGAATGCAATGCCCTCCATCCTAACACAAGATCCCACAAAGCACCACCACCCTGGGTTATGTTGTGTGAAGCACAGGGACACTCTTGGGACTCTTAGCCAAACAACTGCCAGGACAACACTCCCAGCCATCCTGTCAGCACAGCCAGCCCACCCCACAGGGAAGCAGAGTCAAAAGGAAGGAAGCATGGGCATGCTGGGAAGGGGGTGGAGGCAATAGCATGATGGGAGTTGTAGTCACAGACATTGCTCAGCCTCACAACTGTCCCATCAACACCACCCTGAACCATGCTCACATCACAGGGAGTGGAGAAGGACTCACAAGATGGCTGACACTGGCTACTGCTGTGGGGAGCACAAGGCCCTGCTGGCAACTGTGCACCAACAAACAGCAGGACACCACTGACTGACATCCTGAGAGACAACTTACACTCCCTGCAATGCAAGCACGTTCCATGGTGGGATATCTGGCTGGCTGGGTGGGAAGGGGGACTTGCAGCACTGACTATAGTCACCAGCACCTCCCCTCACACCCCCCAACACAAACTCCACAGTACCCACCTGGTAGAATGCAATGCCCTCCATCCTAACACAAGATCCCACAAAGCACCACCACCCTGGGTTATGTTGTGTGAAGCACAGGGACACTCTTGGGACTCTTAGCCAAACAACTGCCAGGACAACACTCCCAGCCATCCTGTCAGCACAGCCAGCCCACCCCACAGGGAAGCAGAGTCAAAAGGAAGGAAGCATGGGCATGCTGGGAAGGGGGTGGAGGCAATAGCATGATGGGAGTCGTAGTCACAGACATTGCTCAGCCTCACAACTGTCCCATCAACACCACCCTGAACCATGCTCACATCACAGGGAGTGGAGAAGGACTCACAAGATGGCTGACACTGGCTACTGCTGTGGGGAGCACAAGGCCCTGCTGGCAACTGTGCACCAACAAACAGCAGGACACCACTGACTGACATCCTGAGAGACAACTTACACTCCCTGCAATGCAAGCACGTTCCATGGTGGGATATCTGGCTGGCTGGGTGGGAAGGGGGACTTGCAGCACTGACCATAGTCACCAGCACCTCCCCTCACACCCCCCCAACACAAACTCCACAGTACCCACCTGGTAGAATGCAATGCCCTCCATCCTAACACAAGATCCCACAAAGCACCACCACCCTGGGTTATGTTGTGTGAAGCACAGGGACACTCTTGGGACTCTTAGCCAAACAACTGCCAGGACAACACTCCCAGCCATCCTGTCAGCACAGCCAGCCCACCCCACAGGGAAGCAGAGTCAAAAGGAAGGAAGCATGGGCATGCTGGGAAGGGGGTGGAGGCAATAGCATGATGGGAGTCGTAGTCACAGACATTGCTCAGCCTCACAACTGGCCCATCAACACCACCCTGAACCATGCTCACATCACAGGGAGTGGAGAAGGACTCACAAGATGGCTGACACTGGCTACTGCTGTGGGGAGCACAAGGCCCTGCTGCCAACTGTGCACCAACAAACAGCAGGACACCACTGACTGACATCCTGAGAGACAACTTACACTCCCTGCAATGCAAGCACGTTCCATGGTGGGATAACTGACTGGGTGGGTGGGTGGGTGGGAAGGAGGTCTGGCTGTCAACCAAACACAATCAATGCAGACCATGTTCACACCCCAGAGAATACATAGAAATGCCCAAATAATGCAGGACAATGTGCCACACCAATATCAACCCCTGACTGTGACGACTTAGGACAATACAATGTACAGGCCCGCACTCCGAGGCACAGTCACAACTGTCAGGTGTGTCAACCACTGATGCCTGCAGAAACATGACATACATTGTTTGTGTCTCCCAAAAACAGGTGATGATAGGGACACAGCAGCAGACGCTGAGGAGTCCCAGTCCCAGGCTCAAGAGGATGCCGAGCTCACTGGCGTCGTACAGCCTCTGTCCTCCTCGGACGATGAACAACCTGGCACATCCGGTGCAAGTCAACATGCTGCACCAGCAGGACCACCAGCTGCAGCACCAGCAGGTCCACCAGCTGCACCCCCTGCACCCACCCCTCCAACGACTGTCACCACGAATACCATCCCTGCCGACATGGACAGAATAAGGAACAACACCAGCGCAGTGACCCTGGACCAACCTGGGGCCATGGACACCACCACCACCACCACCCCCAAGGTGGACCAGGGTTATCTGTGCGTGCAACTGCACACACTGCACATGTCAGCAGGGGTGGTGGGAGGGGTGGGAGACAGAGGTCGCTGCTTGCAGACGTTGCTGGTGTGCATGAAGACCCACAACTGGTACGCATAGCTGATGCGTACCAGTCCAGCACCGGAGAGCTCAGCCAGGTAGTGGGGCTCCTCAGAGACATCAAACAGCAGCAGGCTGCCCATCATGCCCGCTTGGACTCCCACATGTCCCACGTGGAGTCACACATGTCACGTGTGGACTCCCACATGTCCCGCGTGGAGTCCAAGTGGGATGTACTACATGAGATGACGGCGGTGCACAGGGACATTTTACAATGCCTCCGCCAGATGAACAGCAACCAGTCCACACCTCCCTGTGTGCCAACAACATCTGGTACCGAACAAACTGCAACTGCCACAGGGAGGGAGGAGGACTCTGGCGGAGAGTCCCCTGCACCGCAGCAGCCTGCACTTGAGGGCCCCCCCCCAAGAAGAGGGGTCGTCCGAGGAGGGGAAAGTGAGAGGCTGATGGCCAAGCGCAACTCCCAGGAAGCCTGAACCTGTTCTGGATTTTCGCCTTTGTGCACAGACTGTTCACCCTGTTGATGGCAACACTACTCCCACACATTGCATGGGGAGTACAAGTTGGAACAATGTGTCAGACAACTGTGGCCCCGATACTGGGGATCCTGTCTACCTGGACTTTCTATTCATCTAGGAACTTGGGATTGCAAGATTCATGTACAGCACAATCCATCCTATGCACTATTATCACAGATGTATCACAATAAACACACTAATACACCATACTTGCCTCTGTCGTGATTCCAACGTGGGTGCTGTTATGGGGATGATGAACTGCAAAATTACACTGTGTATGCGAACTGCAACAGCAAGGACAACACAGGCATGTGAGTACAGGCAACGTGACACATATGAGGGAGACACACCACCAGGGCTACACAACACATACACACCTAGGCCATCTGACTCATTGCCTACACTGATGTTGCCAGGGAAGACGGTGCAATGCACAGACACCACACCCATTCCCAGTTGTAGTCAAGTAGCCCACAGGTGCAGTAAGCAAATGGCAGTCAAATGTGTGACCACAGACAACACACATCACTAAGTGAAGCACAGGTTTATTACACAGTAGCAACATGCCGTAACCACTACAGATGCAAGGTAACCCCACCTGGTAGCGGGCACACAGTCAACAACTGTAGACAGAAGGAAGTCCATGGGTGTGGCGCACATCACCTGTAGGGACACAACAGCTACCAGCCTGGATGTGCAATCACGTCGTCGGTGGACACAGTTGACCAAACGAATCTGAAAGTACCCTGTGAAGGACAGAAATGACACACAGTCAAAAGCAATGCAGTACAGGACAGAACAGCAAAACTCATGCACAATACATGTTACAAGATACCCACCCAGAACCAAGTTAGCATGTCAACACTGTTGGGGAGTACAGCCCACCTGTCACCACACATCGCAACACACATCCTGTCAAGTAGCCCATGGACACACTCCAACAGCACCAGAGCACCACCCACACATCATGCCAACTCACATCATTCACATGACACCTCAGGATACTCACATTCAGCTAAAGAAGTTGGTGATGAGCTGTGTGCGGACATCACCATCACCATCATCATCATCATCGTCACTGGCATAGTGGTCCAGGCCAGGATCCTCCACAGGTGGCGGATGTTGGTCATCGTCATCCTGGATGAGAGGCAACTCCTTCCGCACTGCCAGGTTGTGGAGCATGCAGCAGACGATGATAATCTTGCACACTTTCGCAGGGGCATATGGGAGGGACCCTCCGGTCTTGTCCAGGCAGCGGAAGCGGCTCTTCAGGAGACCAAAGGTCCGCTCAATCACTCTCCTGGTCCGACCATGTGCCTCATTGTAGCGCATCTGGGCAGGTGTCACAGGGTTCCTGAGGGGTGTCAGCAACCACGGCATGTTGGGGTATCCCGAGTCACCTACGGACAGACAAGTGCACATCAGCTGACTTGGAAAAGTGGGCGGAATACTACAGATCAGATCACACACAATGGCACAAAGTCAGTACACACCGACAAGCCAGGCACGCTGGTTCTGCATCTGTGCCATCAACCTGGGGATGCGACTACTCCTCATCACAAAGGCATCGTGTGCTGAACCAGGGAAACGGGCACACACGTGTGTGATGGTCATGTCTGCAAGACACACCACCAGTGCATTGACCGAGTGGTAGTGCTTGCGGTTCCTGTAGGCCTGCTCCTGGGCCTGTGGTGGTACCAAAGCCACATGTGTCCCATCAATGGAGCCAATGACATGCGGCATCCTCCCCAGGGCATAAAAGTCACTCTTCACGTCAGTGAGTCGTCGCAGTCTAGGGAAATAGATGTACCGGTTCAGGAAGAGCAACATTGCCGCCAAGAAATCGCGGAGCACACGGCTGAACATGGTCTGTGACATCCCACCAGCAGACGCCACAGTATGTTGGAAGGTACCGGTGGCAAAGAAGTGTAGGGCTGCCATCACCTTCACCTTGGGGGTCAGCGCTGTAGGATACGGCCGGCCAGGCTGCAAATGTGGGGACAACTGCACTGCAAAATCCTCAATCAGCTGCCTGGTGAAGCGGTACCGTCGGATGCTGTCCCGTTCCACCATCGTTGCCAGGTCTGGGAATGGCCGATGGACAGCAGGAGCCCTGCAGTGCAGAGGAGAAGTAAGCAAGATCGTCAGTCACCCCACATATGCGGCATTGAACACACTCAAGATCCCAACATACATCATCATGAGGCACAACTACATGAAGTGTGCAGTACCGGAACGACATGTATGGTACATACATGGCCAACATCTGTCAACACGGTCCTACAGGTGGCATCAATTTGTCCCAGGTTGGCCCATTGGATATCATGATGCTGTGTCACAGTCACCCCCCAGTGACATGTGAGGACAGATGTGCCCCAGGCACCACAGCTCAACGACAGGCACATTCCCAGGGACCCTGTAATGCCACATGGACACTGGCATCACCTGGAGTATCATGTGTACACCACAACAAAACAAACATGACCCCCACAGGTAGTGGCCACACTTGCCATGGCAGGAGAGCCATGGACGTCTGTGACACACACGCACAACATCAGAGTCCATGCACACACAACGTGGATGTGGAGACTGTCTCCCATTGTGCACATGAAATCAGAGACATTGTAAACACTACATGCACAAAGACTGTGGAGGGCCATCACTATTGTGCCACTGGGACACCCTGGCTCAAACATACCGTCCCACATGGGACTCACGGGGTATGTGACATGACATACACAAACACCACTGTGAAATGTGACCATGACACATGCACAGATATGAACAGTTGCACATCACAGTGGTCACGTACACGTAACACCCAGGATCCTGTCCCCATTAACACGTGCACAGCCTGGAGGTGGCTGCCCACAGGTGACACCCACAGGACAACATGTACACCAACATACACACAATAGGAAATGCAGCCTTACATGCCTTATGATAAGGTTTGGACAGGCTGTCGTGATGTAGGTGTGCCCCTCACTCCCTGGGAGCTATCTGTGGCTGGCACATGTCCATCTGAGACAGGCATGCTGACCTATGCCAGTCACATATACAGTGATGCGTTGAACAGCAATGGACCGATCGGTGCCTCCGGCCGGCCCATTGCTTTCAATGTGTGCGGGTACGCGTTGTACCCCTGTGCGCGTTGAACAGCAATGGACCGATCGGTGCCTCCGGCCGGCCCATTGCTTTCAATGTGTGCGGGTACGCGTTGTACCCCTGTGCGCGTTGAACAGCAATGGACCGATCGGTGCCTCCGGCCGGCCCATTGCATTCAATGTGTGCGGGTACGCGTTGTACCCCTGTGCGCGTTGTACCTCAATGGACCGATCGGTGCGCACCCATTGACAATGGGCTTGCCTGGCAACGGACGCGTTTTCGAATTTCGAACGAGTCGGTTGCTGGAAAATCAGTTGGTCACCCACAACAATGTTGCAAAATCATGTATGTCATGAAGTTGAAGTTTTGAAGGATGCTGTGGGCGTGTTTTGGTGCTGCTATTCCATGGATTGGCCAGATTCAGAAGATGCAAACGACTTGGACCTATCACTTTGGACACAAGGGACAGTATCTGCCTCTCCAGCACATATATATTGCTGCCTGTTCCCCTGAGATCCCACTTGCCTGCACTACATGCTCCAGGACGACATCTGCCACTGCACTGCTGCTGTCTCTGCCCCTCTGGACCCTGCAATGGCACGTACTGTGGAGAGAGCCCCAGCCTTCAGCCTTGAGGAGAACCAGGCCCTGCTGGACAGCCTACTTCCACAGTACAGCAAGCTGTATGGGACACCAGGGGAGCAGGTGAGTGTTCTGTGCACTGCCTTTCTGAATGTGCATTTTGTCTGACTAGCAAGGCTGAGAGTCAGCACACCACTGGCTAGCAGGCTCACTGAGTAGTTGTCACCCCCCATAGTGTGTAGTGACTTGCACTGGACAGGTATGGTGCAGTGACAGTGCTTCTGAACAGGGTTTTACTCCCCATGCAATGATAGCATGTAGTGACTTCTGGAAAACTGTCCATGGGCAGCCGTGCACTGCCTGGGTACACCATGTGCCCCTGTGATTGCGACATGTATATGCAACTGTGTCATGCACGGATATGTTGCATGTGTAGTAATGGCCTTATCACTTTGTCATCCTGACAGGCTTCTGCCCATCGGAAGCATGAGATATGGAAGGACATCGTCCGGGCTGTCCGGTCCGTGGGGGTCTACAAGCGCCGGATCCGCAACTGCCAAAAGAGGTGGCAGGACCTTCGGGGCTGGACCCAGAGGATTGCACGGGTCCAGCTGAAGCTGTCGCCTCCTCACAGGAGGGGCGGAACACGGACCCTGACCCCCCACATGCTCAGGATCCTGGCGGTGGTCTTTCCAGACCTGGATGGGCAGCTGAAGGCCAGAGAGCAGCAAGGAGGGGGTGAGTCAAAGACTGCACTGTGTACTCTGTCTAACATGCTATGTGCCCTCCTCGGGCCAGGTTGAACTGCCACAGTACAGCAGTCATGTTGTCCAGGAGCCATGTCCCTCTATTGTGCACTGCCCACTCCTCATCTGATACCCAGGTGTGGCCCTTACATGCAGGGAATTCTGTCACTTAGGACTGTGTCCTTGCAGTTTGCTTGACTCAAGGTGGGAGACAGCATCTGTTTCCCTGACTCTGTGGTGGGCATCATGGGTGGGTCCATTGCTTACACAATGCCTGTATTCTGACATGTATTCAGCGTGTTACTTTGATCTGTGGTCCAATTGCTGAGCTGATCCACCACATGTGGCTGGGGTACCTGGCACACACCCATGCTGCGGGTGGGAACAATGTTTGGGCCCCAGGAGTATGTATATGACGTGTGTCACACATACTTAGGCCAGCTGCCTACAGTCCAGGGCTCATCCCTCATTCATGTGGGGCTGGACAGTCATGCCTACTCCAGGCCATACAATACACTCTGTACTCCCACTCCCGTGTATCAGCGGACACATTGTGCACAGTGATTTGACCCCTCAGGTGTCTGCCTCTGTGTCAGTGTGCTGTGGATTAGTCGCCAGGACTGCTGTGGAGTTTCTTGGTAGGGGCTCAGCATGCCACTGGAGATGTGACCATAGGAGACGATACTTGTGTGACACATAGGTGTCTGATCAGCTGCCCATGCAGAATGGGGCATGTAAATGTGAAGTTCAGGCAGCTGTTCCCCATGCACAGCAGAGTGTGAGGGGCTCAGGTTCAGAGGGTAGTGTCACAGGTCTCCCATATGTCCAATAGGTATGACCTGGACAGATGAGGGTTAAGAGGATGTGTTGTGGGGGGATGTACATGTGCACTTGTGCAGCTCCAGGACTTGCATTCCCCATGACCTACTATTGTGACACAGTGCAGAGTGTTGTTGTCTGGCTGCAAAGTCATACATCACTGAGACAGTGATGTATGACTTTGCAGTCATGCCTCCGCCATGGCATGTGTCTACTGATTGGTGATCCTGCAGGGGAGTGACATGTGCTACATGCACACCATAGTGGCGCTGGCTATCAGGACATGGGTGCATCATGGTGTCTGTCGCTGGTATGCATCACATGCATTTCCTATTTGACTCTGGGCATCCCTTACATCCGTAAACCTGTACTGACTCAGTGGCAAGAGCTGTGATGTGTCCACACCGTGTCCTCTGCACTGTCCAACTACTGTGTACTTGGTGCATGTGTCAACACTGGGGTGTTGCAATCCAACAGACACCAGACAGATGGGTGCAAGGCCATGTGGGATGTGAGTGCCATGCTTGGCATCAGACTGACAATTGACTTCTCCTGTTCAATTAGTGCACTTTTAGCAATGTACAACTAATGATGCCAGGGCTTGCTCTGTGATGTGCTGTGCTCACAGTGGTGTGTGCGTTATGTGCAGGTGACTGATGTCTGTCTGTTTCCCCATTGTTTGCAGATACATCCACGGCCACGGAAGGGGACAGCTCCACGGACCAGGAGGAGCCGGAGAGCCAGACTGGGTCAGCAGCCGAGGAGTGGTCGGAGGGACCCAGTGGCACGGAGGGCGAGGGGAGCCACACCGAGGAGTCCTCAGCAGCATCCACCTCAGCTGAGGACCAGAGCAACTCGGAGGATGACTCCCTTGTGGAGGCGGGTGTCAGCAGCCACCACACCCCAGCTAGTGTTGCTGTCCCCGCCACCACCAGCACCACCACCGCCCTCCCATCGGCTCCCATTCCCCAGGTCCGTGGAGGCTCCCATGTCCGGGAGCGTGTCTCCTTTGGGCCAGGCACCGCACCCCCTGCCCCTGTGTCCCCTGCTGCCCTGAGTGAGGAGTCTGTGTACCTCCTTCGCCAGCTCCATGTAGGGCAGACAGCCATGCTGAGTGTCCTCCATGCGCACACCGCGCTATTGACTCAGCTGGTGTCGTTCATGGAGGGCATCTCATCGGGCATGTCTGACCTACAGAGGGGCAATAGGTCCATGGACTCCTCCCTGACGGCAGCAGTGTCCCTCCTCAAACGGTCCCTCACCCCTCCTGCCTCTGCTCCATCCACACTCCCCAGCACCTTACCCATCCCAGGCACACACACACCGGCACAGGCACACACCAGCACACACACATCCAGCACACTGACACACACGCCAATGACAAAACGCACACGCACGCACATTCAGGGGACTGAAGCCAGACTCACAGGGGATGGGGCCCTGGAACACACACACGCATCCACATGCACTGCGCAGTCCTCAGTTCCCTCTCCCTCCAAAGCACCCTCCCTTGCCTCACCTGCAACCCCAAAGTCACAGCAGCTCTTCCTCTGTGACCTCGGCCTCTTCCCCACCGATGAAGCTGCCCCAGCATCCCGGGGGAAGAGGAAGCCCACCCACACGGAGCAGAGTGCCCCTCGCCCCCGGACACCCTCCCCCAGGCGCAGACGGACTGAGGCCCCCACCCGCAAGTCCCCCCGGAGTGCTAAGAGCAAGACCCCGCCACCGCCCTGCAGCTCAGGCACAAGGTCTCCGTCCTCCATCCCTCAGGCCCCCACTGCACAGGTGCCCCCACCACACCCTGCCCCAGGTTCCCCCACCCACAGATATACCATCCCCAAGAGGATCCGGCCTTCTCCCCCTGCCACTTGCTCTCCCAGCACCACACCCCCGCTGCGCTTGTCTGTGCCACTGATGTGGTGAGGGTGTCCTCCCCCTCTGTCCAACCCACCTTGCCTGTTCCCCATTCTCCTCCCCTGGAGGTAGGCACTGCAGTGGAGTCCACTACCGCCCTGTCTGACTTGGGCACTGCAGTGGCGGACCTGTCCACCCCATCTGCAGGGTCCACTGCAGTTGTGCCGGCACCCACGACATCTGAGTCATGCCCCCCAGTTGTGCCGGCACACACCATGTCAGACACCTCCACTGCAGTTGTCAGTGGCTCTCCAGCACCCACCACCCCTTCCCTGACTCCCCCTGGTGAGCCCTGATCCTGTCCCTGCGGTGCCTGGCCTGCCCCCCGGTTGCCCCTCCTAGTGGATTGTCCCTGGTATTGTGCAGGCATGCGTAGGGTGACATCTGCCAGTGTCACCCTGTTTGAACTTTGACAATGGACTGGCCATTGGCCTTTGCTCTAATTTCTTCTGGACGTCGTTATCAAACAACACATATGCTGAATAAAGCAACTTTCTTTTCTCTAGTGCTCATGCTTCAGATGTACATGTTGTTGGTGCAGCTAACCATGCCCTTGCTGCAGTGATGGTGATATCTGGTCTCATGATTATGAAGTGTTACTGTGCAGGAACCCATGTGGTCCAGGGGAAATGTGTCCTATCATGTGGTGTATCCATGTCATCAATAGCAGCATCTGAGGGTGTCATGTGTTCAGTATTTGGCAATGGGTTTCCTACTTACATTGGCAATTTCATATCTGTGGCTTCCACCCCTGCACATCTGTTGTGCCTGCCATCGTTGCATTTGTCTACTTCCCTGACCGTGTTGCCATCTCCAGTGGACATGCAGGTTTGGGCATCAATGGGGAGGGACTCATCCGTGTAGTCAGTGCAACATTGCTATACAAGTGTGTTGGATCTGTGCTGATGATTCCGTTGGCACATCCATGACCAGGCTGATGTGATGGGAGCCCTCATTTGGTGCTAATTGTTGATTGTGTGACCAAGTGCTCAGCTGACATGATGGGGCCCTACTGAGGCAACATATGGCACAGCTTTCCTCACACAGGAGTGGAGTCCCCTCATGGCAGTGTGTACACGTGTGACATTGCCTGCGCCCAAGGTGTGTGTTGTATGTGCATGTCTGTGTGTTCACTTCCATTCATCTGCGCATGCTGTGATCCCTAGTGTTGTACCTGTTTGTGATGCTTGCTGACTTGAGCTATGTTCCCCCAAAGTCTTCTCCCTGTGTTCTCTATGATGTGGGTGCATGGCACATTACTGGTCATCAGGGTGTCACCCATAGGTGTGTTTGCTGTCAGGGCAGAGTTTGTGTGCAGACGCAGATGGGTCACAGTCAGGTTTCCCTTTGGCACTTGTTGTTTGCCCCTGTCATGTGATTTCCAGTTTGTGTTATCTTTCAGTGATTGTGACACGTTGTGTGTGTGACTGCTGGCACTCCTTAGGGTCCGGGCTGCAATGTTGGTTGTTGTCTATGTGTGTTCTTTGTGGGTGACCTTGGCTTCTTCATTGGTGTGTGACTGTGGCTGGGATCCCATTGGTCGGTGTGGTATTGCCGTCATGTCCATGTACAGCGTAGTGTGCAGTGTGTCAGACATTCAGGAGTCTTGTTGAGTGTCCATGTGTGATGTGTTTCTACACCTTGGTTCCCACCCACCACCCTGGAATAGTCATGGGTGCATGTGCAATGTCACCAGTGCATGTGTAATTCACTGCTGCACATTGTTGGAGGTCGAGGGGTGTGGTCTTGAGTGTGTGCAGATGAGAGTTGTTGCCCGGCTAGGCCCCTGCCTCCATGTTGGCCTTGGCTTACTGGCCATGCTGATTGATTTGTGCTTGTGTAGGTGTGATGGTAGTTTGTTGCTCAGGACACCTGACTGTGGTTCACAGTGTGAACGACATTTAGCTTTGTCATCACAGTGGTATTTTTATTCAGCCCAGGGTCACCACATTGTGGGGGCCCTGGGGGTGGTGCTGTGGTGTGTCTGTGACTTGCTGTGTCAGTTGTTGTTCCTACGTGCCTGTGTGACATGTGTGTTTTGTGCT
Organism: Calotriton arnoldi; assembly: GCA_963921515.1. Classification (NCBI taxonomy): domain Eukaryota; kingdom Metazoa; phylum Chordata; class Amphibia; order Caudata; family Salamandridae; genus Calotriton; species Calotriton arnoldi. The sequence goes on along the minus strand of CAWUFW010002266.1, from coordinate 2,013,212 downwards.
CCCTCTCACCTGTCAATGCCTGCTTGCCCACATAGGGGATTTGGATCCATGAGTTACCTTAGTGTGGCAGTGTATGCACATCTGTATGATTGGTATTCAGCTCTCCTCATGTGTTGTGTTGTTGCCTGGGGACACTGGCACCCCCACCCCTCACCTGCTGTGTATGATGACAGTGTTGGTCTGCCTGTTTGTGTTTGTGCATCTGCACCACTGCATTGGCATATCTTGGGTGTGCCATTGGCTGTATGTTGTTTGGTGTGTTTCCCCTGCTGTCCCTGGGACTCCTAGGTCATCGGTCAGCACAGTGATCATGGTTTGTGTGTCCCATTGCTGCCATGGTATGGTATCTGTTCACCTCACATCTGCTGTCTCCACAGGGTATCTGCATTTGTGTGCCCATTGGTGCAAATATGTGGTTCTGCATTCTGATGGTCACTTCTGTCATTGTGTCATTGATGACTGTTGACGGTCTCAGCCCCCATGGGTGTTGTTTGTCTGCACATGGCCAAAGGAATGTTTCATTTGCACTGCAGTATTTGGCTCCCCCAATTTATGTTGCAATGGGACACATACACTACTTTGCCACAGATGAGTTTTTGGTTCTGTGACCAGGAATGATCCATGCAGTTTGGCAGTTGCAGCTCTTTCTTTGTCAACAATTACCTTTTGGTCACTGTGATGATGAGGGTGTAGACCCCATTGCCACAATGGTCAAAATGTGCTTCAACTATGGACCCCACACTTGCCTTTTGGTCACTGTGATGATGGGGGTTTAGTCCCCATTGCCACAATGGTCAAAATGTGCTTCAGCTATGGACCCCACACTTGCCTTTTGGTCACTGTGATGATGGGGGTTTAGACCCCATTGCCACAATGGTCAAAATGTGCTTCAGCTATGGACCCCACACTTGCCTTTTGGTCACTGTGATGATGGGGGTTTAGACCCCATTGCCACAATGGTCAAAATGTGCTTCAGCTATGGACCCCACACTTACCTTTTGGTCACTGTGATGATGGGGGTTTAGGCCCCATTGCCACAATGGTCATGGGCTGCTTGCATTGTGGGTGCCACACACATATATGTGTGGCACATGTGCTAGGGGGTCACATTGTATGTTCAAAGTCATGTTCGGTGTTGTAGGCATTTGACACAGCCTGCTCACACGCTTGTCATGGTGGTGGGGGGATGTCTTAATCTTGCATTCCCTAGGTTGTGGTGTGCTTGTTGTGTCATGCATTGTCCATCCTATGAGTGGGGGTGGTAGTAGTGGTAGGCATCCAGCCCCCTGGCTAAGGGTGGTAGTAGTGGTGGGCATCCTGCCCCCTGGCTAAGGGTGGTAGTAGTGGTAGGCATCCTGCCCCCCTGGGTGAGGGTGGTAGTAGTGGTGGGCATCCTGCCCCCCTGGGTGAGGGTGGTAGTAGTGGTGGGCATCCTGCCCCCCTGGCTAAGGGTGGTAGTAGTGGTGGGCATCCTGCCCCCCTGGCTAAGGGTGGTAGTAGTGGTAGGCATCCTGCCCCCTGGCTAAGGGTGGTAGTAGTGGTAGGCATCCTGCCACCCTGGCTAAGGGTGGTAGTAGTGGTAGGCATCCTGCCCCCGTGGGTGAGGGTGGTAGTAGTGGTAGGCTTCCTGCCCCCTGGCTAAGGGTGGTAGTAGTGGTGGGCATCCTGCCCCCTGGCTAAGGGTGGTAGTAGTGGTAGGCATCCTGCCCCCCTGGGTGAGGGTGGTAGTAGTGGTGGGCATCCTGCCCCCTGGGTGAGGGTGGTAGTAGTGGTGGGCATCCTGCCCCCCTGGGTGAGGGTGGTAGTAGTGGTGGGCATCCTGCCCCCCTGGCTAAGGGTGGTAGTAGTGGTAGGCATCCTGCCACCCTGGCTAAGGGTGGTAGTAGTGGTAGGCATCCTGCCCCCTGGCTAAGGGTGGTAGTAGTGGTAGGCATCCTGCCCCCTGGCTAAGGGTGGTAGTAGTGGTAGGCATCCTGCCCCCCGTGGGTGAGGGTGGTAGTAATGGTAGGCTTCCTGCCCCCTGGCTAAGGGTGGTAGTAGTGGTGGGCATCCTGCCCCCCTGGCTAAGGGTGGTAGTAGTGGTAGGCATCCTGCCCCCTGGCTAAGGGTGGTAGTAGTGGTAGGCATCCTGCCCCCTGGCTAAGGGTGGTAGTAGTGATAGGCATCCTGCCCCCTGGCTAAGGGTGGTAGTAGTGGTAGGCTTCCTGCCCCCCTGGCTAAGGGTGGTAGTAGTGGTAGGCATCCTGCCCCCGTGGGTGAGGGTGGTAGTAGTGGTAGGCTTCCTGCCCCCTGGCTAAGGGTGGTAGTAGTGGTGGGCATCCTGCCCCCTGGCTAAGGGTGGTAGTAGTGGTAGGCATCCAGCCCCCTGGCTAAGGGTGGTAGTAGTGGTGGGCATCCTGCCCCCCTGGGTGAGGGTGGTAGTAGTGGTAGGCATCCTGCCCCCTGGCTCAGGGTGGTAGTAGTGGTAGGCATCCTGCCCCCGTGGGTGAGGGTGGTAGTAGTGGTAGGCTTCCTGCCCCCTGGCTAAGGGTGGTAGTAGTGGTGGGCATCCTGCCCCCTGGCTAAGGGTGGTAGTAGTGGTAGGCATCCTGCCCCCTGGCTAAGGGTGGTAGTAGTGGTAGGCATCCTGCCCCCTGGCTAAGGGTGGTAGTAGTGGTAGGCATCCTGCCCCCTGGCTAAGGGTGGTAGTAGTGGTAGGCATCCTGCCACCCTGGCTAAGGGTGGTAGTAGTGGTAGGCATCCTGCCCCCCGTGGGTGAGGGTGGTAGTAGTGGTAGGCTTCCTGCCCCCCTGGCTAAGGGTGGTAGTAGTGGTGGGCATCCTGCCCCCCTGGCTAAGGGTGGTAGTAGTGGTAGGCATCCTGCCCCCCCTGGGTGAGGGTGGTAGTAGTGGTGGGCATCCTGCCCCCCTGGGTGAGGGTGGTAGTAGTGGTGGGCATCCTGCCCCCTGGGTGAGGGTGGTAGTAGTGGTGGGCATCCTGCCCCCTGGCTGAGGGTGGTAGTAGTGGTAGGCATCCTGCCACCCTGGCTAAGGGTGGTAGTAGTGGTAGGCATCTTGCCCCCTGGCTAAGGGTGGTAGTAGTGGTAGGCATCCTGCCCCCTGGCTAAGGGTGGTAGTAGTGGTAGGCATCCTGCCCCCCGTGGGTGAGGGTGGTAGTAGTGGTAGGCTTCCTGCCCCCTGGCTAAGGGTGGTAGTAGTGGTGGGCATCCTGCCCCCTGGCTAAGGGTGGTAGTAGTGGTAGGCATCCTGCCCCCTGGCTAAGGGTGGTAGTAGTGGTAGGCATCCTGCCCCCTGGCTAAGGGTGGTAGTAGTGGTAGGCATCCTGCCCCCTGGCTAAGGGTGGTAGTAGTGGTAGGCTTCCTGCCCCCTGGCTAAGGGTGGTAGTAGTGGTAGGCATCCTGCCCCCCGTGGGTGAGGGTGGTAGTAGTGGTAGGCTTCCTGCCCCCTGGCTAAGGGTGGTAGTAGTGGTGGGCATCCTGCCCCCTGGCTAAGGGTGGTAGTAGTGGTAGGCATCCAGCCCCCCTGGGTTGGGGTGGTGGCGCGCATTCAGGCCCCTGTGTGCATATGTGGCATTGGTGATGGGCATCCCGCCCCTATGGTGCTGCTGTTGCTGGTGTAAGTATATTCAGATTCCCAGTGTATGTGTGTGATGTGTCGTGTACGTGTTGTATGTGTTTTGTGGTTGGTGTCTGACTTACCTTCTGCGCCGTACGCGTCCGTGCCTGTTCCGGTAGTAGATGTAGAATATTGGTATGATCGGGACGAAGGGATTCATGGTTGGTTCGTGTCGTTCGTCCTTCTCGTTGCTTCGCGTCGTCCTCGTCGCTTGGCTTCGTCCTCGTCGCTTCGCTTCGTCCTCGTCGCTTCGCGTCGTCCTCGTCGGTGCCGTGTTCGTCTCGTAGCCGTGGATCGTGTTGTGGCGCGATTCGGAGCTTATGTGCGCCTCTCCCGGATGCTTTGACGTGCCGTGCGTAGCGACTGGTTCGGCGCGTACGGAAAGCGCATCGTACTTGTTCGGCCGGACGGGGCTGCATTTTCCCTTCCGTGCGACTCGATTCGGCGTTTCCGGATTCGCCTCGGTCGGAGAACAGGACCTGGTTTGGGTGAGTACGGCTCGGCCGGAATTTTTGCTGTTGTGCGCATCGTACTTGCTCGTTCGGTGTGCTGTACGGATCGGTCGGGAAACTGGCTTTCGCATGGCTTTTTTCCCGACCGAATAGTATTGGGTGCGCCTCCGACCGAGATCGGAATCGGCCCCAGAGTATTGATGGAACCTTTTTTTTGTTTTTGAAGTTGAATGCACAATTTCCCATGAGCATGCTTAAAGACACGTTTCTATGAATAAACAGCTAAAAGCAAGTGCCTTGCATTGCTTGCCTTCTTGAAATGTTATACTTCATATCACATACCCCTACATCTTTCCTCCTCTCTGATATTCCCCCATTGGACTGCGTCTTCCACTTGTGTTCCAGCATCTGCCCTCTTTCTATTCTTTGCCAATGCCATGGCACTTGCCCTTTTAAAAATGCACCCCAACACTGCTGTCCAGGATGGCACCCTTCTACTGCCCACGCTCTTCCTTCCAGACATTCCACTGTGCTGCACCCATCACTGTATTTTTGAGACTTTTGTCTGTTGAGTTTTCACTCAAACAGTGACAACTCACTCAAGCAACTTGACTCCATACTGCTTTACATTCACATTTCCATTGTTGACATTTGCTCTCCTTTTGTCTGTGGCAGTAAAACCGCACAAAACAGAAACCATGTATCCCTAAGACAGCCCAGACCCTTTGGTTTTGCCAATATTTGTTTATTATTGCATCTTCTGATATTGTTTTTTGGCAAAGATCCCAGAGGCTACAATTTATAGTTGCTTCTGAAAAAATGCATTTAGTGTGCTGTCTCTCATTTCTGTGTGTTTTTGGAACTCATTAGTTTATCATGTGTAGCTCTCCTTGCATATTCCAACATTAGCTGTACTGGCAGACAACAACAATACAAAGAAATAATAATGTCTAAAAATGGAGGAAAATGTTCTGTGTTTTCTTTGTGTAACGCTCAGGCGTGGCCGGTCCAGGTAAGAGCGGTGGGGCAGGGTGGGGGGAAGTTGACAGTCGACGTACTAGGGAAAATAAAATAAAAAGTAAACCACTTACATTGCGCTGGCCGCATCACCGACTCGGCAATGCGGCGAGCACAAGGTAAGTGGTTTTATTTATTTTATTTTCCCTATTCCATTGTCTGTCGACTTCCCCACGGTCCCGCCCTACCCCGCCACCACCTCGCGCCACCACTCTTACTTGGACTGGCCTCGCCTGGTATCGCTCGTGCTATCTCAGCAAAAACACCACTCACTGTTTAGCTGTATTCCTGGGCCTGAAGCCCCATAAGTCCACATACCCCATTTATTGTTTCTGTAATCACACACCTGTTGTCATTGTTTCTGCACTGTTCATCACTGCTTAGCTGTTTTCCGGGGCCTGGAGCCCATGCATTTCACATCCCCCATGTATTGTTTTCATAACAACACACCTGTTGTCATCGTACTTACTTGCATGCATGCAAGTATGGGTGTTCGCTGGCACACTACATTCCTTCTCAACTTAGTTCTCAACAAAAAAGTTTACAGATTCTTATGTGTTTTCTGAACAGGAGCCTCACATAAGGCCTGATTCACAAATATAAACTTACACTTTTGTGTAAGCTTACGATTGTTTCCTATTCACAAAGGTATTTCGCTAGTAGTGCCTTTACGACTGCAGGGCCTCTCACACATAAAATGATTGGAAAGTTCCATCATGTGCAGAGACTCTGCAGTCATAAAGATACTAATAGTAAAATACCTTTGTGAATAGAAAGCAATCTAAAACTTACACAAAAGTGTATGTTTACCTTTGTAATTCAGGCCCATAGACTTTCAACCTTTGGAGTAAATGTAAGTTTACCTTTGTAAATTAGGCCCTTAGTATTTCAACCTTTGGAGATGGGGCAGGGGTCTCAACGGGTATCTCCCACCCCCTCTTACGGAGGGGGCTAGAGTTGAGCCTGCAACGTCAGCTGTTTCTGACATTTTCTATATATTATGACCCCTACAGGATCCAGGGGAAATAGGTTACACTGGTCCCACTATAACTAATCCTTGGGTAGCCATTGAGAATCAATCTCTCTTAGTCCATCTCAGAAGATGGTCAGACTTTGATGCTTTTTATCTCACCTGTTGATAGCCACAACACACTTTTATTATTGTGCCCTTGACAGCTGTTACTGTTTCAGGGTCACATTCGGAAGGGATTCAGAACTTTCCTCTTGGGTGCCTGCACCTGACCACAACTTACTTTTTATACTTCAGCTTGATTCCTCCTGCCCTCTCACACCTGCCAGTTCATTGTTCTTTTGCCTTAGTAATTGGCTTGCCTTGTGGTGGTCTACATGCTGCAGAGTCCAATTAGGGGCCACCACAAAGAAGCTGGTGAACACTGAGTGGCACACTCTGTGTTAGTTCTATGCGTTCTCAGGAAATGGTGAATTGTCCATTTTATTTGTTTCCTTTCTACATCCTAATTCTGGGAGCTTCTTTCTGAGGATCCACATCAGGTGTCCATCTTCCCCATTTGTCTGGAACCACCTCTGCATTATCTTGCGGTGTCTCACTCCCAATGCTTTTAGATACCTATGAAATTCTGTATCATGGATTTGAGGATCATTATCTTTTTTAATGATTGTTGGAGGCCCTTGTGCTGCCGTCACTTACTGTAGTTTCAGCCTGACATTTTCAAAGGTAATGGATGGTGCTATATCTACAAAAAAGATATTTTGAACATGCATCCACAAATACCACTAGGTATTTTCCAGCAGGTAACATGCAGAAATATGTACTTGTCGGGGACTACGGCACTGTGTATTCTTCTCCAGCAATGATTGAAACAGGCCTACCTCCTGCTTTCATTGCTTTTGCTACTTCTGCTTATTAATTCTTCCATTAGCATATTAATTCCTGATAGCCACACCTTTTACAAAGCTTTGCATTAGTTTTAGCCATGGTTTAATGTCCTATATTTGCCTGTTGCACCCCCAGACTATGCAGGTCATGGGGGAATCATAATCTGAAAGCCTCATAGCATCATCCTATCTTCGGATATTCTGAGTTTGTGGAGAATCCTACAGAAAGCTGTGGGGATTTTAACTGTGTTGCCATCTTTGACCCTGTGAGTTGAGAAGAATATTTTGCTTCTGCTGCTGCTGCTGTTGATGACTTTACTATGTCCTCTATTGGTATTGCTTTTGAACAGTTGCTCTGTGACGTTACGTACATACATTTTTATGTGTTTGGTGAATTTTCTTGAACTCCCCATGTGATGCTGGTGGCATTATAGATAGTGCACCAGATTGTCTCATCCTGATGTGTTTACACTTGAAACGTTACCCACGTTCTGGTCTTTGGGAAGGATTCTTAGCCAAGGATATTGACAGGGGCGGCTGGTGACATTTGAAAGTGGTGGGGCGTAAAATTGTCATACTGCACCGCAGCGAGCGAGCAGACAAATGGTGCATTTCAAGCAAATTTGAGAAAGCAGGAAGGTTAATAAAGGAATTGTGAAAGTGCAGTTATTACATTAATAAAGAGATGTCACTAATTCCCCATATGGTAAAAAATACTAGTTCTACTATATGAGGGGGCCTAAAGAAACCTTTATCAGCAGCAAATAGACCACCGGAGACTCAAGCAAGCAGCAGTCAGGGACACAGTGAATTCTGGTGATCTTTCACGACTTTTTTAGGGGAGACAGACCTACAACTCTTTTGTACTTTATCACTAGACAACACAATATTCACGTTTCATGCAGTTGTATACAAAAACCGTGCCAGGATTATCGGCACAGCAAGCCAAAATGCATTTTATCCTTGGCACCTCCCTACCAGCAAAATAGTCACATTTACAGCTCCCAGATGCAACGCAGTACCCTTTTGCTATCTGTTAGCACTGTAAGGCACCTGTCTTATCTCATCTTAAGGACGGTCTTTAAGTAAGGCAGGGCCTGCCCTTAAGCTGCATAGGTGGCATTCCGCTCTAACACAATCTAATATATTGCTTTGCCTGCTCATTATATGACTTGAATGAATTTCAATGACTGTAAACAAATGTCAATTTCCAGATTAAAACATATAAAACATATAACAAGCATTGGCATAGCCAATAGGTCTCGCCTTTGGGACCTTATAAGTGTTTAGTTATTTAGCACAATATCCTTGGTGCAACAACATCAACTGTTGCATGGCTAAACACTTATAAGGTCCCAAAGGCGAGACCTATTGGCATAGCCAATAGGTCTCGCCTTTGGGGCCTTATAAGTATTTAGGCAGAGCTATTGACTTTGCCAATGTGTTTAAGCTGTGCTGTAGAGAAGTGTGGCTGCTGTGCAGCATGCTGAAAAGTTGTAATAAAAAAGTGCCAGAAGCATTTTTGTTACCTTGTATATGACCAAGAAGGCATTATGTCCAACAGAACGACCATATTAAAAAATGTATGTACAATAAAAAAATTCCTCATTTTTCTTTTGTTCTTGCAATGCTTGTTAAAGTTTTTTTTTGAGGGGGCATAAAAAATTGGAGGTTGAAGGTTGTGAACTAGTACCTGTATTATAACACTAGCAGCGGTCAGACGCTAGGGGAGAATCAACAGATGGCAGATTCCGAGAGCAGGCTGAGGTGGTGTTGAGTGATGTTGATGTGGTAGTGGTGGTGGTGGTGGTGGTGGTGACTGGTGCTGAGATGATGCTGAGGTGATGCTGAATGATACTTAGGTCTTGCTGAGTGATGATGATGTGGTGGTGTACTATTGCAAAGGTGATGCTGAGTGATACTGATGTGGTGTTGAGTGATGCTGTGGTGGTGCTGAGTGATGCTGTGGTGGCGCTGAGTGATATTGTGGTGGCGCTGAGTGATATTGTGGTGGCGCTGAGTAATATTGTGGTGGTGTTGAGTGATGCTGTGTTGGCCGTGAGTGATGCTGTGTTGGCCGTGAGTGATGCTGTGTTGGCCGTGAGTGATGCTGTGGTGTTGCTGAGTGATGCTGTGGTGTTGCTGAGTGATGCTGTGGTGTTGCTGAGTGATGCTGTGGTGTTGCTGAGTGATGCTGTGGTGACACTGAGTCAGTGAGAGAGAGTCAGTGAGAGATTGAGTCAGTGAGAGAGAGAGAGTCAGTGAGAGAGAAAGAGTCAGTGAGAGAGAGAGAGTCAGTGAGAGATTGAGTCAGTGAGAGATTGAGTCAGTGAGAGAGAGAGAGAGTCAGTGAGAGATTGAGTCAGTGAGAGAGAGAGAGTCAGTGAGAGAGAGAGTCAGTGAGAGATTGAGTCAGTGAGAGATTGAGTCAGTGAGAGAGAGAGTCAGTGAGAAAGTGTCAGTGATTGAGAGTCTGTGAGAGAGAGTCTGTGAGAGAGTGTCTGTGAGAGAGTGTTTGTGAGAGAGTGTCTGTGAGAGCGAGTCTGTGAGAGAGAGTGTCTGTGAGAGAGAGTGTCTGTGAGAGAGAGTGTCTGTGAGAGAGAGTGTCTGTGAGAGAGTGTCTGTGAGAGAGTGTCTGTGAGAGAGTGTCTGTGAGAGAGTGTCTGTGAGAGTCTGTCTGTGAGAGTCTGTCTGTGAGAGTCTGTCTGTGAGAGTCTGTCTGTGAGTGTCTGTGAGAGAGTGTCTGTGAGAGTCTGTCTGTGAGAGTCTGTGAGAGTCTGTGAGTGTCTGTGAGTGTCTGTGAGAGAGTGTCTGTGAGAGAGTGTCTGTGAGAGAGAGTCTGTGAGAGAGAGTCTGTGAGAGAGAGTGTCTGTGAGAGTCTGTGAGAGAGTGTCTGTGAGAGAGTGTCTGTGAGAGAGTGTCTGTGAGAGAGTGTCTGTGAGAGATTGTCTGTGAGAGAGAGTCTGTGAGAGATAGTCTGTGAGAGATAGTCTGTGAGAGATTGTCTGTGAGAGATTGTCTGTGAGAGAGAGTCTGTGAGAGAGAGTCTGTGAGAGAGTGTCTGTGAGAGAGAGTCTGTGAGAGAGAGTCTGTGAGAGAGAGTGTGTGTGAGAGTCTGTGAGAGTCTGTGAGAGGTGTCTCATTCTTTATCTGGGTAGATAAAAGCTGTCATTTTCAAAAAAGACCCTAATAACCACATACTGGCACATTAAAGGTGTGTGGCAGGGCAACACAACACAAAATATCAACAATGCCTGTTAACATAACGCCTTTTTCTATTTGAAAAGCGCAAAATAACTACCTCTCCTACTTACTCAAAATGTATCTATCTTTCCGAATTAAAGTCTGCTACAAGGCAAAGAGAAAATAGTTACAGGATCCTAAATATAACGTGCCATTCAGCAACGGAGTTACTGACCAAGGGAATTACGTACTTAATTTTAAAGGATTAGCATGCCCATGTGAGTCAATACAAAAATATACCGAAACGAAAGATACAGATGTGGAACACAAAAGGGACAGCAAAACGAAGTGTGAGCTACCAAATGTATATGACAAGTCTCCCATGCAGCATATACTTTGAATTATTCAGAAGTCAATCAGGCCAATTGTGGTAGCTCTCAGACACGTGCCCAAGAAAATAAAAATTTCAATGACTTCGCATGAGCCACAAAGGAGGTCGTAACCTTTAATATATTTGACACTTTTTTACTGCTCCCATTCTGCCTCACTGTCAAAGCAGTTTAAACATGGAAGGATCTTTTTAAACAAGTATGCAGCTAAGATATGCAAACTGTGTAAGGATTTCCAGGCAGGCATTTATGGTATCTTATCACTGTGTTCTGTTGTATCGGGCGGTCTGCATAAAAGTAAAAGTAACGCAGCCGCGAAAATACTGGCTCACTGAGAATATCAAAGCGGCCGCGCGGCCGCGAAAGTGATCGTGATCGCGATCAAGCGCGGCGAGCGATGCGCTTAATGAGCATGACGAGGAAAGCCATATGGCGCCTCTGCTCGTAAGCACGCGCCCGCGCACATGCACGCAAGCTGTAGGCCAGCCATGGTAGCATTTTTTGAAGCCCTTACTAAAAGTCTTGCCAGACCAGCGCATGCGCTGGGTCAGGCGAGACCTAAAAAGGGCATTCATTGCAAAGAGTATTTTTTTGCGTGCGTTAAACGTGGCTGAAAATAATGCTTACTTGACAACTGCTTTTTATTCACTGCTCAGAAAAAAAAATTCTAGGCCTTATAGCATAAGTAGTTTGGCCTTTCTAAAAACATTCTTATCCATCAATGTTATTTATCGCTATCGACTGATTCCAAATACTTTCTCCTCTCTGGTAAGTATGGGAGGCCCAGTTCTGACAGCAGGGTCAGCTCTCTGCAGAGGTGACTAAAGATTGTACATTTGTAAATACAGTACCTCGAACAGCTTTTTCCATCTCAGGGTCAGGAGGGCGAGGGCTGAATCTTGTCACGCGCACCATGCTGGAACTTGGTGATACTCTTTCAAAATGTGGCTTCAGAGTTTAAAATGTCTAAAGTGAAGCAGACTCCAAGTTTTAAGCAAAGGCCAGGCCCGCGAGAACCCAGGAGAGCTTTCACTAGCTAGGTATTCAGCAGAGGAGCACCGAAAGCCAAGCACCTTGAGGTGACTCAGTTCTAACTAAGCAGGCACTATACAAGAGTAATATGCTGCCCAAAATTAAAATCCAAAAACGCAAAATCCTGGGAACAGCTAAAACTCTAATGGAGTGAAAGATTCAGTAAAAGATGTGAAATAAAAACGGGAACTAAATCACTGCCATGGGTCACCTGGATACTTATTACATTAATTGTTCACAAATTGTCAGTGTTTTTCACAGTCATGTTAAGGACATGAATATAGTGCCCGACAGGGACCCGTTTCAATGTCCGTTCTAAAATGATACCGGGTCTGAGACCCGGAGGGACCCGGCCTACTCCATGCCCGGCAGTGTTACTCACCAGAAAACGTTAAAATAGAATTTGCTGAAACAAGGCACCGTGATGTGTTATCGATACAGCAGTGATGGTCGGTTGCATTGAAATATGAAGCATACCATGTAGTTTTATTACAATCAGCGCCACTAGAATTATGCAATTGTGTGCCCACTGCGATTTTCGCATAATTATATATTTGCCACAAGCACATAGTCCATCATCTGCTCCATAATCTGCAGATTTTAACCCCAAAAATTTGTTTCTAGCTCAAATGGTTGAAAAGTTACAAACAATACAGCAACACGCGTTGCCGCGCCGGGTAAGGCGCTTTGCCTGCAGCTCTGAAAGTGGCAGTATGTAAGAGAAGGGACGGCAAGCACTATGTGAGCTCAACCGCACTGCCTTTAAGAGCAAGCACTTCCGTGATGGAAGTGCCTCCGTAAAGGCAGCATGTGTCATCAGGGCCGAAATGTTCTGCGCAAGTTCGTAAAGCACACAAATGTACATGAACTGAAATGGTGTCCGGTTTGCTGCTGCGTGTATTTAAAGTAGGCGCTTTAAATAAGTGCGCAGTTTGCTGTCGTGCATATTTAAAGCAGGCACTTTAAATTACAGCAGCAGAAAGGAGACCCTTTGGGTTCATTTACATGTGTGTTTTTACGAACCAGCACAGACCCGGACAGAAGTGCGCCCTGGAGGCCTATGTCACAGGGCGCAGTCACGGTGGCCTCAAGGTGGTCGCCACAATTCGCCCCACCACCACCAGTGTGTGGTAAACAGATGCCCCGTTGCCCAGCAGCGGCAGGGGTCGAGCGTAGAAATACTCTGCATTCCTGCGGCAGGTCTGTTTACATGTCCACAGCCGGGTCTGCGTTTACTGCCCCTGGACCGAACACAGGGGCGTGGCATGGTCAACGAGATTAAGGGTGGGGGGGGGTGAGTCTGAAATATCCCAACAAGCAACAGAGCGTACCCCACAAACAGGCATAAAGGCCTTGATAAGGGAGGCGGTGACACTGAGGACCACTTGTACAGATACAGGGGGATTAGCGCCCGGGGCAGGAGACGGTGACAGAGAGGAGTGATATGATAGGTGGGCTGGTGGGGGGCAGGAAGAATGGCACACAGAAAAACATTACACTTATTTCAGCTGCTACTACTTCACGCCCTCTGTATCGAACTAAAGGTTGCTCATCTGATAAAAGTAAACCAACCAACCTGCTGCGCGCTCGTTTGAAACCACGGCTGCAGGCGCCTTTCTTTTTCCAGCAACTGTGTCCCGGAAATAGGAGCTGCCAAAGTTGCATAGCCACTCCCCTAAGGTCGCCTCGGCCTTACCCAATTAGGAAGCCTAATTCACGGAGGCCAAAGGAGTGCTGCAATTGTTACCACCCCCTGCACTGTGCGCCAGCCCTGCCCCTTCCTATTATCCTGAATGGCGCTCCATTGACCGCGCCCTGGGCCAATTCCTTAGCGCCCCATTTGAAATACGTGCACTGCCGCTTTATGCAGCCACTCCCACAAGGCTGATGTCACCAGCCTCCTCACTTGCATCGAGGAATAGTCCTCGCCCAGCTTTGCACATGCGCACAGGAAGACTCTTCGAGATCGAGACAAGCACAAAAAAAAGATTTTACATAGTTTCACTGAAACTATGCAAAATCTTTTTTTTGTTTCACGGGGGAGCACCAAGCAGTGAGCACTTTTTTTCCATGGTGTTCATTCTCTAATCTCTCCCTTTAGTTTTCCCCGATGCTGGTAGGTAGGGCAACGCCCCCTACGCCCCTTAATACCAGCCGCCACTGGATATTGAGTATTCTGAGCTAGGCCTTGAAACAGAGCCTGGGACTAAACAGAATGCATGACCCTAAAAGTAAAGATACAAATGCACAAAGTCCCACTTTATAGCCAATGCGTCCTTTCCAATCTGTGAATATTTTTCCCATCTCTTTTAGCACTCAGCTTGCAAAGGTTATGAGGTATCACTGATCACTGGAGTGTGCAGTAGCATGGCACTGAGTGTTTGGATCACTTACTGTAGGAAAGTGCCCCTATTTGCATGGTTACCCCCCACTTATTGCCTGACCTCTGATGCAACCTGACTTGATGTGCCATGGGTCCCTGCCAATAAGGCTCCAAGGGCCTGTGTTCTTTCCCAAAACTGTATCTTTGTACCCACAATTGGCACATCTCTGGCTACAGGTAAGCCCCTGGTACAAGGTACTATGGGTACCAAGGGCACTGTGACCAGGGAAGGCCCCTAAGGGCTGCAGCACCTATTGTGCCACCCTTATAGGCCCATACACTGCCATCGCAGGCTGCGTGTTTTGGTGCAGAGAAACATGAAGAGTCGACATGGCACCCATCCCTGTGTGCCATGCCTACAACCCACTGCCTGAGGCCTAGGTAAGCCACCCCTCTAGCAGGGTGCACTAGCCCTCAAGTGAGTGTACAGTGGCATGAGCCCTGTACCCGTACAGTGTTGAAGTCCATTCTTAGACTATGTAAGTGCAGTAAAGCCATAAAGAGTAAATGGTCTGGGAGTTGGTCATTATGAACTCCACAGCTCCATAATGGCTTTACTAATACCTGGGAAGTTTGGTAGCAAACTTCTCAGCACATTTAGCTACACTGATGCCAGTGTGGGATTTAATGTAAAATGCGCTCAGAGGGCACCTTAGAGATGCCCCCTGAAAAACGACCAGCCTTGGTGTGGTTCCTGAATGGCTGCCTGCAATTTGCCACCACCAGACAGGTTTCTGGACCCCTGGGTAGAGAGCCTCCGCTCTCTGGGTTGAGAAACAAATCCCATCCTGGGCAGAGGTGTCATGCCTCCTCCCCCAGGATGGGCTGGGTCCACAAAGGGGAAGCTTCAAAGGCCTGCCACCTGTAGAAACTGTCCCTGCCTTTTCCTGCCCCCAGCAACTGGCTCCCACTGGTTCTGCTCCCCACTTTGGGCAGGAGAATCGGCAGGAAAACCAAGCTAGGAAGAGATGTGTGCCCACCTTTGCCAACCCCACCCCTCAGGTGGGGGAGGCGAGGTGAAGCACACATCTCAGTCCCCTCCATCTTGAAGATGAGAGGACTCAGCCAATTAGGGAGAGGCTCATGCCCCCTCCCACTGGAGGGTGGCATATTAGGGGGTGTACCCACCCCAAGGAAGGGACCCATTGGTCCTGACCTGCACACCCCTTTTAACGCCCCTAAATTTAGTATTTAGAGGCGACCCTGAACCTTACCTCCACAGATTCGAGGAAGAAGGAAGAAGGACCAAAGAGCCATGCTGACCCAGGAAGAAGAGGACTCTAACTGCTTTGGCCCTAGCCCTACCAGCCTGTCCCGTCTATGACCTGTTTCCAGCAAGAACCCTGCAAGTCGCCAGCCAGCAACCCCCCGAGCCCGGAGGACCTGCCCTGCAACCATCTTACAAACTCTGCGTCCAGTGAGCACCGGATTTGCTCAACCAAAGACCCAAAGACCAGATCCTGGCAGTCCTGCTGTTTTGCACCACTCTGCACCCGGCCACCACGGCCCAAATTTGAGTGGCCCAACACTCCGAGGCAGTCTCTCCAGTGATCTTGATCTAGGAACTGGGGACCCCCGACCTCCTTCAAGCTTCAAGACGACACCTGCAGCCTCAACCTGAAGGGTACCCCGACTGTGACCGAAGGCGGTATGAAGAGCCCGACCGGGGGCGGTCAGAAGAATCCAATGCCAAAAGCCACCCCTGCACCCGATGCCCCACAGCCTTGGGTGGCCCAACCGAGGGTGTCCAGGCATCCCCAAAATCCCAGCTTACCTCTCCAGCCAGTGGTCGCCTTCAGGAAGTCTCCCTGCTCGAGCCTGCAGCCTCTTTTCTGAACCGAAGATCTCCATTGATATCCACTGGGTCCCGATGTCGCCTTGGCACTTTGTACCCGGCCACCCCGTGCCGATGGTGGTGCAGCTCCTGTGCTGATTGTTGCTGGTCTTAAGCCCAGGAGCTTAGCTCCCACACCCGAGTGGCCTGCTCATAAGCAGTCCCTAACTGAAGGCCCCCATAGCCCATTGGCTAACGTAGGGCTCCTGCACTCTGCACCCGGTCGCCCCAGTGCCACTGGTGGTGCAACTCGAGTGCCTACCTAGACCTTGGGAAACCTTGGTCCTAACCCCAAAAACTCCCACTTGTGAGACGTTTACTTACCTATAAAACTGATTTTATTCTCCCATAGGAACCCATGTTATGAGATTTTGGGCCTAAAATATTCTGTTGAACTGTTGTTTTGTATGAGGAAATCAGTAACTATAACTCAAGCCAAGAAAAGACTTACTTACCTTGTATTGTGAGATCCTTAGGTGTGGTATCTAGGCATACCACTCCCAGTACTCAATGTAATCTAAAAGTACTCAAAAAGTAGTCTAAAAGTAATTTCTGTGTAATATATCCTGCTTTTGAAAACCATACCAACCTGTAACAATTGCAAATCTGTGTAAAGGTTTACAATTGAAAGTACATTTTACCTACCTATACCAAGTCCTGCTTGGTTCTAGAAATAAAATACAAGTATACCTTTTTTTTACTTACCCAATTGGTCTGGATTCTGACTCTGAGTGTGTGTAATCAGTCCTTTAGTGAGTGAATACAATAAATGCCTAACGCACCCTCTGGATAAGCCTAACTGCTCGCCCACACTACCACAAAGAGAGCTGGGAGTACTTACCTAATTTAGCCTCTGCTGTACCTCTGGGGCGTCCCTTGACTGCATATACAGAGCCAGCTTCCTACACTTTCCTAAGGGTTCTGAGTCCGACTGCTTCCTTCTTAGTATTTGTGTCAGCAAGGCAGCTTTCTCCTCTGCCACACGGCCCAGTGCAGTGCAATCTGGGTGAGCCTTGTTCCGTCCACCAGACAAATGTGTTGCCTGCAGTGTTTCTGTAACCCTGCAGGTCAGTTAGTCTGCAACATTGGAAAACTGAGCCACACATACTGAATATATTTTGAAACACTTGCCAGGAAATATCAGTTGGGTAATATTATACTTATATTTTTAACAACTTAGTTACCCAAAGAGAGATGGTGATTTTCTTCCTTCCTGTTTCTCCACAGGTTCACCTCCTGATTTTGGACTATTTAAGTAGTTCAAACTAGTTCCAACCTGCTTCACAATTACGCTTTTTCCTATCGCTTTCTCATTGGAGTCATGGGATTCTTCTGTTCCAGGCGGTTTTTCTTGAATTGCTTTTCTTATCGCTCTGTTGTTTGCCCTGGCTTGGTGGAAGGTTTTTTATTTGTCTCCAGTATATTTTTTCCTTCCTCCCCAGTAGTACTCCTACTCACAACTTTTGACTTTCTGTTGCAATCCAGAGTCTGAGGTAGCCCGGTCAGCCTTCTCCAAGTTCAAAGAAGAGATTGAAACTGTTGCCCAGAAGATGTGCCGTTGGCACCGAGTCCCCCCAGACTAGTGTCAACTACTAGTTCTGTGTTCGTCTTTGGGTTGAAATACCTAATTGTTGTGTCTTTCAGTATGGCAGACTATCATTTCTGGAATACCTCTTTGTGTACTTCAGACTTTTGACCTGCTACATTTACTTTGTTGAAGTTCCATAGAGGTTTAGTTAGTGTAGCTAAGTTGGACATGAATCGCATGATTGTAATAGTTTTCCATACCCAGAAAGCTATCTACTCTGACATCCTGGTTGAAACAACGTACCGGAAGAAGTTTTTACATTCTATTCAGTCCTTCATGAATTCACATTTTTACTTGTGCAGCCCAAGCCCAGCTATATGTTGTAGTAAAGCTCCCACTCTCCAGTGGCGGCTGGTATTAACGGGCGTAGGGGGCGTTGCCCTCCCAGCTTCGGAGAGACAAAAGGGAGAAAATGAACACCACCATGGGAGCAGCTTTAAAATGGCATGCTCACTGCTTGCTCCACTTGACCACTTCTACCCTAAGAAACATTTTCGTTGTTTGTTTTTTATTCTGAGGTCGGACCCTCGGACGAGACGAGTCCCCTCCTACGAATGTGCTGAACTGGGCGAGGATAATTCCTCGCCCTCGAGGCACAAGCGAGGAGAGTGACATCATCCTGATGGGAGTGGCTGCACCAAGCAGCAGTGAATAGGCTTCACATCGGGGCGCTTCTGACGTGGCCCAGGGCGCGGTCAGCAGAGCCTCATTCACGTTAAGGGGAAGGGGTGGGGCTCGCCAACAGCAACACAGTGCAGTGGGTGGCAACGATTGCACTCCTTTCGCCTTCGCACTGTTAGGCGGCTTTTTCATTGGATAATGAAGCTGGGACGGACACCATTAAGCTGCTCCAGTCCCGATCTAAAGTGACCTACAGGCACCAGTTGCAGTAAGAAAGACCACGCCTGCAGCCACGGTAAACGATCGCACAGCACAAAAGACGAAACGCTGGTAAAATAAACATTGCAGTATCAAGGTCGCCGGTGTGACAGCCCTTTGTGCACGGCGGCATTTATCCAGCTATTAGCCCATTCAGACAGTCCCGATAGAGAGAAATTAAATGGGTCCGATTAGACACAGGCCATTTTAAAGGCATTGTAACAATGGGCCTTGTGGTGGAAAAGAGCGAGGCCGAAAACCCAATCTCGGTCACTTCTGAGGGTAACATTATAAGCCCGTCTCTCGCCTTGTGCCGCACTGCCGGTGAAAGGCCTATTCATGGCATTCAGCAACGTGAGGCCTCTAAGCCCCAGCGTGCCTCCAGGCCCCCAGAGACTGCTGCCTTATCTGTCAGCCGGCAGTCAAAATATTCCCACCCCGACTTTAATCTCCACTGGGGCTCTTTGGAAGACTCGTCTGCCAACAAGCTTGCCACCTTTCTCTCAGCCAATGATCTCTTCCAACATTGCTTGGAAACCACACATTCCAAGGGCTCAATTCTGGACCTTGTCATATCCAAAGCAGACCTGCTGACTACTGTTCTCCCATCCATGTAGACTGGTCTGACCACTTCCTCATTCCCTTCCATTTTCACCTATCGCACGTTATAACTCTCGGCCAACCTAAAAGAGCTACTACCTGGTTCCGCAACACTAAGAACATTGATCTTGACACTTTTTGTGATTCTGCTATGCGGGCACTTCCTAGACTAGACCCTAACGTGGATGTCAAAGTTCTCACTTCTCAATGCCTCTCAGTACTAGCAGTCGAAATCGACAATGTCGCTCCACTCCAAAACAAAAGGAAAAGACCCACCCCCTCAGCACCTTGGTTCAATAAAGCTCTCTACGATGAAAGGAAAAACCTTAGAATCCTGGAGAAACATTGGAGAAAATCTTCTTCCACCTCCAATCTCTCTCTTTTACGTTCAGCAAGATCCAAATATCACAACCACATCTTCCTTGAAAAAGCATCACATTTCAGATCCCTCCTTGACTCAGCCAAAAACAGACCCAAAAAACTTTTTGACCTCATCAAAAACCTAAACTGTTCTCCCCTAACCATTAAGCCTGAGGATTCCACAAAGAAAGCAGCAGATTTCGCTATATTCTTTGATGAAAAGGTCAAAGCACTGGTGGATCAGGTCGCCCACCCCCATTGAGGAGCGGAAATCCTTAGTTACCTGGCAGAACTTTGACGTCATCTCGGAAGATGACCTCCTCAAATGCATCCTCGAAACTAAACCCTCCAACCATTCTTCTGACCCCATCCCTAGCGACATCGCCATCGATTTCTACACCTATACTCTCTCTTACTGGACCAGATTAGTCAATCTCTTCCTCAGTCAAGGCTCCCTCCCGGTTGCCCTCAAATCAGGTCAGGTCACCCCTCTTCTAAAAAAAACCCTCTGCCGATGCGAACGGCCTCAACAACTTCCGCTCTATCACCAACCGCCCTTTTCTTTCGAAAATCACCGAAAAATGTGTTGCGAAACAACTTTCCTTACATATTATGGACAATAACCTACTCGACGTCTTCCAGTCTGGCTTCATCCAAAATTGCAGCACTGAAACAGCCCTGCTGCAAGTAATTGATGATGCGCTGCATATACTCGACTCTGGGGAATCGTGTCTTCTGATTCTTCTAGACCTCTCTGCAGCCTTTGACACTGTTAATCATAGCACCCTCCTCAACACTCTTCAACAGAGAATGGGATTGGATGGCACAGTGCTCAAATGGTTTGCCTCTTTCCTCTCGGACAGATCCCAAATGATCAAGATAGCGAACAGTCTTTCTTCTCCATTGGCTGTAGGTCAAGGCGTCCCTCAAGGTTCTATCCTGGCACCCACTTTGTTTAAACTCTACCTGGAACCATTAGGGAACCTTCTAAGCAAATCTGGGATCCATTACCATCTTTATGCGGACGACACTCAAATCTACCTTAAGGTGTCTTCCGGACACGATCTCTCACTACTCAACTCTACTCTCAACTCTATTCACAACTGGATGTTAGCTCACCAACTCATTCTTAATCCCGCCAAAACTGAATTCCTCCTCCTCTCTACCTCCCTCTCACCTCCTCCTGTTCAATCTTGGATGGATCAGCTGAACCTACTCAACAACAAACCCATCATTGTCGACAGCGCTAAATCCCTAGGTGTCATTCTTGACAAAAGACTCAACCTAATCTCCCACATCAACTCTATTGCTAAGAACGCACGTTACCAGTTGCGCCTTCTATGGGGGATCCGTCGGTTCTTCCCGGAGAAAGACTTAAAAACCTTGGTACAATCTCTGGTTCTCTCAAGACTGGATTATTGCAATTCTCTTCTGACGGGCCTACCCAAATCCCACCTCTCCCCTCTCAAATCCATCCTCCATTCAGCAGCTCGCTTCATTTCAGGGTCTAAACGAAGCGACCACATCACTCCTATCCTGTCCTCTCTTCGATGGCTTCCGATCGAGGCAAGATCTATTTACAAAACTGCCTGCATCACACACAAAGCCTTACACACGTCCTCCCCTCGATACCTGGTGAATAAATTGAAATTGTCCGGTGGCTCTCGCCCTTCTCGCAATGTGGAAAAGCTTCTGCTTGAGCCCCCCGTCTTCAAAAGGGAAAGATTGATGGCGCAATCCTTCTCAGGCAATGCGGTGAGAATCTGGAACTCGCTTCCCCATTGCTCCGTGCCACCTCCTCTACCCGGATCTTCAAAGCTGACCTCAAATCTCTTCTCTTCCAAAGACACTTTCAGAACTAATACTTTCATTCTCAGGCCCCTCTAGGAAGTTCGCTCTTCATTGTAAATGTGTACTTTTTCCTGTATATTCCTCACCCTTGCGTGCTGTGTTGGATTTTATGTTTGTGTACCCTTCATTTTAAGTCTCCTGTTTAATTCACGCCCTCTCTACTCCCTCAAGGAAGTTCTTCCACTATAGGAAATTCTGTACTCCATGCCTATAGAAGTGCCTTCCCAGTGTGTTCTGAGTGACTGTCACTTATTGCAGTATTATACCTCTATTTGTATTTTGTATCTTATGTATCACACACACCTGTCACTTTTTCCTCTTGCAACGTATACCTCTTTTTGTATCTTGTTTGTTTTTGTTATTTGCACAATTGTCACTTTTTCCTCATGTAATGTAACGCTTGCTTTTGTATTATGCTCACTTGTAACCTTCTCCTCATGCAATGTTACTGTTTCTATTGTGAAGCGCTCTGACACCTTCGGGTAAAGTCCGCGCTATATAAAAACGCATAAATAAATAAATAAATTGGCCGATAAATTGCAGCTAACTGGACGTTTCTTCTTGGCTTGAAATGCACGGCCTCTGGGGATCTGGGCGTGTGGCTTTCTCAAAGCAGCCTGCCGCCTGTTACTGGCCCCCGACCCGGGCAAGACAGACTCCAGATCAAACTTTTCTCTTAGCTGGCTGGGGTTTTCAAGGGTTCAAGTGAGTCTCGGCGGGAGGCTCACCATCCTGTGATTCCGGGCAAGTCAGCAAGGTCAGATTTAAGTGATTTGAAATCACTTAAGTTAAATCTCTCCGTGCCTAACAATGAATGTGCCCGTCTGTAATGCAGTGCAGCTGGGGCTCATGTAAAGTGCGCGGATACATTCGGGTCGAGTTCGTGCTATACAAATAAAACATACAGCATGATTGACCCCCTGGTTTGTTTCTGCTGATGGTATGCTGCTCTCTTTGTCGAAGAGACTCTTCCTTCGCATTATGCCGTTTGCCACCACCACGGCATTCCACTGATTGCAGTGAGTCAGGGAGAAAAATGCACAGGGTGATCGAGGCAGCGAGGCGTGTAGGAATAGCTCGATGGCAGTGCCCATGCTAAATGACATTGCAACGTTAACTTAGCCTGCCTGTTTGTGTTATCCGTTTATTATATCTGTGCCGGTGAGAGGTGTTGGTACGTGTTTATGCTGCTGAGAGCATGTGTGACTGTGGATCGGAATACATTAATTCAGGGATTGTGCAAAATGTTTAATTGACTAGCTTGTGTGGGTTACACTGTGCTGTCAGGTTTGCAGGAGAATACCGGAGCACCAAGGGAGCTAACTAGCACAACACAGTAACTGGAGCCCATCATGAGGTCGGTTGGCATATGACGTGCACCTGGGGCATATCATGCCATTAACTGGATTAGGGAAAAATATCTGTAGCACGTTATGGCCATTGATTACCTGGAGCACATCACGGCTTTAAACGGCATTTCAGGCTAACGCTGGCACATTATATCCATAGAATGGTTAAAAGGTGATCCCTGGAGTACAATATGGCTCTAAGTGTTGTTAGTCAGAGTTCTGAGGCACATCATGGCACTAAATGGTAGACAGGGTATGAGGGGCACATCATGGGGTTGATTGGCAAATGGGAAATCCCTGGAGTACATCATGGCATTGGCGGAATATGCGGGAAATATGAGACGCATCCTAAGGCACTGAATGGTCTGTGGTGGTTAATTAGTTACATGAAACGTATGTCTGCCATATTATGGGGTAACTGTGCATATGATGACAATGACTGGTGTGTGATGTGACACTTTAGTATATAAAAGCAATGGCAATCATTGATGCAGGCTGTAATTTGAGTGTATATCCTAGAGAAAAGTGATGTCATTCTGTGGTTATACTGAATAAGCAGCTACCTATATCATTTTCATGTGAAATCTTTTTATTGATGTCATAACTACGCTTTCACAAGTGCCTTATTAACCTTCTTACTTTCTCAAATTTGCTTGAAAATGCACCTCCCAATCTTTTTTCAAAATGTTCTCAGGGAAGACCCCCCCCACCCCCAACCAGCCTTTATGACAGTTGGGCTAGCTCTCTACGCTCGCTTGATACACATCAGTCATCCGATTTTTTTACGCCTCACCACTTTCAAATGTCACCAGCCGCCCCTGCCACTCTCCTGTTGTGGCCTGCAATGCTCAAGACATAGATAAGATTGTCATAATTTATATTCATGACTCCATCTAGTCCTAAAAGTGCCTCTTACATAACATTTTAAAAATACTACTGTTGTGTTTAGGAATTGTTTATTATTATTGTCCCTTTAAAAAGCTGCCTTAGCTTTTGAATTCTCATATGAGAATTCATGATGTAGAATAGAATGAGGGTACTTTGAACAGGAGAGTGGAGAAGTTACAGGATTGGTTGGATGTATGCTGCTGGGGTCGATTTCTACAATAAACCTTTGCTGCATATTTTTTTGTGCGGATTACATTACAACAAATTGTGGCGATGAGTGACCCCAGCCACGGACCCAAACCGCTTTTCATTACGGAAGGGGTGAGCTGCGCCTTAGTCTGTGTGCTTTACGGGGGAAAGTATGTTGGTCTTATTCTGTGCGTTTTACGGGGGAAGAACTGTGTTGGTGCACAATGATGATGCTGAGAGCAATTACGCGCCATTTGAGTGTTTTGTCATAGGCGATGGTACACGGCGCAGCACGATACCTGAAGATTTCGGTTATTCATGGCATCTTTTATAGTGGTGTTGGCATTCTCACTTGCGCAGTGACTCGCATAGTCCTTCACGAACAGTGCATCGCATCATCCAATTGCCCTTTTACGGCTGATGAAGACGAAGCATTCTACGTGCGTCCTCACATCTCCACGTCTTCATTCCGTCTTCTCGCAACAAAGGAAACATGCCCTAATTCCAATAGAAAATTGATGTATTGTTACGTATGGTGGCCATTTTAGGAAGTTGGCCTGCTGTGTATACTTTATAGTGACAATATCGGCAACACTCCCCATACCACATACAGCAATATCATCAGTAAATAAACCACACAACACATTGTTTGTGGAGAAAATTGCTGCAGGTTTATTTGCATAACAAATATGCCAACATGGTGGGTTATCTTACGGGCGATCCAAGGGCAGGCAAGCCCCCTACGCCGCCTGCCCGCCTGATGAGCCAAGTTACACCATGGCCGTCGCCAATCGGTGCTTACCAATTTTGGGAGGGGCCAACCCTCCCAGCGGTGGACCGCCAGTCCACGCCCTTACTCACGCCCCCAAAGGGGGGGCGGAGCGTTCCAGGCAGCCCCCGTTGCTCAGGCCCACAACCGCCAGTAGGACTAACAGGGCGCCGTCGCTCTTCCAGGGGACAACGCTAGGACATCCCTGGGTACACATGGCTTTGCACCCTTGTTGTGCTCCTGCATAGGGTACCCGTCTGTACCTTCCAGCCTCTGGATCGCCCTGTAACTCCGCCTGCAACACAAAATAACACGTTAGTACACTTCTCCCACCCCAAACCCTGCACGTACGCCGGGTAAGCGGTAGGGAGGGAAACAGTGTAACGGGCAGCCACTAAGAGGCCGCCCGATGGGCGGGGAGAAGCACTTATACTGCTTCCCCCGCCCACCCCTTACCGGAAGTGACGAGGCACGCGGACCCATAGTGGGTTCCTAACTACTGGACTGACTTGTGTGCCCTCATGTGGCACTAAGGCGGCCGCCCTCTTAGGAGGGTCCCCTTCGTGGACCATGGGCAGCCGACATAGTGACAATATCGGCAACACTCCCCATACCACATACAGCAATATCATCAGTAAATAAACCACACAACACATTGTTTGTGGAGAAAATTGCTGCAGGTTTATTTGCATAACAAATATGCCAACATGGTGAGTTATCTTACGGGCGATCCAAGGGCAGGCAAGCCCCCCTACGCCGCCTGATGAGCCAAGTTACACCGTGGCCGTCGCCAATCGGTGCTTACCAATTTTGGGAGGGGCCAACCCTCCCAGCGGTGGACCGCCAGTCCACGCCCTTACTCACGCCCCCAAAGGGGGGGCGGAGCGTTCCAGGCAGCCCCCGGTTGCTCAGGCCCACAACCGCCCGTAGGACTAACGGGGCGCCGTCGCTCTTCCAGGGGACAACGCTAGGACATCCCTGGGTACACTTGGCTTTGCACCCTTGTTGTGCTCCTGCATAGGGTACCCGTCTGTACCTTCCAGCCTCTGGATTGCCCTGTAACTCCGCCACAGCTCTGGGTGTGGCCACCGTCACAACCAGGGCCCCCCACCAAGGTAGGCATTCTTACCTACATGCTTCGAGGGCCTGTCCCGGGTCCCGCAAAACAAGTCCAAGACCATACTGGACCGGAGGCCAGCTTGCCCTTTCTGGACAGGTGCCCCCATCCTTTTAAAACTCCCTGCGGACTTTAGCATGCGGTTGGCCATGCCTGTTAAAACCAAACCCCTCTGTTCATGGCCTCTACACCTGGCACTCTTAACTCTCCTGCGTGAGTATTCCACGGCAACCACTGGCCGGGCCCCTCCCCTACTGCATTGGG
The DNA here is from genome assembly GCA_963921515.1 of Calotriton arnoldi. Classification (NCBI taxonomy): domain Eukaryota; kingdom Metazoa; phylum Chordata; class Amphibia; order Caudata; family Salamandridae; genus Calotriton; species Calotriton arnoldi. Next base: position 1,987,597 of record CAWUFW010002266.1, on the reverse strand, counting down.
TATCTCTGACCATCGCATTCACATGCCCACCAAAGGTTGCCTAACTTACACCAGGAGGAATTCTATTCTGGCAGCAGGACCCTCCTACCCTGGAAAGTCAAATAATTGCCTCCCAGGTGTCATACCCCAGAGATGGGAGGGGAGACACCCCCCCCCGCCCGTGCCGCCGCTTCTACAGCTGTTCTAGTGCCTGCACAATAACACTGCCCCTCCCCAGGTGGCTTACGGCCGGCTGCACCCTTTGACGCCTAGAGGTTCCCATCGCCCAACCTGCAAGCAAGTCCTGCCGAGTCTGAAACTAGAAGGGGGACCCAGTATCCGGGGCACTCGCCTCGCCCAGCCCTTCAGTGCTGCCCTGAAAAGGAGAGACAAAGTAGGATCGACCTGGCCCCCCCATTTAGTATATAAGGCAACTGCCAACCGGTGCTGTGTTGCCCCCCTGGTGTCCCTACACCAGCAAGTGTATATGTGCCCAGGATTACCTAAAACAATTAATTTGGTGTTGGTTAGATGTTAACATTGCCTGTCTGAAGCACAATACCTTTGACAAGCCACTCCTGACAAGATGTGCCAATGTGGGTAGAAGTAAGAGTTATCAACCCCCGCCTTACTTCCTCTCAACCAGTGGACCTACCAGGATCTGAACCTGTGCCCAAGAGGTCGAACAAAGCCCCTTTCAGTTCTGCCGCTCCACATGCCTGTGAACTTGAATCCCAGGGCCGACTTCAGGCCCCTACCCTTACTTGGACATGCCTGAGCTAGAAACCCACATCTAAACGGCCTGCCAACCGGCTGCCCACCAAAATTGCAGTCCCAATGTTAGCTCATGCTCCCAAGGAAAATTCTCTTAACTGACGCAACTGGTCACATGCAATCCATATTGATCAGGGGACATGGAGTAAACCCATGAGTAATGTACCTGCACCCTCTTAACTATGACTGCAAAATGTGCTCTGGTAGTTGTCCGTATAAGTGCTCCATCCCTTCCATATCAGCACTATCAAGGTAAATCGCACCAACTTGGGAATGGCACACTCACGCCCCAGCTGACAGAAAGTGCCTATTCGTGTGTATCCCATAACCTCCCGTTTTTCACTGACGGTATACCAGGCTAATGCTAAAACTTAGCTAGCTTTACGCTGAGTGCCCGTTGCACAATCACAGGTATGTCTTTGCCTCTTCCGTTTCTGGCTGCAAAGTTATGTGACATTGCCAGCCCCAATCCCGTGCGAAATAAAAGGAAGCTTTACTGCTACCCATGTGACCCGCTGCTGGTGCTAATGATGGTCTAATATAGCACCGGTAGACTAGATGCCGTACTATAGCATTAGAGGGCCATTCCCGCACTTTATTAAAGTCCATGGCAGAGACAAGAGAGGCTGTAAATTTAAAGCCCATTGAGATGATCGTTAGATGGACCCAACAGGGAGTGATCCTGTGAAGTGAGGTAGGGACCACCCCTCCACCCCCGCATGATGAATCAGTCCAGGTTTACTTTGCCACGTGCAGTAGTGCAACCACAGTTCTCCGGCATCTAACCTATGCAGTGTCCTGTTCTGTGCAGTCCCCCTCATGTGCTTCCACAATCTGACATAACTGAGGGGATCCCCAGTTGTACTTGAAAATTTTTGTACTGCCCAACCCGATGTGCCCCTTGGAAAATACCACAATCGCTTTGGATTTGAGCCTCACCAAGCACAACCTTTTATCCTGGACCTACCTCCAACATGACGTGTAATTGCGCGCACTGTCACCCTAGGGGTCTGCTGGCTCTGACATAGAAGTGACAAGATGAAGCATGTTAACCTGCCCCCAAACTCAGCCGAACACCCACATGTGCGAGCTTGCCACAAACGTCTGTAAAAGCATGCAACCCATATAGTGTTTTACTTCCCTTGGCTCCAGGGGGGGGGCGCAGTCCTGTCTGGAGGTGTGTGTGTTGAACAACATGTGTCCTGGAAGTACCAATGATTTGAGTACAAATGTCACTACTACATAGTACCCGGTGTGTTTAATAAAACTAATAACCGGTCTAACAAATCAATCAGGCATCCTCCGCTTACTTTAGGTGTGTTGAATGAGGGGATCCAGTGAAATATGGGAGATATCTCCCTTGGCGGCCCCTTAAGCACAACATTTACAGCTTTTGGGCATGTCACATAAATCGTCTCCATCATGTGTTTAAGGCGAATTAGTTTGAGTTCTGCTCTTGACAACATCCCTTCTAACCAACAGAGTTGAGTAACCACTCATGTTTGTTACTTGTACAAGTCGTCCCCGTTAGCCTGGCCCTGTTATACCAAATGAAGCTTTTAACAAGCTTCCTATACAAAAGTATATCATGCCGCGCAACTTGGGACACTATTACTTCATCACTACGTGCGTTCAGGCATGAAAATACTGCCAAAGGTATCCCCACCTTAGTGCCTGTTTAACCACTAAATAAATACTGTGTAAGGGAACAAAAGATAACCAGTGCACCTAGCCATGTGCCTTCCACTGCGTGTGAAACCCTGTCATTGCGTTTTTAGCTTGTAGATCTGTTTGAGCTGTAACATCTATGACTATTTCATTTACTGGAACTTGTGCTGGAGATGACGGATTTTGAAGCAGGTTCATGGATATAGGCCATAAGGCGTGGCATTGCATGGTTCCAGTGACCTGGCTGTGCGGAGCTGCCTTACCACTGTTGTTGGCACATGTAGTGCGAGGTTCTGCCGCCTCACCCATTAAAATTAACTGACACAACGTAAAGACCCTCCTGTGTGCACAGCAAAGCTGCTAGGTTGGCTGTGGGCAAAATGCCAACATTCAGTTAATGTCATTTCGGGTCCACAAATGACTGTCCTAACCGTTAATAAAGAACTCTTAGGTGACAGACCTTAAAACAATGTGCTCCTGTGTTACTCGCTGTGCATCAATTAAATAAACCTAATTGTGCCAATAGACGGCAGAAGGTTCAGTTCACCGTAAAGTAAGACTGGGGCAATGATCCCCGATAGTTCCCGGAAAGTGCAACACTCGCAAACCAAACACGGGGACACCAGTAGCGCGTTGCCAGCTACTGTAGAGCGGATATGAGTTTGTAGAGCATCCCCACCCAGCAGCTCACCTCGTGCCTGCTGTATGCAGCTCGAACCCTTTGTGCTGGGGATGGGTCTATTGACACGTTTTAGCTGTAGCTCGCTCTACAAGGATCCTCATTACAACAATAGTGTCATTACCTGAGAAAATCTCTTATGCAAAGCTAAGTATTTGGGCCAAATTTTTATTTCCTCGGCATATACATAAACCCCCAAGTCTTCATTCTATACAAGCGGCTGCTGCTTGCCTCCATACACAGCAAACTAAATTCAAACCTTTTTCGCACAATCAATGCGTCGCTGCGAGAGGAGTGCCCACTTACGAACCCGCGACCATGGCAGCCTCACAATAGCCCAACAGAACGACTGACCAGCCAGGCCAGAAACTATGTAAATTGCGCTTGTCAAGCAAGGCTGTGTGAACACCCGGAATAGTCGTCCGTGTACCTCACAAGAATAATCCATTTCGGCGGCAGGCGACCGAGGATGCATGTTATACCTTTAAATACTATGAATTTTTGGGTCTCTCGTTCGGGTTATTGTTCGTCGCACGCCTTTGTACGGCTCACATGCGTGCTAAGCTCTGGATTTTGACGATCCCGCAAGTTGACCAACACTCTGTCACCAATTGGCCTATTTGATGAAGACATAGCAAAGAATTCTTATAGTTAGCTGCCCACTAGAGCATTCTCAGCTGGGGATATATAGGAACAGCACGGTTATTTTCGGGATATTTGTATTGTTCCTCATATCCTTTGTGCAATGGTGTTGCAGTTTAGCATAGCGCGAATTTGACCAGCAGGTATTGGAGCGCTTTACATTAGGACCAGTTGCCTTACACAAGGGCACGGTCAATTATTGTAGACCCAAGGAGATTAAGGGATTTGCCCAGAATTACAGGTTTGTGAGCCGGTGCCGAAACTCGACCAAATTCAGCAGCTCTGGCGGGATGCCACATCGTTAGAGATGAAAACTGGTGACGGTCTCTTAGAGGGGCGTGGCCAATGTGGGTAAGGGCGTGTCTAACACAAGCAAGCTGACTTTTGCTTAAAATAGTGTGCCGCCCGACTTGAATTTGGCTTTTTCTTTCATTGCATCCAGAATATGCTATACCAGTAGCATCATGCTTATCACAAGTCAGGAAAATTGGCTTTGTCAATGGTTGCGAGTTGCAAGACAAATAAGCAGCAACTTCAGATGGGCCGCAATCTGAGCTCCAGCTAGAGCAGACCAGGGCCGGGACACGAGCAGGAACCCCCAGACGCAGACCCTGGGACCAGAACCCCAGTCATCCACTGTCCAGGTCACCCCGCGGGATGACCGTTAAGAAGTTGGCGGAGCAGAGAAAACCCGGGGCCAAAGTGAACGCTAGCAACAGTGTGTTGGGAGGAGATACGTCCCTAGTCATCACGACTGCCCCCACAACTGACATTTAAACCAGTTAAACAACATAGCGGTGAGGGCCGCATGCACCTTACAAGAAACCCCCACGCGCCAAGAGGCCGACTAACTTGACCGACCACACAATGCCCAACATTCAACTGGCGAAATGCCCCACAGCATGAGTCTCCCGCAGCGGCGAAGAGGACGCGAAATGGCAGCATTCGTTCTGGTCCCTCCCGCGACCCGAGAAACCCCTTCAGTTCCCGGAGCCAACCAGCGAGGTGACTCGCACCCGCCCGCCGTCCCCAGGGGGGGGGACCTGTGCAGGCTGCAACCACCACAATGCGGCGCCCGGGCCAAGCAGAGCCAGCAACAGGGAGTTGGGCGCCTTCCACCCGACTACAGCGCTCCGGATGAGCCCACAGCACGACGAGGTCACCGATATCACGATGCAGCGCAACAACAACGTGGCACTTCTCTCCTGGTCCATGCAGCCCCTAGATGCTGCAGGTGACCCAATGCCATGCCACTGCAACGTTACCCCGTACTTAAAGGACCCCGCCAAGCGTATGCCACAGCAGTCCGCCCCCTAGCACAGAACCCTACTGCAGGAGTGAATCATGTTCGATCAACGCTCTTCAAATAGTGCCCAATGACTGAAACCCCCGAAGAGTGTTGTGCCTTCGGAAATCGTTGACGTGATTTAACTCTAGTGGTGAATGTCCGGTGATGGTGCAGTCTCATCAGCGTTGCTATCCCTTTCATAGCACCGCGTCTCAATTGCCCCAGTCTCCCCCAGGACTGGTCCAGCCTGCGTGCGCGTGTTCCCTTTCTCCCTCATCGCGTGCTGCTGGTGTAGAGGCTGCGCGTGAGAGCTCCGGGAGTGCCCGCGCGACCCCCTCCCGCTCGCCTAAGAGAGAATAAGTACCTGCTGCCGTCCTGTGCTGGCGGAAGTTGCGGGAGGACCCACAGCTCCTGGCACCCCCTCGTCTCTAAAGACGCCCGGCCAGTGCCCCTGCCGGGACGAGAGAGAATGTACCCAGCATGCCAGGGCCCAGAACTGGCACTGCCGCTAACCAGAGGCCCGGGCTCACCGCCCCAAGAGATCCCTGTGGGCCGGGGCCCCGGACCCCCCCGAGCCCTTGGATCGTATGCTCCCAATAGTGGGCCCGCCGCGGAGGCGGGAGGAGGAGCAAGCGGCCCCCGCTGCCCTCCCTACCACCCGGCCTCCGCGGGCCGGAGCCCGAGCACCGGCTCCAACCTCAACCAAAGCGTGCGCTCGCTGACCCCGCCACACCCACGCCCTGGCAACCACATGACGGGAGCGCAGGGGAGGGAGCCTCGTGGAGCCCACTGCCCCCCTGCCATATCCGGCCCCAGTGGGCCTACGTTCGTGAGTCCCCCCGTGCCCGGCAGCGGAGGGAGCAACACAACCTCGCACCCCCCAACCCTCGAGTCCACCACTGGTGCCCCAGCACCCGGCCGAGATTAAAGTAACATGAAAGGGGGGGAGGACGCGACACACTCCTTACCATCCCCCAACGTAACCCACGGCTCCTGCGTGCCTAAGCCTAGCAGGAAGCCATGAAGGTGACAAAGCCAGCACGCCCGACAGGCCCACGTGTGCCGGGGCCAGCGATCTCCTCCATCTGCCGGACCTGCAGTGCAAGAAACCCCCACACAACCCCCAGGCCCGCGTAGGCCGGGCCCGGCACCAGTGCCCATCTCTGCTGTCCAGACACTGCGGGCGGGAGGGGCGCCTCGCTACGCTCGCTGGCTCCCCTCCCCGCACCCCCAAGATGCCACGCAGGGCGGGATCCCGGCCAGCACCCATCATAGTGCCTAGCGCTATCTGGCCAGGAACAGATCTCGCATAGTGCCCCCAGGAGCTGTCCTACCCTCCACCTCTGGCGGGCCGCTGCCACGGCAGTGGCCGGGCCTGAAGCCTTGCCAGAGGGCCTAATGAAGAGGGCCCCCCCCCCGGCCAGACTGCATCCCCGGCAATGGCCGGGCGATCGTCGCCAGACACACTGGCCACCACCGCAGTAAACACCGGAGCCCGCACGGGCCCAGGGCCATTCTGTGCAGGCGCCGACTGCAACTTCGAGCCCCGGAGGAGGGGGGAGCCCCGGAGGGGACCCGCGCCAGCTGACACCGAATTCCCGGGCCCCCCCGCGCCACTGGGAGCTCTGGAACACCCACGCAGGAGCCTAACTGCTGACCCTCCTGCCATCCTGCAAGCGGGCCGGTAATAGCAGAGGGAGGGTGCCTCGCGGTGCTCTCTGCACCCCCCCACCTCAGAGGCGGTCCCGCGCAGGCCGAGGCCCTCCACTGCCACGTGGGCAGAGGCCTCCCGAGACTCTCTCCAGGGGCCATGCCTCGCCTTCCTTGCTGGAGGAGGGGGGAGCGTCACTCAAGCCCCCCCACCGGTGACGGGCGACGTGATGGTGGGAAGGTTGCTCCACCGCTGGCTCCCTCCTCCCTTAAGCCCAGTCAAACCCCGAACCCCCGCGGGGCCGGGTCCTGGCCAGCACAGCTGGCCGTGCCTTCCGAGAGCTCTCCCCCCCCACCAAGGCGGACCACAGCCATTGCCCGGCCGTCCAGCCCTAGATACTACCCTATAGCGGGGAGATCGGGCCATGGGGGAAGGCGTAGTGCACTCACTGCGGTAATCCTGCACAGCAGCTCTCGGAGTACGACACAAACGGCGTAACGGGCAGCCACAAAGAGATGTCATGTACATTGAAGACCGGATATTTTTTTTCTTCAAATGCAGTTTCTGCACATGTCAACAACTTTTAATTGTTATCTCTTCATTCAGCCTGTCACAGTTTAATGCATTTTGGTAACTGAAGAGCTGTTAGTTTATCACCAAACTCTACAAACAGTAAGTTTTTTGATATTTCTTCTTTCCCTAGTGTTTGGATAATTTTCACTCTCCTATATTAGACTATGGCTTCAACACTTGATCTAACTCCCCCACAATCATTCATACCTGCTTCTGGTGAAGAAGCTTTGAAATGGCAAGAATGGAAAGAGTAATTTTTAAATTAGTTATCTGCTCTTGATGATGAAGATGATTTTTCCCCAGGAAAAATAAAAATAATAATATTATATTCTTTGGGTCCTATTGGATTAAGAGTATACAACCAGGTAGAAAAAAAACATATGCTGGTCATGATATATTTGCCAATGCACTCAAGGATTTGGATTTATATTATGCGCCTACAGTGTGCGTTGGGATTGACTGTTACAAATTTTATCACAAGAAACAGTCAAGAATGAAACAGTTGAGGAATATGTTACAGCACTTTAAAATCTTGCATTGACTTGCCGTTTTGGCTCAATACATGATGAGCTTATAGGGGACCAAATTGTTATGCACACGGCTAAATCATCAAAACAAGATAGTCTGTGGGCTAAAGGCGAAGCTCCTCCCCAAAAGGTTATAGAAATTGTTAAGTGCGCAGAGTTAACTGGGAGATGCGCAAAAGCTGTTTTAGCGATGACAATAAATCTCCTGAGAAACTAGTTGTTAAGGAGACTGTGAATAAAGTTAAGCCTGGCAAGAAAATTTACCCATTTAGCTCCAAGAAAACATATGCCAGTTCCAAAAGAGGAGAGTCTAACTAGAGCAACGATGTAAGATGTTACAGATGTGGCTTGTCAGGACATTTAGCCAATGAAAAAAAGTGTCCAGCAAGATATCAATGCTGCTTAGTGTGTGGGATCATCACTCATTTTTAGAAAGTCTGCAGGAAGGAAACTAAGAATATGGCATCAATCAAACTGCTAGACGAAGTCTCTGAGTTAGACTCTCAAGATACGGATGCAGAAGATACTAATATGTGCGTATTGAGTGTAGACTTAGACTTAGACTCAGCAGTTTTGGGAGTACGTGGTGCAAGGAAAAAAACCTATGCGTGAAATTAGTATTAGGGGTGTTTTGCTCACTATTACTGCTGATACAGGTTCTCCATATACTATAATTAATGAATCAGTGTGGCATGAGACATTTGAAATAGTTTTAAGTGAAAACTTGGAGTCTCCAGATATAGCTCCCAAAAGTTTCATGGGGGTACCTATTTCCTTGGTAGGTTACAGAAAATTGGTGTTTAAGTCGTATGACAGAATGTAAATTGTATGTTTCCAAATCAGGTACCTCTGTTTTAGGATGGTGGAACCACGGAGAATTAGGTATAATTTTGGATCCAAATAGCCTGGATCCAGTACTTGTGGTACAGGATGAACATAATGAGGCAAACGCTATTCTCAAGGAGTTTACAGAAGTCTTCTCTGATTGTGTTGGGGAACGCAAAGGTTTTCAACATAGAATCATTCTCAAAGAGAATGCTGTTCCGTGCATTCTTAAAGCTAAGAATATACCCATTTCCATCGGAGAAGAGGTTTCCAAGGAAATTGATAAGTTATTGGAATCAGGTATCATAGAACTGGTTGAAACCTCTGATTGGACTGCGCCCGTGGTGGTCGCGAGACAAGCCATTGGGAAACTCTTCATAGATTTAAGAGACCTAAGCAAAAATCCCCTGCCCAGGATCAAGGAAATGCTTGCTACTACCAAAGGTGCCCAGAGGTTCACGACCATCAATCTTACGTCGGCCTACCACCCAGTACCCTTACATCCAGATAGTAGAAGATTAACAACATTCATTAGTCCTTTTGGTTGCTTTCAATTTGTAAAGGTACCATTTGGTTTAGCATCTGCTGCTGCTATGTTTCAAAGGCTGATGTTTAAGATCTTTAGGAAGGAAATAAAAGTGATTTCTTTTCAGGATGATATCTTAATTATGGGCAAATCCAAGGAGGGTGATGATGCAAATCTCAGGAGAGTCTTAGGGTTGTTACAGAAGAAGGGTCTAACAGCACAATTTGCCAAATGTAAATTTGCAAGTAATTCTGTTACCTATTTGGGACATGAAATTAGTGGAAGGTGTATAGAACCAAAAACATCACTTCATCAGCGATCAAAAATGCCCCTGTTCCGGCTTGTAAGGATGAAGTCAGAGTTTTCTTGGGAATGGTGGAATTTTATGCAAAATACGTCATGCATTTCTCGAGCAAAACCTTCCCTTTGAGACAATTGCTTAAGATCAAGTCTGAGTTTATATGGTCTGAAGAATGTCAGGTTGCTTTTTAGTTAATTAGTGATAATATTTGCACTGCTCCTGCTCTTCAAGGTTTCGATCCAAGTTTGAGAAGCATAGTGACCAAGGATGCCAGCTGTAAGGGTTTGGGGGCAGTTCTTATTCAGACTGACAGTAAAAGAGAAGAGTTGGCGATTGCTTTTGCTTCCCGTGCGATCACCCCAATGGAAGAGAGGTAAGTTATTGAGAAAGAGGCTCTCACTTGCGTTTGGGGTTTTCATTTCACGTTAAGAAGTGATCACAAACCACTTACCACAGTTCTAACTACCAAAGGGTTTTTGAAAGCATCTCCTAGGCTAGCACGCATGTCAATAAGATTGTTAGATTTTAAATATGACGTGTGCTATGTTCCTGGGGTTAAGAATAGAATTGCGGATTTTCTAAGCAGGTTGCCCCTACCTTTAAAAACCAAACGAGAAGTGGAGTTTGAAGACACGTGTGTTGCAGAAATCACGGCTGTATACAAGAACATGATTGGGTGGATCGACTGAGAAAGATGACATTTTGCAAAGTTTAAATACGTACATACTAAGAGTTGAGACAGGAGTTGTCTGTTGAAGATGGCAAGGTGTTACGAGGTGGCAGGATAATTCACCCAGAATGTTTAAAGGACAGGTTGTTAGATATTTGCCTTGAGGGCCATTTAGTGATTACAAAAACCAAGTTGAGGATGAAATCGTTGTATTGGTGGCCAGGTATGGATTTACGGATAGAAAAGAAGGTGAGTAATTGTATGTTATGTAATAATTCTGAGAAAACCCTCATTACAAAGATACCACCTCTTTGTCAATTAAAGTGTCCTGAGATGCCTTGGGAGAAATTAAGTTTGGACATTTTGGGCCCCGTACTGGTTGGTTTTCAGTCCAAGTATATAATTGTGTTGAATGACCATTTTGCAAAATGGCCAGAGATTGAAGTGGTTAACAAAGTCGATGCCCAAACTGTGGTGAGTTTTTTAGATAAGTTATTTTTAAGAGAAGGTTTGCCCAAAACGGTTTAGACTGATAATGGTCCCAAGTTCAGTTCGGAGTTATATAAGGAATGTTTTAGAAGGAATGGGGTTTCGCACAAGACCACATCTATTTACCACCCAGCCGGTAATGGTGCAGTTGAGAACTTCAACAGAGTGCTCAAGAACGCCATACGATTGGCTAAAGAAGCTAATATTTGTTGGGTGAAGGTGGTTTGGAGAACTGTGTGGTTGTACAGAATTACACCATGTGCTGCAGGGTTCAGCCCTTTTGAGGTTATGAGGGGAAGGACTCCCTATGGAAAGGACAATATAGGTTGGATGAAGTGTTCTAAGAAGAGTGAGTGGACTCCATTAGTTATCACGAAACGGTTGCGTAGAGCACAGAGTAAAAGCAAAATGTATTAGGATAAAAAGAATAATTTCCAGGATGTTATGATCCAGGTAGAAGACTGGGTGAGAGTGAAAAAAACAGGTGTTTGTGGGAAAAATGAGGGAAGTTTTTACAGCCATTGCAAGTGGAGAAGGTACTGTGCAATTCTGTTGTGTTGAGTGATGGAAAAGTTTGGCTCTTGGGAGAAATTATTTGGTATAAAGGAGAAGTTACGCATGCCAAGTTAGGTCTGATGGTACTACTGCCAAGAATTCTAATTGGCTTTTGTGTGATGGCACTCAATGTGTATCCAAAGGCGAAGGTGTTAAAGAGAGCAGTGGTAGTCTAGTATATGTGGGACAAGCACAAGGCAATGGTGTTGTCCAGACAGAAAGGGAGCAATTACCATCTACTACTTGTGTAGAAGATTGGCAAACACCATCCACTTCTAAAATGGATGGAGAGTGAAAAAAATCTTTATCTATCCCCAAAGGAGACAAGTGGGAAAGAGTGAGTAGATTGGGGAGATGTATAATAGACCAAAGAATTTGCAGCATTTTGTCTGTGACTAACTTCACATATTTTGTTTTTTTTACAGTTTCTTTTGATGTTTTGGCAAAACATTTTTAAGAGGAAGATGTGTGTAAATGTATTCATTGTATGTGCATTAGTGATTACCTATTTTGTCTTACAGGTTTTGTGATTTAGACATTTATTATGCATTTATTTTCTTCTTCTTTGAAGGTATTATGCATGTCTTTTCTTTTTTCTTTAAGGGAAAGGAAGTGTTGTGTTTAGGAATTGTTTATTATTATTGTCCTTTTAAAGCTGCCTTAGTTGTGGAAGTCTCCTATGAGAATTCATGATGTAGAAAAGAATGAGGGGATTTCGAACAGGAGAGTGGCGAAGTTACAGGATTGGTTGGATGTATGCTGCTGAGGTCGATTTCTGCAATAAACCTTTGCTGCATACTATTTTGTATGGACTACATTACAACAACTTCAATATTTGATGATACCCCAAAACTCAGTCTTTTATATTGATGGAATCCCATGTGAGTTGAAATAGTTGTAATGTATTGATTCATCTTGTTAAGCTTTAACTGGTAGCAGCCAAAGTTTAAGTCTAATTTTGAGAACCACTTGGCCCCACTGATGTCCATGAAGATGCCATCTTTTGATGGGATAATGTGGCATTCCCTCTTAAAGGCTTCATTTTTTAGACTCATGATAATGCAGAGTCACACAGTCTTTTATTGTTTGGGTTCAGTTGATACTATGATGTAGGTTGCCCATGCTGTGGGCCCCATGATTGTTCTGATTATCCCTGTTAGAAGGTGGTTCTGACCATCTGAGCCGCCATAAGTTGGGACTCACCCACAGTGAGCTAAAGATGAAAGAGACTGCATGTAGATTTTACTGGTGTCCCCCTGGTGAGAGGCCGCTGCGCTGCAGCCGGAGTAAGGGTCACCGGGCTAGTTACATGCAGACACATGTGTACATGCGTGTGTACACGTGTAGGGGCTGCGCAGAGAAGATTCCTGGTGTGCGCAGCCCAGAAGCAGATACAGATAGATTGGTGTGGCAGGAATTATGCAGAGCTGGGTGGTGACATGGAATGGGCTTTATACAATGGGAAGAAACATGTAAGGGAAAGTTAGTGTGCTTTACTGTTTTCACTGAAGGACCACTCCATTATTCTCCTATGAGGATGGGGATCACATGGGATAGTTTCACTTCCCTAGGGCCTACAAATTCCAGACACGCACTAAAGTCCACTGTAACTTAGGTGAGAAGAAGTATTCTGCTGAGTCCAAAGCCATATCTGTACTGCTTTTGGGTCATCCAGAAATGTCATATTCCTCTGTCTCAGCCCATAACCAGAGCCTGGCTGGGTGTGACTCTGCCAGGCTGGATTAATGACCTTCCTCCCCAAACTGAAGCATCAGAGACCTAGCCCTTCACGGCAAGCATTTCAAGGGCGAAGGTCTCCTCTCCAAAAGGGAGAGAAGGTGGGTGGAGCTACAGGTTATCCATCAGCAGCTGTCACCTGGTGCCAGGCACCAAGCTGCTCTGGAGAGAAGGCAGCAAGGGGGGGAGGGGCTTTTCAGAGACCATTTGGCATGAAACCCCTGGACGACGCCATTTTGAACTATCCCAGAGGCCTGGGCAGGAAGGAGGGAGCAGGGGCAGAGAGGTGATGTGTCGCTGCCTGATAGGGCAAGCAGAGTCTTCCTGCCAGCCCCCTCCAAATTCTTTTAAAAAGGTCTTGCACAGGAAGAAGAGCTCTCTCTGGGGTGTGGTCTGCTGAGGAAGACTGGTGCTGGAGCCTTGCGTCATTGGCAGTTGGAAGGAGGAACCCCCTGACTGTCCCAAGACCCTGAATTGCGCCAGGAGGGGAGTCCAGGACCAGGGAGCCGAAGCCTGGGCCTCTGCGCAAGGAGAAAAGAGGCCCAGGAGGAGAGCCAGGCGAAAGGCTGGCGCAGGGAGCCAGTGAAGACAGCTCCCTGCTGAATTCACCCTCCTTGAGACCAGGAGAGCAAAGGAACGTGCTCCCAAGGAGGCCAAAATGGTGAAGATCAGCCGCCTGGGGGCCGAGATATGCCCCCCAGAAGGTAGGCGAACTTTGACCCCTGAAGAGGACCGACGACGAAGCGCATGGGGCTCCGCCGCCGGTCCCAGATGGGCCCCAGAGGTGGGTCAGGTCCCGGGGGCTGCCCCCCAAGAGGTCAAGTCGGGGAGCGCCGTTGCGCTCCCTGTGAAAATTGCCCCAACCAGGGTGCCTGGAGCCCACCCTGGCCCCCGAAGACACCGGAGGAAGGGGAGCGCCATCGCGCCCCCCCTAGAAGAGGTCTCTGGGGCCCAGGACCCCCAACTCTGGGCCCCGCCGAAAATGAAGCCGGGGAGCGCTGTCGCACTCCCGTGATATGCACGAGGCAGGAGCGCTTCGCCCCATAATACCTTGCAGGCCCATATCGGCCTGCAAGGAAAAGAGGATGGGTCTCTGCGTGTGGTGACCCCAGGAGGACGGGGTCACCGCCACATGCAGGCAAAGGTGCAGGGGGAGCTGCAGGAGCAACGCAGTCTCCCCCAGCACGAAAATGGAAAGTCCCTCCCTAAGTCTCTGGGGACTCCATAGAAATAACCCTTCAAGGGCTCAACCAGCAGTCAACAGCTTCCTGGGGCTGGAACTTTTCTCCGTCAGCTGGGGGTGCGTTAGGGACTGCACCAAGGTATGAAGGGCATCCCCTGGAGGTGGAGAGGTGCCATTGCACGAGAAGTGCATTTACCAATGTTATTTCTTTTGAGTGACCGAAAGTCACATGTGTAATGTGTAGTCATAAGCAACGTGGGGTTATGTTGCTGGACATTCCTGCTAGGGTGTCTGGCTGTATATGCTTAATCCTGTGGTTATAACTGTGATGCCTTTTAGGGGCTTTAATTGCAATGCATTATAACTGTTATCAGCCATGATAAGTACTGTCATTCTAAGTGATGCCCAAACATGTAATCTTGCTACTGCGTTAGGTGGAGAACAACCCAGACTGTTAGCCACTAAGATGTAGAGGTGTATACTGTATGGTCAGTATGAGATGCTCAGTCAGGGTTATGTGTCACCATGGCAGGTTTGCCCATTTTAAATGCTTGTTGAGATAAAGGGGGTGGGTCATCACTGGGATGGTGCCAGTGGGCAAGGCCCTCGCTCCAGGTTATGTTCAACCCACTGCATGAGGGGGCAGGATGAAGTGCATACATGGGAGTGGTGGTACTAGACCCCACCTCCCCTGCGGGAGGGGTGGGAATGTTATGCAATGTCGCAAAGTAATTCCAACAGCTTATGTATATTTGTAAATTGGTACATAGTATTGAGTAGTGTGTGTGTTTAATAAATGTACTCTTCCTTTTTATAAAGCAAAGTACAGACTGGACAATCAATTATTGAGTGTTATTTCTGCGTACTGGTAAATGGCGATTACTAGCCCACACCACCTCCCTTGAGTAACCCTTTGACTGCTCTGCAACGCTACCCTCTGAGAGTCAAGCGATACAATGGGGTGTTTGGTTCCCAGTGAAGGACAAATGTAGTCATGTTATTTGTGCAGGCCTCACAAGTACTGCCTCGTTTTCCAACAATCCCCATCTGCTCCAATCTCTTAAGTTGTTCCTTTACATGGGACCTTAGAGGGAATGGAACTCTTTTGTGCCTAAGCGCTACCGGCTTCACAACCAATGTACAGTACAATGGGTTTGTCTTTAAACATTTAATTATTTGAGCCAAAAACAAATGACTACATTCTTTCAGCATTTCTTTGGCATACTATGTGCTATCACTGTGTGCAAAATAAATGAGGTCTAGGTCTTCAACCACAGTGCAGCGTAGCAAGGTGTCAGCCTTATGTAAAAAAATATTTTGATTCATGAGAGATGCTTGTTTCAAATGTATTGGCTAGAGGTAGAGTGGTGGTTCTGCATTAAGAATATAGTTTTGTCTTGGTGGGTGACATCTTAGGTCTTGGCAAAGTTCCAATAACTGTCTGTTCAACAAGTTAACTGATGCCACTGATTCTATGAGTTTGTTGACAGTGATACCTAGTGCTGGTACATCTTAGCAAATGTCTCTGGATGACCTATCCTTGAATGATATTAGAAAGATTTGTTCTACTTCATCTGTATCTTCCTGAGTTATTGGGCCATCATGCCGTGGGTATTTGTGACCATTCTTCAGTGTCTTGAGATATCACTTGTAAGGCCTTTGCTGCTATCATGGATGCACCTCCTCTGAGTATGTAGCTTCTTCTTTCCCCTCAACACACCGTCACAAACTGATTGAGCTTTCCACATAAAAAGTTCCTTTTTCCTGCGTGGAACAGTCTGCTGCAAGCCCAGACTGCCTGCTTTCCACAGGGCATTTCCTTGGTTTGCTGTAGCCTTTGGTGGCAGGTTTGCGGGTCAGGGGGCCACTCTGGTGCCCCTGTCATTGTCTACAGCTCACCCAGAAAATGAGGGCAGCACAGGTGTGTTTTAGGAAAGAGAGAAAGGAGGCAGACAGAGAGAGAAGAAGAGAGAGATGAGAAAGCGAGGAGGGTGGTTTGAACATGTTTGCCAGGGTTGCATTTGTCTCCCAGTCTGGCCCTGGTCTGCTGTTTGGATCGCCACCGCAGGACCCACAGCATTTCCAGTCTCCCAGGCCTCCTCACTTTCTATATTGATTTCCTCTGGTTAAAGACCTGCATAGTAGTGCCTGCATTAACTCTTACTTGATGGTTTTGATGTCAGGTGGTTCTGTCTACACAGCCATTCCAGCAAGTGAAAATTCCATTGTTGCAACTGTATGTGATCTACCAAGGATAACAATGCCATCAGTGATATTTGCCTGGCACAGCTTTTCAGGTGTACTTGTGGGAATGTTTATGAGTTTGCAAAAAAAAGTGCATTCAGGCAGACATCTAAATCTCTGCCGTACTTCAACATTTTTGTTAATCAATAGGTCTTGTCAGACCTGACATCCTTGGTGTGGTATTCCCCCGAACTTTTTTGCCTTCACTCCCTGATTTTTTTTTTAACTTGTTTTTGTTGGAATTAGGACTCTGTGCACTTTACCCCTGCTGATTAGCTAAAGAGCATGGACTCTCTCCTTAAAACATGGTAACCTTGGCCTACACTTAATTATCCTTGGTCTAATGTCTGTAAATGGCTCTGCTGTTAGGATTTGTGTATTGATTCCAGTCAATGAGACAAAAAAGCCTAGGTGTGAGGGGAGAGGTTTTCCTGACAGGATGGCTGGGGAGGAGTTTCCCCATGCCCTGACTACATTTCAAAGGTCCTTGCCTGCAGTACACACAAAGGAACCTGACACAAGGCCCGCCCTGCCTTTTTTCACCCTAGAAGGTTTGGAGACACGACCAGGGGAAGGAGGAGAATTGACCAGAACCAATTATGAGGGTAGGTTGGGGAATTGCCCTACACAAAGGCTGGCACCAGGTATACATTTGGCCCTTGAGAACTATTATTCAGAGCACTCCTGGACCTGTGAAAGATTGAGAAGAAGAACTACTTTGCTGCTAGAAGGACTGCCCTGCTGATGAGGGGACTGTCTGAAGGAGAAAGATTGGACCTGCATGCCTTGATCCCAAGAACTGTAATTGTTGCTTGAGTGGGGCATCCATCCTTCTTTCTCAACTAAGAACCCAGGGTCTCATTTATGTTTTTTTTTGCCTTAGGACAGCCCAGCAGGCCTTCCTGCTGTGCAGCTCTACGGCAAAGGAAAAGGGGAGGAATGCACCATATCTATTAGATACGGTGCATTCCTGTCCTTTTCCACCGCACCAATGCACAATTGGCTGCCGTGCGCAAACGCAGGCACCTTTGCACCATGGTGCAAGGGTACCTGCGTTGAGGGGGTTAATATTTTTGGGCCAGAAGGGAAACCTTCCTGCAAAAAAACAATCACAAGAGGCTTTTTCCTCTTTCTATGTGTGCTACAGAATGCAGCACACACATAAAGAGGAAAAGCGAGGAGAAATAAAGATATTTCTCCTCTTGTGCCTCCCTTACGCCTTCCCTGGGAGGTGTGTGTTTTTGGTGCTGCCTCAGACTTATGATTTCTCGTAATTCTGGGGCAGTGTCAAAAAGCCATGGCTGTTGCTTGGAACGCTCCCAGCAACACACATGGAATGCCCCTTTCACGCAGTTTTCTGCGTGAAAGGGGCACATATTTATAAGGCCATAAAAAGCCACGTAACGTGGCTTTACGTGGCCTTATAAATATGCCAGTGGCGCATTGCGCCTCCGGGACATCAAAAAAGTGACGTTCCAGCGGTGCAAAAGTGCCGGTAGGGCCTCATAAATGAGGCCCCCAGTTTCTAGCAGGTCCCATATACTTTAATACTCACCGGTCGCTGTGAAAAAAATCAGCTTGTGGAAGCCTCAAAGAAATACGCTGAGGATGGTAGGCATGTAAAATCGTGCAACCAGAGTAAAAAGAACTTGCAAGGTCTGCCTATATGGCCACCCCCTGTGTAAGCAAAATATCAAAAACCTATAAAAGCACAAAATGCAAAGAACAAGGAAAATGAGGCCAGTTCATGTGTCTGAGGTAAGGAGAAAAAAAGAATCTATAAACATGCCCTCCAAAAATGTGGAAAATCCAGATGTAAAAATAGATATTTTGAACATCAATATTTTACTGATAAATTAACTTTGGATGAAATTCTACAGCATACAATCTTTAGAGTCAGTTAAATGTGCTTGAAAGCATAATTTGTGAAACACTTACCAAACAGTGATACAATTCCTCAAGGGAAACAAAAACCATTAAGAAGAGACTAGTCATGAATTTAAAAAACCCTTGTTCTTATTCTTCTATTACAATTTTGTATTTATGTAAATATTGTAGGAAGCTGGCTCTGTATATACTATACCAATTTAAGGTATAGTGTGCACAGAGTCCAGATGATCTCAGAGGCTTTACCGAGGCTAAAGTAGATCATACTAATGCTCTCTTTTGTGGTATTGTGGGCGAGCAGTTAAGCTTCTCAGAGGACACTGCTAAACATTTGTTGTACGTACACAGGCAAGAAATGATTACACACACTCAATGACTAAACCGCGACCAATGGTTTGTAAAAATATTAATTTTAGTATATTTATTTTATAGAAACAAAGATACTTTGTTGCAGTAAAATACATTTTGCAATATCACTGTTTTTCAATGTACAAAGTTACACAGCACATTTCTCAATCAGTACAATGCTATCCTATTTGAGGAAACTCAATCAGCTATATGCAGGTAAGTAAACAATTTACGATATTGAGTTTTTGGATGAAGATTCAGAACCAGGCAAGTTTCAGGTAAGTGACTTCACTGCACCACGAGCTGCACTGGGGTGGCCAGTTGTAGAAGTCAAACTTAGGATCTGGTGGCAATGTTATACAATGGAGAAAAAGGGCAATCGAAGTGGTACTACTTACAGGTAAGTCTCCAGGGGTTAAGGTAAGCATGGGAGGACCACAAGGCAGCACCAAACTTACACCCTCATCGCCACAGGGACGCCCGGGTGCAGAGTGCCAACACAGTGTCGGCCGCCCATGCAAACAAATGGAGAATCTTGAAACTGGAAAAAGGCTGCAGGCTCAGGCCAGGAGGCTGGATGAAGGAACCCTACAGCTGCCCAGGTAAGTTGGGATGTGCTGGAGTGTCAGGACACTGTCGATACATCTCCCCAAGGCCCAGAGGCTCGGTGCAGGGGTGTCCTTTGGTGTTGGATGTCAGCTTACCGGTTCAAGTCGCGGTTGCAGGGGTCGTCATGCAGAGGCTGCAGGTGTCAACGTGGAGTCCTGCAGGGGTCAACCCACGAGGAACTCTTGCTAAGGATCACCTTTCCTGGACTGGTGGACCACTTGGACTCAGGCCATGGGCGTCGGGTGCAGAGGTGGTTGACTTCGGGGTTCCACAGGCAGAGCATTTTGTCTTCAAAGTTGTTGTATTTCTGGACAGGTCCGCTGTCTACAGGAGATTAGGAGTCTTTTTAGAAGGCAGGCAGTCCTCCCAGAGTTCTAGAGGTCACAAGCCTGCAGGACAAGTTGGTCTTCTGTAGCTGGGTCTTTGAGGGCTTCAGACAGGCCGGTAGGGCTGGGGCAAAGTCAGTTGCTCTCTTCAGTCTTCGCTACTGCACTGCTCTTCTATGTCCTCTTATTGGTAGGTTGTTCATAATCAGAGGAGTAAGGTTCAGGGGTGCCCCTAAATACTCAGTTTAGAGGCGTTACAGGGGTTAGAAAGTAGTATCCAATGGGCTACTTACCTTTAGGATGCCTACACCCTTTGTATGTCCACTCCCTCTAGGGAGGGGGCATATCCCTAACCCTATTGGCTCCAAAACAATATGGAAGATTCTCAAAGGAGGGGGTCACTTCAGCTCTGGGCACCTTAGGGGTGCCCCTGGCTGAGAGGGGACACACCTTTCCTGCTTACTTATTTTCCCGCAGAGCTTGCCGGCAAAAAGTGGGGCTTGGTCGGGTGGGCAGGCATCTCCACTGGCTGGAGAGGCCCTGGTCAGCATGACAAAAGATGGGAAGCCTTTGAGGCTCACCACCTTTCTATGTTGTTCCTGCTTGGGGGTAGATGTGAAGCACCTCCACTCAGAGCAGGCTTTGTTTCTGACCCACAAGAGCAAACGTCTCCCACCTTAGGGGTCAGAAACATATCTAGAGGTGGCAGGCTGGTGCAAACCAGTCAGGCGCACACTAGTGGTTTGGTAGGTTTTCAGGGGGCACCTCTATGGTGCCCTCTGTGTGCATTTATTAATTAATCAAGCGCTGGCATCAGTGCGGCCCATTTATTTGAGATGTTTGGTACCATCATGGAATTCGGTGAAGCCATCATGGAGCTGTGGGCTTGTAGTGACAAGCTCCCAGCCCATGTACTCAGTATGGCCGCACTGTGCACTTATAATGTCTAAGAATGGACGTATACACAAAAGGGGCATATCTGCTAATGCAGTTATGCCCTTCTATGAGGTATAGTGCACCCTGCCTTAGGGCTATAAGGCCTGCTGTAGGGGTGACTTACCTATGCCTCTTGCAGTTCTGGTAGGCCTCGCACACAGGGATGTGTGCCAGGTTGATTCTTAACTTTTATCTGCACCAAAACATGCAGGCTGCAGTGGCAGTGTGCATGTGTTTGGTGAGGGGTCTCTTAAGGTGGCACAATACATGCGCAACCCTTAGAGACCCTTTCTGGTCACAATGCCCTTTGTACCACTGGTACCTTTTACAAGGGACATATATGTGAGCCAGAGGTGTGCCAATTGTGGAAACAATGGTACCATTTTGGAAAGGAACACAGGCACTGGGAACCTGGTTAGCAGGAAACCGGGCACACTCAGTCAAAGATGCATCAGAATCGACAAAAAGTGGGTGGGCACTGCAACAGAAACTCACTTTCCTACAAATATTTAGCACAGGAAAGGTTTATGACATGCTACAACTCCACAGTGCTTGCAAAATGTTTGTGAACCATTCCATCCTAAGGCCACTTCCAATATAGTAGATGAGGAGAGGAGATATCATCGAACTTCAGGGCGAGTTTTCGGATCAAGATGGACTGCAATTGTATTGGCCTTGTTTCTTCTTAAAGAGAATGCGAGAGCCTAGTGAAAGATGAATGCCTCTTAGAAGAGGCTTTTTTTGGGATTTCATTAGAAAGCTGTCACATTTGGTTGATTCCTTAATACTGGAATTGTCGTGTTCCAGAGTTGTGTGCCCAGAGCACAGACTGTCTGCTTCTTGGATTCTTATGACTAAATCTAGCTGGCACATTCAGGCTTGATTTATACAAGGCTCAGGTAACAGATGGGGTACAATGAGGCATCAACTATTTTAAGGCCCTCATTATCAGTGGCACATTCTTTTTTGAACCCCGCAATTTTCCCCAGGGGAATTTCAGCAGGTCAAATATGCCTAAATTGCCCAGGGAAAACAGCTGATGGATATTGCAACATGAGTATTTGGGTAGAGGAAGCATCAAAACCCACAGGTTATTCTCCATTTTTCTGGGCAAAACTCAAGATAGCAGTTATTTATCAAACCCGAAATATCAGTCTTAATCAGGTGATAAATAACTCACAAACCAAGGGCCTCTAATAATGAGGGCCAAAGTATGTTGAGTGTTAACACTCACATGTTTTGAAAATGGAACAAAGCATTATCAACTTCATTTTCTGCACCATCTAGAGCCAGTGCTGTTCTTGAAGGATCAAAAAAAATGTCTCAAGTTAACTATGAGTTTTTTGATTAAACTTTATTTTAACTACGTGAACATTTTAAAAAGAAAGGAGAAGAGCCTGACCTACAATAGAAATCTCTTTTTTCCCATCTTCACCAAATACTTGGGGGGTCATTACGATGGCGGGCGGAAGCACAACCGCCGTGCTGGCGGATGCAAAAACCACCAGTTACCGCCGGCACGCAGCAGTCCACACGCCCGCCCAATTACGATGCGAAAAGTAGGCCAAACACCGCCGGCAAGCCAGCAACACCGTCCGCCATCAAAGTGCGCCCGTACACGTAGCGGCGCAGCCTAACTGACACACACCGTCCGACGAAAACACGTCCCGCCCGGCGCATAAATTACGATGCCGCAAACAAACGGCTCCCACGGCCAAGAGATACCGTACGACAAACCGAAGCGGTAACACGGACGCCGAGCACGGACAACGAAGAAGCGGCTCCCCGAGCATGAATCCAGCACTGCAGGCCCTCCCCATGCTCTTGCTGATGCACCACCAAGGACGCAACGTACCGCGGAGACGCAGGTAGGCACACACACAACAAGTGCACGCAAACAGCGCACACAGTGCAAGGGCGGAAAAAGCGGACAACCCCCCCCAGCGCGTGTACACTACACATCCACCATTGCATCCACATATGACACACAGGCCAAATCGTAACATCGCGTAACACATGTGTACACACCACCTGGGACTAGGAACCAACGACCCCGTCACGGCCCCAAAGCGGCGATGACGCCGCCACACATGCGCACAACGCAGAGGCCAACCGCAGCGCCATGCATGCGTCGCACACAGACACAGGGACACAACCAAGCAGCACACACATCAGCCCCACCCCGAACGCACATGACACGTGACAGGCCTGCCACAGACATGTCCCCAACGCCCAATTCACGGACAACACCCAACGCCACACAACCGACGCACACATGTCAGTGAAGTCACGCAACAGCAGGACACACCCCAGTGTAACAAACATGGCGAAGCACACAGCGGCGGCAACACCAACTAGGAGAAGCAGGGCCCCTTCGGGAAGAGGAACGCCAGTACCACACTGAAACACCCATACCACCCTGCACATATGAACAAGACATATAAAACGGAACACCAAAGAGCCCGGGGACCGACAACAGGTGGCCCAAGAATAACATTCACACACAAGGCCCAACGCAGAGCGGAAAGGCAGCCTGCCGCCCACACAAGGGAGAGCAGACAGCACTGAATGACCTTCCATTCCAACTCCGAAACCACAGCCCTACGAAAGAAGCCGGTGAATACAGCCATTGTCCAAGAAAAGACCAACACAGGCATGCCGAGGAGACGGACCACAGGGCAGATAGCGCATATCACAGAAGCACACAACGGACGGGGAAGAAAGAAGAAAACACTCCCCCATGTCGGCCACATGCAAGTTAATTGGAAGGAGTCACACATCACTGACCTTGAACTGTCTGAGAAGCATGTGGGATGAGGGCCCGTGTCCTCCAAACAAGCCAACAGAACACAAGTCCTGTCTCCCTACGACTACACAGAGCTCACAGCAACCTCGGAGCGTGCACATTGCAGACTGCACACACAGCCGGAGCACGCCACCACAACGCACCGCTGCGAAATGGCAACCGCAACACACCTACCCAACTACGCCGGACAGCTCAAGCTGTACAAAACCAACCTGATACATATATTGGGATGCGATCTCCTGTCCCTGCTGAACGTAAGTTACCGACTGACTTACCGCATCACATTGTTCAGCTGCGTCATGCCCGTCTTCTACTGTCGGAGGTGTCCCTACCAGCATCCCGTGGAGATATGCCTCTCCAACCCGGCATGTCTAAAGGCGGACCTGCTACCACTACTCCTCCCTCTGGACGCACACGACAGGGCCTGCTCTGCCTATGGGGGCATGGCGTATGTCGCCAACATCGCACCCGCACTGAAATGGGACCACTGTGCCTCCACACGACGGATCATCGAGAACAGCTACATCGAATGTCACCCAGCATGCCCCATCATGGTCCTCCAAGGGACAACTTACGAACAACACCTTGACAGCCACCATCCGCTACATTGGCTGGCAAACATGTACACCACCAATGACATGGAAGCCCTGCTGGACGGCATCGCATACCTGACAACCTGTAAATTCGTCGGACCACAACGCAGGTTCCCCGATTGACCTATGATGTCCAACCCCGCACCCATGCTTAGCTTCCGCACGGACTGGCCAGTCACCACCACAACAGCCATACCAAACGACCGGCAACTGTTACCACACCATCAACGACATCGCCATGACATCG
The DNA here is from genome assembly GCA_963921515.1 of Calotriton arnoldi. NCBI lineage: Eukaryota > Metazoa > Chordata > Amphibia > Caudata > Salamandridae > Calotriton > Calotriton arnoldi. The sequence continues at coordinate 1,963,534 of CAWUFW010002266.1, read as the reverse complement.
GATATGACCGGGACATGCACACTGTTCCCCATCACATCCAGGAACACCGCATGCATCGTGGGAGGCAGTGGCATGGGCTCTGTGCATCGCACCCACATGGACGGAACTGCACGAACAACCAGGACACGACATGGATCCAGCGCCCATGGACACACACACCGCTCAGTGGACATGAATAGGTCGCCTGGAGTCTGTGGGTGCTGCACCCCTCCCACCCCCGCCCCGGGAATCCCATACCAGGACCTTTGCATGGACGACAAGTGCATACAACAACAACACGACCCCAGTGACTGTGACATGTCCAGTAACCACCACATTGCAACAACAAGTGGCACGCCGCTGCATGCACGCAAGCACATGCCCTGATGTCATCTCACATGCACGCGTGCATGAGGAACAACCGCAGCAAACCTGTCACATGGAACTGAGATGGACTGTGCCCATGATGCCAAGCGGTCTGGTAGGCTACATGTATACCGTCTGTGTCAAAGTCCGCAGCTCCGCAGCTATACGTAAATGTACATTAGCACAGCCTTGGCCAAGCAGATGTAACTCTGAAGCCCACATCCCACATGCAACAGCCAATCACATGTAACCCCACACCCTATCCCATTTGCAATCATGCTCAGTATATCCTCAACATGTATTCCGCTGCCAGTAGTGTCCACTATACTGCATCACAGAGGACAGAAGACTCAATATAATGTTTGAAACCAAAACTGTCTCTGCTGACTCATTTCACAAGTACGAATGAGAGAGGATGAGAGTATGTGAAGTACACGGCAGTCGTGACATGACCATGTAGTCCACTGGTATTGGATGTCAACGCAAATGAGTAGCACAACTGTGGAAGACACACATGTGTCGTGTGAAGTCGTATGGACGCAGTGCTCAGGTGGGTGGGTGTGACGGGTAGATGCGCACATGCCAAGTTGGAGCACGCCGTGTCGGGAGGGGTCATGAACAGTACACCACCGCTTCCCTGGGCATTGTGAGAGGACACCTGTCGGGGGAGTGAACACGTGTGTGCACAGCAGCCGGGCACACGTACAAAGCGGTACCATGCGCACCTCAGCCCACCCTCTGTGGACAAGCTGGATCCTGTTGTGCGCCCGCCATGCCCCTTGACAAGGCACACACAGCCCCAGTCGACCAGGTGTAACCCCAACATAGTCAATCCGCACAGGCGATACAGGGCACGGGATGGCAGTGGAGCATGGTGTGTGAGAGGTCTCCTCGCGCTCCTCCTGGTCATATCACGCAGGCAATAGAACCTCAACGTCTAGCATGGCACAAGTCAAATGGAAGTGTAGGGGGACGCACCACAGCACGAGCAGCACTGACGTCACGGGAGGTGGCTCGCACCATCCCATCCATTGCCCATTATACCAACCACGCCACATGCCATTGCGACTAAGTGCAAGCGCGTGCGCCACCACCCCGAGCCCTCCCCAGAGAGGCCAAAGAGTGAATGTGTGGGCCATCAGTCACAGACGGACGCGGCATGGCCGCAAGGGCAGCCACAGCCACTGGGTGTCGCAGGTGGCGGATCCGGAAGGCGAAGACTGTGATGCATAGTCCATGCAGGCCGGGTCTCCATTTGGGGCACCACGCAGGTGGACGGCGTCCCGCAACACATCATACCCTGAGACAGCCCACTCGTGCAACTGGACCCACACATACACTCCTTGCCCTCTCTGGTGCGAGCTTGGGGCTGCCTGTGCAAGCGCTAGCCTCGCAGGTGCACATGCATATTGGGGGAGCGAGGGGAGGACATGAGGGCTGGGGCGAAGATGACTGTATCACTGTCAGTGAGTACAAGGGATGACCCAGATGTGGAAAGGAAGAGACGTGTCCCGTGTGTACTGCAACTAGTCGCCAATCCAACTACCCCCCATGTCCGGAATGTAAGCCCGCACCTAGGCCCGCCCATCCGCCACATCGAATATACCACCAGCACGACAACCTTCCCATTCGAAACACTGACTGGGGGTGGCGACCAGTGAACAATCATGTGTAGCCTACCCACGCGTACATGTGGGCCCTCCATGATCCATGTCACCTGCGGCAAAGTCATGACATGCGCAATGAGGGAAGTGAGGAGAGCTGTCCGCCCCACGCACAGAAGGTGCATCAGCTCCACAGACCCAGCAGCGAGTCCAGCAGGGGTCACATGTGCAGGGGCAGCTGTGCCTGGTGTGAAGGCACATGCATATAGACAGCACATCGACCAATGTGTAGTCTGCCCACATCTACAGTCCATCATCATGCGGACATAGGAATTGAACACAGGGCAACACATCTGAGTGGGTGCACCCACCGTGACCAACAATGCGCAATCATCGACGTACCCGCCCTGTGCATGGCCCCCCACCCAACGGAGGCACATCCAGTGCCACCATCCCACACACACAAGCCTTCCACGGAACATGCTGTGTCCAAAGCTCAGTACAGAGTCAGCGCCCATCTGGTGGATCCTGAACAGGAGACACATTCACACACATGCCAGCTCCCACTATGTACGTCTGCCACCTGGCACGTGCAATGTAACCTCTCACCTGTGACGTGTGACTGCAAGCACACAGCCGTCTTGGCATGGGGCTGTCAATGTGGACACCTGTCAATGTTTCGGGAGGTGTTATCCGTTCAGTGCTGTACATAGGGTGCAGTGCTGACACCTACTACTGTCTCATATCCCCTCGTGCCACAGGTCCCACTTGTTTTGGCCGCTCAGCCTGTGCCCACATCGTCGTCGTCGTGTGCCATACTCATCCAGCCTCGGAAGCAGTTCCATGCTCAGCAGACATTCATGTTGCCGTGGCGTTGCCGCTTGACGAATATGCAGTCAGTCCCCATCAGCACGCCCCGCAAGTCATTGGGGCCTAGATCCCCATGTGCATGCACATGGCAGTGGTTTGTATCACTAGCCATTGCCATTGTTGGGAGACCTGTGTAAGTGTATTGTGGCCGTGCCGTCCCAGCTTGACAGCTGGGCTGTGGCTCATGTGCTTGCTCAGTCATGTCAGTGATGTGTATGCGAAATTGCTATGTGTTGTGTTGCTTTGACATGTGTCCACTGCCATTTTCCCTAGGTGGAGACTGAACATTGACCGCCCATACCAATTGCTGGCGGACATGGACGATACAGAGGTCATTAGGAAGTTTCGGCTGGACAGGCCAACCCTGCATCGACTGTGTGCCATGTTGGAACCCCATCTCCATCCCCGCAGGGTGTATCCGACAGCTGTCACCCCCACGGCTAAGGTGATGGCCGCCATGCATTTCTTCGCCACTGGGTCATTCCAGCACACAGTGGGCAGTGGAGGAGGGATGTCCCAGCCCATGTTCAGCAAGGTGCTGAGGGATGTACTGGCAGCCATGATGCTGTACCGAAACAGGTACATCCGCTTCCCCAGGGCTCGTGAATTGGCGGCAGTGAAGGGTGCATTCTATGCCCTTGGCAGAATCCCACACGTCGTTGGAGCCATTGACTGCACACATGTTGGCCTTGTTCCACCACAGGCCACTGAGCACCTGTACCGCAACAGGAAGCACACGCACTCCCTAAATGTGCAAGTGGTGTGCCTTGCGGACATGGTGATCACCCACGTGTGTGCAAAGTTCCCAGGCTCGGCCCATGACGCACACATAATGCGCAACAGCATCTTGCCACGACTGATGTCCAATCTGCAACAGGATCGTGGCTGTATTGTCGGTGAGTATGTGGAGTGGTGTAGCGTGCTGGTTGTGCGATGCTGTCCCCTGTCCAGTTGGAATAGCAACGGTTCTCTGTGTCCCTCACACCCAGGTGACTCTGCGTACCCGAATGGGGCATGGCTGCTCAGTCCATTGAGGAATCCTCGCACCCCAGCAGACGATCGCTACAATGAGGCACATGGGAGGACCAGACGTGTGGTCGAGCGTACCTTTGGCCTCCTCAAGTCCAGGTTCAGGTGCCTGGACCGCACCGGGGGTGCGCTGGCGTACTCCCCACAGAAGGTGTGCCAGATAGTGGTGGCGTGCTGCATGCTGCACAATCTGGCCATTCGGAAGCAGATCCCCCTCATTGTGGATGACGGAGATCAACCAGGGCCCCAGCCCGCAGACCAGGACAGCTCGAGTGAGGAGGACAGCGGAGAGGAGGAAGCTGGTAATGTGCGGCAGCAGCTCATCGCCCACTACTTCACTTGACGGTGAGTGTCCATGTACGACGGCTGATGTGGCTGTATCTGTGCAGGTGTGTGTGTGCTGTGTCAGGGTGGCCGTTTGTTCACTGCGTGCTGTGTGTCAACGCTCCATGGCCAGGGTAGTATGCCACTGTTGGTGGCTGTGGCATTGTGCCCTATTGCTCTGTGCGATGTGTGTACATTGCTTGTAGTTGTTGACATGTACTGTGTGATGGGTGTGTGACACACTTATTGAATGTGCTCCTGTTCTGTCTCCCACCCCTAGGTCCCTACAGGCCCTCCGGTTCCATTGCCATGCCACGCATCAGGTGCCTTTCCGCCCAAGGTGGCCGTTGTATTCCGTACAAATAAAACACAGGGCACAAACAGCAGTTTGTGTAAGAGGTGCATTTATTTCAAACTGTGACATGTGATTGTGTGTAAGGTGATGACATAAGTGGTGCATGCAGTGACAATGAGCTGTCGGTCATGGCTGCGTGATGCTCAGGGTGTACCCACTGGTTCTATGTCCATAGTCCAACACACACATGCCATCCAGATGGCTGTGTGGAGTGGGATCGTAGTCCAAGTCAATGCAGTGGGTGGTCAAGGAAGGCTGGCTGGCTGCCTCACTTGCGTCTGGAGCGTGCGAAGTCCTCCCGGGAGATCTGTTTCCACTTCGGACGGCCCCTTCCACGTTTGCGAGGGGGTGCCTGCTTGCGACATGCTGGTGGTTGAGGTGTGCTCACTGGCTGTGGACGCAGGGGAACTGGACACTGCTGCTCGACCCTGCGCCCCGGCAGGTGGTGGCGGAGGGGGAGCTGCTGTCCCTGGCTGTGACCTCACCGCCACCACCAGCTGGCCCATGAGGTCCACGAGTTGGCCCATACGGGCGTCCATGGACCTCAGCACCCCCAGCACCTCCCGCGTGTCTGAAGCAGACCTGACCCATTGTTCTTGGGCCTCTTCATAGGCCCCAAGGACTCTGGCCATTTGAGGCAGGGCATGGCTCCCAGGGGAGACTTGCGTTTCCCTGACCCTGCTCCTCCTACCAGTACTGCTGCCACCGGCCTGCCCACTAGCCACATTGCTCACCACGGTCCTCGCTGTGGCTCCCAGGGTGGATCCAGTCGGCCGGGCCACCACCTGCGCTGGGGCTGGTGCCAGCGAAGACGTGGTGGTGGTGGCGGCGGTGGTGGTCGGTGCGGCGATGGTGGCGGTTGCGGCAATGGTAGTGGCCGCAATGACCTTGGGTGTGGCCGCAATGACCGTGGGTGTGGCCGCAATGACCGTGGGTGTGGCCGCAACGACAGTGGCAGCAGGGGGCTGGGAATGTTCAGCAGCCCTGGATGATGGGTTGGTGGGTAGGAGGGGTCCTGGGGAGCGGCTGGGCCCTGCCACACCAGATGGGCCTGCTTGGTGGTCCGTGTCCGAAGAGGAGGACAGATCCTCCACATCCGTGTGTCCTCGTTGGGGGCTTGTAGGCTGGCTGTGCTGGCTGCTGTCTCCATCCCCAGCATCCAGCAGTTCGTCACCTGTGGAGAGAATGAGATTTGTTATTGTGTTGCACCTGGCGAAGTATGTATTTGTCGTCTGACATTAACAGTTCGTGCAATCTCGTACATGGGTTTCCCGGAGGCGTGTGTGTGGCTGTAGCATTTGTAGTTGTGTGTGCTTGACAATGGGACTGTGTGCTGTGCACATGTGGCATGGGACGGATTGGCCATGCCGATGGGTGTGTTGCTGTGCCCCTACTTATTGTGACTCTGGTGTATGCGGGCTCCTGGCCCATCCTGGGTCTGGTTTGTACTTTGCTTTTGGTGTTCAGATGGGACGCTTAGGAACGCATATGGCAACATGGGGGCCATGCCCCAGATTCGCATTTGGGATGGAATATGCTTTTGGGGTACATGCTGTGAGCCATGGGTGCCGAACGTGACATGTGTTGTGGCAGCATGACAGTGCATGGTTTGAGGTGTGTGCATGCTTGACATGGCCTGCATATTTGCTGTCTGTTGTGATTACTGGACATGGCATTGGACGCATCGTTATGAGTGAGTGATGGTTGTGTGCCAGCCAACGTATTGCAGTTGTCCCATCTCCTTGGTGTGCGTGCTGCCCTGTGCCATGTGCATCACTGCAGTGCTCGGGGGGTGTGGCCCATGTTGTGTGTTGTTGCTCACAGTGTGTCGTGCGCTTCATTGACTTCTGGCACATGGTTGGTCATGGGCATGTATCTTAGCGTGACTGCTGTATGTGTGGCAGCTGTGCGGATGACATGCCTTTCATGAGACTGGGGCTGACGGATGGGATGGATGGTATGTTGTATGTGCATGGTGTGTCTGTGTGTTTGATGGGTTCAGTGGTGTTCGTGTGCATTTATGTTGTTCCGCTCTGTTGCGTCTAGTGTTGTTTGTCTTACATAGGCGTAGTTGTGGGGTGTGTGGTTGACAGGCAGTAGGGGCTACATGGACAGGACTTCAATGGTGTTTCGGTTGTGTGTGATGGGTTGCACAGTGGCTGCCGTGTGGTACTATATTCAGTGTGGCTTGTGCATGCAGACGTGGCTCCTTGGGTGTTGCTGTGTTTGTGATGGGTCATGTGGGGTGTGAGTCTGTGGTTCATGTCCGTGTGCACATTGTTCACTTGTTCGTGACGGGCGGTGCTGCGTGTTCGTCTGCTACGTGACATGTCCCATGTGTTGGTCGTGTTACGGTCCTCATGCCTCCAGTAATCCAGCCCTGTCCAGTTTCCCACCTGCAGGTTGTTCGTGCGTGCACTGTACTGGATGCCACATGGTTCTAAGCGGGGGTGCTCCATGTTGCAGGTCTGTGGGGGTGGGGGGGTGTTGTGGGTCGTGGTGGTGGCTGGACACCCACTGACACCGATTGCTGTGGACCGTGATGTCTACCTTTCGGCTGTCGTTGTGCACTGCGGTGGCTGACACGTGGCTGTGGGGTGTGGGGGATGCTCCTCCTTGCTGTGCTGTGGGACTAGGGGCCTGGTGTGTTTTGTACTTGGGCTGTCCACCCTCCCACCCACTGCACTTTGTGTTCCTGCCACTTACCTGTTACTTGTCGGTTAGTGCAGCTATGGCGGACACATGGGTGTGGTGGGTGCTCGTTGTGGCGCTTCTGGCATATTTGGGGACCTGTTGGTGGTTACGTGGCTGGCTGAGTGTACACATGTCCCCACGCATCTTACAGTTGTTCGGTTTGGGCTGTGTGTGGTGGTGTCTGTTGCATGTGTGTGTGATGTGTTGTGTATTGTGTGCTGGACATGGGGGTGTTTGTCCCTGGGAGCTGTGGCATGGTGGTAGTGCATGTGAGTACATAGCGGTGTGCTGGTATACATTAGTTTGTACTTACCAGCCTCCACTCCCCTGCTAATCCGGCGAGGATCTCGGGATGTATGATGACTCGCACCTTCTCCTCCCACGCTTTGAAGGTCTTGAAGAGCGCGGGATTCCCTCCGCCAGTGACGGCAGCCAGCTCTCTGTTCTTGCTCTCCTTCTTCTTGACCAGGCTCTTGACGTCATTCCACCGTTTGTTTATTTCGACTCTGTTCCTGGGCAAGGTCCCGACTGCATTGACCTGGTCTACGATCCGGTTCCACATTCTCTTTCTGGTGGCTAGTGGTGTGTGCTGGACCAGGTTCCCATAGATTTGTGGGTGCACCTTGATGATCTCGTCGACCATGACCGTCAGCTCCATGGGCGTGAACTTGGGCATTCTTTGTGGTGCCATGGTGTTTGTGGTGCTGGTGCGGTGTGTGTTGTGTAATGTGCAGGGGGTTTGTGGTGCCGGTGTTTGGTGGTGGTGGTGGTGGTGGTGGTTGTGATGTGTACGTTTCTGTGGTGTGCTGCTGTCCTTGCTGTGTCACTGTGTCCTCTCCTCTCTAGTTTGCAATGTTGCAAGGGGTTGTGGTCTGTGGGAGTGCTGCTTTTGTACTTACCTATGTGGGTGTGTCCTCATGGTCTGTTGTTTTCAGGTGTGTTGTGTCTGGGGTTCTGGCCTTTGTAGTTTTTGTTTGTCCAGGGGGTGTTTTCGGGATGTGTACTGTGCTTGTGTATTTGTGCGTGCCTTGCTGTGTGGACTTGTTGGCCATGTTGTGTGCGATTGTTTTTGTCAGCGGATGGTTTCTGTGCAGGGACGTGGCGCCATGGCTTCTGCCGTGTCGATTCTCATCGGCGTTGTTTGCGCTGGCGGGCGGTATATTTGTAGTTTTCCCGCGCTCATGGCGGTGCGATCGTAATCTCACGTGCGGTGTGTCGGGCGTGAGGGCGGGCGGTTTTGTGTTGTCGTGCGTGTTTCCGTCCGTGGCGGGCGGTTTGACTCTGACTCGGACGATGGCGGGCGGTATCTTGTGTGATTTTTCCGCCGATGGCGGTTTTCGGTTTGTGTAATCGTAATGGCGTGGTCGGTGTTCAGACGGTGTGTGCGGGCGGATTTTTGCCTCTTCCATGCCTGGCGGATTTTTTTACGCCGGGTATCGTAATGGGCCCCTTGAATCCTAAACAACTATACTTGGGTCTAATAACAATACAAAGCAGATCTCCAATAATCGATTGGAAGTAGAGAGGTTATAAACCTACAGAGAACAATTCGCATTACCTCATTACATAACAAATTTCTTGGGCCTCAATTAAAGTTCTGAGGATTTAGGTGCAGGGGCAGAGGAGGGCAGCAATCTCTGATTCTGGTTGGTATCAATACAACTAACTCAATAATAATCAATATTTGTAAAGCGGGAACATATCACCCTTAAGGTTTCAAGACAATGGGGGCTATCGGAGAAATTAAGTGAGCTATTGCCCAGAGTCACATGATGCTGAGCTGAGCTGCCCCCAACAATCGAACCTTGAGACCCGCGCGCCAGTGTCAGCCACTCTGGCCGCTGCGCCACACCTCAATGAACTGCAAATTATTTTTCCCAGAATGGGGGCCAATACTTGAACATGGGAATACTGGGTACATAAAGGTAAATGTTATCTTAACTTCCAGGGGAAATAATGGGTCCAAACATGTACCCATTTACCACCTGCTTGGAGCAGGTGATAAGTGTGTGAATGGGCTTGCTGTTTGTTAAATTCGTTTTTTGTTGGCATTAAGACTGTGCACTATACCACTGCTAACTAGTGCTAAAGAGCTCATGCTTTCTCCTTCAAACATGGTAAAATTGGACTACACCTAATTGGCACACTTAATTTACTTGTAAGCCCCTAGTAAATGGTACTACATGTACCCAGGGCCTGTAAAACAAATCTTACTAGTAGACCTGCAGCACTTATTATGCCACCCACTAAATTAACTTTCTAAAAAAAATGAACCTTTTGCCTTAATCTTCCTTTTTAATACATCCCTAAGGTAGGCCCTAAAGGCTCATAGGGCATGGTGCATTGTATTTAAAAGGTAGGAGATGTACTTATGTTTTACATGTCCTGGCAGTAAAAAACTCCTAAAGTTGTTTTTCACTGTTGTAAGACCTATCTTTCACATTGACATATACTGGGCTACCTTATTACAGTTCTTAAGTGATATCTTTTGATTGAAAACAGGTAGAGATATGGTGTCTACACTTAAATTAATTATTATTTAAAATCCTCTTTAACGCTAAAGTTGGATTTGAAGGCATAGTTCTGAAAAAGCCACTTTTAGAATTTTAAATAGATAGAGGTGCCTACTAGGGATTCATGCAAAGGATATGATTTTAAGTAACTTTATCTTATATGGAGTGACAGCTAATGACACCATATGGAATAACTCAAATCAAATTAGACCAAATCAGTCAGTAAATCAATTACAACCAGCAGATGTATCAAAAAGTAATTACATTTATATATTTTTTAAAAGGCATGAAAATATAAGGGAGAACAGAAACAAAAACAGAAAACTCTTACAAACATTAACAACAGAAGACGAATAAATCAGACATATAAGAATATCCAAGTTATCAATGTATAACTATCCATCTCCATGAAGTTAAACAATGAGTCTGCCCTATACATAGGATTCGGAACTCAAAGTAAATGAATTGACAATAACTAAAAGGAAGAATCGGTTAGGCGTCAACATTTCGGTCTCCGTTGCATCAAGTTAATGTCACCATCTTCAGGTCAAAGGTAGATCTTGTGAGATTTCTTGACCCCCTTGGTCAAGAGGTCCAGAGTGGACTCAGTTTATCAAAAAGTCTCTTCAATAGTAGAAATAGACAATAGTTACAAATCAATTGGCCTCACCTGGAGAAAATGAAGGTCTTGCTTATTCCGCTGCGGCGTTTGACAAACGATCACATTAAATGTTCCAAACAAATTTGAAGCAATTTTTATTTCATATGGTGTCATTAGATGTCACTCCATTCAAGATAAAGTTACTTAAAATCATATCCTTTGACTGAATCCCTTGTAGGCACCTCTACCTATTAGATTTCATTACCCAAGCCCACATGAGTTTAATGGGTTGCCCATTTTTCTGTGATACGTTTAGAATGTTGGCAATTGCTTGTCCCAACCATTTGTGCCTTCTGCCAGTGTCCTGGATCACATGACTGTCTATGCCTCTGCTGCTGGGGTTTGTGTATTGCTTCCAGACAGTGACACAAAGGGGGCGTAGGTGTGGACAGGATGGTCCATTCTGGGAGGATGACTGGGAGGGGCTGTACCCAGCCCCATTTGCACTTAAAAATGGCTTTGCCTTCTGCACACACAAAGGAATCTGACACCAAGCCTGCATGTCCTTGGTGACCCCCAGAGAGGTTAGAGCCTTGACAGAGGAAGGGAAAGAACTTTCCAGAACCAGAAATGGGGGTAGGACAGGGAATCCCCCCACACAAAGGCTCTCACCAGGTATAAATATTGGACCTTGGGAGCCACTCTTCAGAATACTCCTGGACTGTGGAAGTTACAAAAGAAGTACTGCCCTGCTTCCAGAAGACTGCCCTGTTGCTTGAAGGACTGCCTTGCTATCAGAAGAGGAAGACTGGACCTGCTTGCCTTCACCCCAGGCTAACCGGTGACTCCGAGGGTCAGTTGGCTGGACTCCTGTATGAGTTACAGGGACATAACAAGCTTCCAGAGTCTTCCCTGTCGAACTGACCTGCTCCAAATGGACCTGCCTGGACCAGCAACTGGACCTGACTGAGCACTGATGGCCTGCTGGTCTCTTTTGGAGTGTGTTCCTGATCCCCAAGAGGTGCCTTTCCAGGTCCTGCACCTTTGTCTGGCATCAAAGCGTACTCCTCCTCAAGAAAAGGGGAAAATTCTTATGTTTAGGGTCATCAAGACCATGAACAGGCCTGGTTGCACTAAGAGTCTGCCACCTGTGATGACCGTCAACATGAAGTTCCAGATATACCTGCTGTTCTTGCTACAGTGACTGCAAGAGTCAACCTGCAACGCGAGAACCGCACTTCGCGCCACATGAATGGTAGGCTGCAGTGACCGCCAACGTGAAGCTACAGCAATGACCATCCATGATGCGTGACCAGCTCTTTGTGCTACAATGACAACAACCTGCGACGCTTGGCCTGCTCTTTGTGCTACAGCGCCTACCATCTACGACGCTTTACCTGCTCCTCGCGGCCTCCTCCAGCGTGTACAGAACTCATTGTGCCAGACTCAGAAGGTAACTTCTCAGTGGGACTAGCTTGGTCCATGTATTTGACCCACGTTCCATAACAGTTTGCCTGAACTTGTGACTTTGCCCTGTCTAGCACGACCAGATGACTGCAAGTGCCACTTCGTGCTTTTAGGTGCTATTTTCACATAAACTTTAAACGTGCATATTCCCAATTCTACTGATTGGATTTTTGTTGTTCTTGTATCATTTATTATAATTTACTCTATTTTTCTAAATTGATTTGAGGTTTTTCATCTGCTGTGCTTTCACTGTATTACTGTTTGTGTGCTGCATAAATACTTTACACATTGCCTCTAAGTTAAGCCTGGCTGCTTTGTGCCAAGCTAGCAGGGGTTAAGCACAGATTAATTTAGTGACTTTTGTGAGTCATTCTAACAAGAATTGTGGTTGAATCCTGAGTGAGGCATTCACCCCCTCATCCAATAACCCAATTTCTTACAGTATTAATAATAACTGTACAACAGTACAGTAAGTGCAATATTTTTAAATAAAAAAGGTATTTATAAACCGTTGCACTTACCTTGTCTTTTTTGTGAATCTCATGCCTACCATTGGACATTACGGCCTAGTACTACATAGACTAGAGAACACTTCAGATTTATCAACAGTTGAGCAATGGTAGCTTCATCCATTTAACACAGCGTTTTTGTGTCTCCAGTCAACTTGCTTCCAAAGTCCATACACTCAAGTATTTTTCAGATTCGATTTCACCTGAGCCTTTTACTTGCTTTTAAAGCATCGAGGATAATTAGGGCCCAGAGGGGGCGCTCTGTTTCTGGAAGATCAATTGCAGCAAGAAGCTCATAAGTAAAATCCAAAAAGCATTGCCAAGGGACAAACCCATCTGATCTTCGTGAGTTACGCTCGAGATGTTAAGCCACTTAGCAAAAACTTCCAAAGCTTTCCAGTCCACATTTAGTATTGGTTTAAGTTTAAATGCATCACATCTCAGCAGGGTAGTTTTAAAATACATGCTATCACCACCTTTTCCATCACAATGGGCAGTGGTGTATCGAAAATGATTGGGCACCCCTGCAGAATATAGTGTGGGGCCCCTGAGACTCCCATAACTCACCGATACTCATGGCCTTTGGTGAAAGGAGACGCCGCCGGGTCTGCAGGGGCCTGTGTTACACCCCTGACAATGGGGTTCACATCCTGAGCACCAGAACGTCAAGGACAATTTTATAGAATTTGGGCACCAGCCCACTTAACCTTGGTGGCTTCCTATTTTCCAATCCATTCATTGTTTTCTTTTCATTCCTCTCCCCCTCTTCACTCTTGGTCTCTAACTTGGTGAAGCTAGTGTGGGAGAATTTAAGTATGTCAGAATGTCTCTTGAGGATTCATAAATGTGTTTACTCTGAACTGAAGTTATTGAAAAATGTGTTCATTGCTCTGCTGTCACCTAGTATTTTTTTTTTTAAGTTCAGTATTTTTATTGAAGAAAACGAGATTACAGATATGTTCCGACATACCAATATATAGAAAGAACCTTGAAATACATTTCAAAATCCAGTAATGAAAGCTCAAACCACCATCAGAGAACCCAATAACTACATTATATTGATGACCGGATTAAATAGAGAATAATATAGGAAAGTGGGAAAAAATAACATAAATAGAGAGAGATGGAAAAAGGAAAAGAAAGAGAAAGAAGAGAAAAATGAAGTATTAATGCTATAAAATTGTACAAATAGTACCATAAATTCATGTAAATAATACATTATGTACTAAGCAAGAACAGTATTAGTTATATAAAGATAAATCATGAACAAGTAACAATGAAAAATTTCCTAGCTATCGTAACGGAAAGTTTCAATTCTATTAAGGACTCGGAGGCGAGGATTATGCTATTCTCTCTTTGCTTTATTCCAACAGCAGCCATTTTAAAACTTAAAACTCAAACCACATTTCCCAAACACCCTTGGGAAAATAGTGAACAAAAAAAAACAAAGAAGGGACAACATATCCCTCAGTCCAAGTAACCAATCACGACGCTGGGTCTATTGTATAGTCCCTCTTCGTCCCCTTGCTCATCCTCTTTCTTTGCGCGAGTCACGCTATTCGTCCGTCTCTAGCTGTCCTGTTTCCCGGCATCCGCTCCTAGAACCAAAAGACAAAATCAGGACTAGAAACCCAACAGAGTCCATAGGCAAAACACTTTGCAAACAAGGGTACCCCCATCATATGACCTTAAGAAACTGGACCATGTTGTACAGAAATGATCAAAGAAGCATTAAGCGCTAATAGGGACAAAAGAAAATGCAATAAATGCAAGTACAATCAGTAAATCGTAACCATATAAGTATGTACTTACTCCCAACGGGCGGGTCGTCTCGTCGAGATCCATGGGTGGGATAATCCTCACCTCCGAGTCCTTAATATAATTGAAACTTTCCGTTACGATAGCTAGGAAACTTTTCATTCTATGTCAGGACCGGAGGCTTCGGATTATGCTAGTTCAAAGCTTACTTACCACCAAATGTGCCATATCAAGAATAGGCGTGAAATAAAACCTTTTAAAGGTTGAGTCTGAGGACCAATCCACCGCGTTCATTATGTCCTCCAATCTTGCTCCAAGAGTGAACGCTTTGGAGGCCATCGCTCCCCGTGCTGAATGAGCTCCGAACTGGCGTAGGCTAATACCTGCCTCCTGCATGACCCAACGCACCCAACGTGCGATCGTCGGAGATGAAACTGCCTTGTGTGGTTTCCGGAGAGCAATCAAAAGCTGTCTCTCCCCTGGAGGTCTGAGCTCCAAAGACATTTCCTCATAAGCTTTCAAGCAACGCACCACACAAAGCTTAGGAGTGTCTGGAAATGCTGGGTACTCGATGACGCGAGTGTGGCTCTTAGTCCGACGCCTGATGGTAAAGGATACTCCAGAAGGAGAAAAAACCCTGCCCCTGATGTCCAGGGCTCGTACATCGGAAACTCTTCTGCATGAGATCAGACAAAGGAGCATTGCCAATTTTGCTGGCAGTTCCTTTCTTGACAAGTACTCATTAGCTTGCCAGGACAAAAATAAATTAAGTACTCTATTAACATCCCACAACTCCGAGTATCGAGGTTCAGGGGGAAGCGACAAACGAAGTCCTCTCAGAAGCCAACAAACAAAGGGATGTTCCCCCACTGCTTTGCCCTGATTCGGGGCATGTCCCGCTGAAATGGCGGATCGAAAAGTGTTCACGGACCGGTAGGCTAACCCCTGCTGGGCTAGACTTGCCAAACAATTCAGAATGTGGACTATGTCCGCGCCCACGGGATCACAACCCCGTCGCACACACCAACGACACCATTGCCGCCAGGCAGATCGATATCGCTTGATGGTACTGTCCGACCAGGCTTTGGACAAGAGGCCCTCGGCGAATTCCGAAAGGCCCGGGAGAGACCATCTGCTCCTGTAATCCTCCACGACATGAGACGCAGGGATCCGTTGAGCACCATCTGATGAGGGAGGTGTTCCGGACTGAGAAGAAGCTCTGGAAAGTGGGGGAGTCGGATTGGAAAATCCCAAGAAAGTTCCAGAAGAACTGGAAACCAGACTTGTGACCTCCAAATGGGAGTGATGAGAACCACGCTCGCTTGCTGCTGCCTGATCTGAGCTGATACTCGAATGATCATTGCAAAAGGTGGGAACGCATAGGGATGTTCCTGCATCCAATCTTGCAGGAAAGCATCCGTGGCTACTGCTAACGGATCTGGTCTCCAGCTGAAAAAACGAGGTACCTGATGGTCCAGCCTGGAGGCGAAAAGATCCACTGAAAAAGGACCCCAAAGGTCCTGCACCAGAGAAAAAAAGTTTGGATGTAATTTCCACAGGTCTGAATCCCTGAAGTGTCGTGATTGCCAATCCACCACGTGATTCTCTCGACCGGGGAGATACTCTGCAGTCACTGAAATGTGATGGTCGAGGCAAAACTGCCAAAGGTTCGTTGCCAGATCCGAAAGCACTTTTGAGCGAGTGCCCCCCAGGTGGTTGATGTACCTGACCGCCGATATATTGTCCATCTTCAAGAGGACACAGGACTGGACTCGCTCCTTGGTCAAGCACCGCATGGCGAAGGAGCCCGCCAGGAGCTCTAGGCAGTTGATATGCAGCGTTTGCTCCTGTGGAGACAACGAACCTCCTGTGGAAAAATCTCCACACCTGGCGCCCCAACCTGAACTGCTGGCGTCTGACTCGATAACAAGGTCTAGGGTGGAACCGAAGATCGCTCTCCCATTCCAGGCTTCCATGTGAGAGAGCCACCAACAAATCTCTTCTTGAGCCTCCTCTGATAGGGAAACTGGATGGGAATAAGGAAACCCTTTTCGCAGATGCTTTGCCTTGAGGCGCTGCAAAGCCCGGTAATGCAATGGGCCTGGGAATATCGCCTGGATGGAGGCTGAGAGCAACCCCACTATGCGGGCAATCTGTCAAAGGGCCGTTCCTTTGGTCAACGTGCGCTGCAGCTCGTGACGTATCTTGGCCAGCTTCTGCGCCGGAAGGCTGAGGGTCGCCTCCGTCGAATCGATTACAAACCCCAAGAAGGTGACCTTCTGTGCCGGAACCAGCAGGGATTTCTTGGTGTTTATTACAAACCCCAAACTCTCCAAGAGACTGACAGCTTGCTGCAACTGATCCCGAAGCAACAGTGGATCCTGGGCCAACAGCAGCATGTCGTCCAAGTATACAATGAGCCGAGTTCCTCGCGCCTGCAGGTTCTCCACGACGGTTTTGAGCACCTTTGTGAAGCACCAAGGGGTGGAGGAGGGCCCGAAAGGGAGTGCGGTGAACTGGTACACCTGCCGGCGCCAGAGAAACTGAAAGAACCTCCTGTGAGGAGGAAAAACCGGAATGGCCAAGTAGGCATCTTTTAAATCCAAACGGACCATCCAATCTGCCGGTCGCAGCACGTCCCTTACGAGGTGAATACCCTCCATTTTGAAATGGCGGTATACTAGCCATTCGTTGAAGTCGCGGATATTCAGGACCGGTCGTTGCCCCCCATCCGTCTTGTCCACTACAAACATGTTACTTAGAAAACCCTGTGGATGCAAGACGGTGCGACAGATAGCTCCTTTGTCTAAGAGTGCGGACACCTCCGCGTCGATTAATGCTTCCTCCTGGTGGGAAAAGTGAATAGGTCTGGGCTGAAACGTTTGCTTGGGGTCACTGCAAAATTCTATCCGAAAGCCTTGGACCGTTTGCAACACCCAAGCATCTGACGTGACCGTTTTCCACACACTCAGAAACCCGGCCAAAACGGCAGCCCACTCGCACCAGAGAGTCGGTAGAAACACTTACCGGTGTTAGAGGAGTTGTCCCCTCCTCGGAACCCACGACCTCTGGAACGTCTCCCCTGGGAAGGGTAGAAATTGTTGTATCTGGGCTGGTTTTGATATTGCCCTTGCCTGGAGCCTTGCCCCCTGGAGTTTTGGGGGGCTTGGCCGGTCAAGCGGCCCCTTCCTCGACCGGCCCCACGGAAAACCGGGGAGGAAAAAACTTTTTTAATCGAGGACTGAGCTTTATCAAGGGACGTGAAGGTGCTCACGAACTTGCCCTGCTCCTTGATAAATGGTTCTCCGAATAAACCTCCCTGGGCCACCGCCCCCGCCTCGGAGTCAGCCAAATCCCCCAACTTCGGGTCCACCTTGATCAGGAACGACCGTCTCCGCTCTGTGGAGAGCGCACAATTAGCGTGCCCTAGGAACACCACCGCACATTGTGCCCAACCGGAGAGTGCGTCTGGGGAAATAAGGCCCCCTGAACTCTTTGCATCCTCCGCCATGTCTAGTATCATGGTGAGGGGACCCAGGGCATCCAGAAGTTTATCCTGGCATGCCCTCCAGGAACGATCTATATACCCTTCTTGGGGTCCTTGATAAATTTTGCGAGAAAAGTTGCCATTCTGGGATCTAACTCTGGGGTCTGCGCAACTTTCCCGTCCGGGGAGGGGCACGGGCATTCCGAGCGAAGACGGCTACGGGCTTCTTTGCCCATGGGGGTACGAATCCTACCTGCCACGTAGCTGGCGACCTTCGCCGATGGGGCCAACTCAGAGGACCGGGGGTGCATCAACAACTCAGGGTCCAACATATCGGAACCGCCACTTGACCCTTGAGGCTCCGTGGCGCCTGCCGACGCTGCCAGACGCCATGGTCTAGGTGGCCCGGGCTCTTCGTCGGTATCAGCCTGGGTGTCATCCCCAAACCCCTGGGATGGACTTGTCTGGATCCGTAGGTGTAGGGGAAGGGAGGGGGCTAAGGGGGTTGGCTGAGGTAGGTTTTGAGGCAAAAAGGTTTCTCTTAAACGCTCGAAAGCGCCTTGATCTACACCATCCACTTTGGGACGCTTATCTGGCACTGGGTCACCCTCTCGCGCAACCCAGGGGGTGTTAGGGGCGTTGGACGCTAGTGGGGCCCACTTAGCGCATTCCCGTGCAATTTGTTGCGACAAACGCTCCTCCATGGGAGCCATGACCTCCTCTACTGCGTCATAAAATTCATCTACTGCGTCATAAAATTCATCATCCCAAGGCAGTTGAGCTAGGGGATCCTGCTCCCACTGCATGTCAGCCTGCTCAGACATGATAAAAAGAGCATGAAGACTCTACTTCACTGCCCAAAACCTCTTGCGCACCAGTGACACCTCCACAGCGTTAAAGACTGCGTACTACAGCACTGGGGACCAGCAAAAGCAATAAGGGCACAGCCCCACTAAAGAAAAGAGGCACGAGTATAGAGCCTCCGGGACACCACCCTGCGTACGTAATCAAAACAGGCTCAGGATATATATCTCCCTGGGAGCGTGTCCCTGCAGGCCCAGATTCAGCCTGATTTCAACACTGCCAAGCAAAACCAAGGTTAAACACACCCAGGAGGCGGCAAAAATACAGCACACACAAACCTACTCCGAGGGACTCTGAGCATCAAGGTTGGCCGTTGAGCTAATGCTCTACAGACCCTCTCGTGAGGGCGTAACTCTCCAGGGGTGGTGAGGCCACAGGCAACGGCGGGCGGAATGCGAGGAAAACACACACGGAGATCGAATTCCACGCGCCGTTGCCAGAGAGACGCCGGCGCGCTACACAAGCACGACAGCGCCCCTGGCGGCCGGAGGTGCAGACCGCGTCCCACCGCAGGGGTGTGGAAACGGTCCCGCATAGGTCCGCAAGCGGATCCGCGGGCCTCAGCAATGCTAAATCAAAGGTGAGAAAAAACCAAAATCCTCATGCGCCCGGGCCGCAAGCAGCCCCAGTACGCTTTCGCCGATAGTCAGTGCGATGACGCGGTACCACAAAGCAGACAAAATGCGCAGAAAGAGATTAGCGGCAACAGCGCGCAAGCAATAAATTAGCCAAACAGCACAATTACAATCAATAACAATTATAATATACGTCGCAGTCGTGGGAGGCAGAAACGCAGTCCCACGACTGCGAGAAAAATTCCTTTAACACTCAAGCTGACTGAACATGAATAGGGAAAACGAAAAACACTCATCTCATGGCTGCAAGCAGCAAAGAAAGAGGATGAGCAAGGGGACGAAGAGGGACTATACAATGGACCCAGCATCGTGATTGATTACTTGGACTGAGGGATATGTTGTCCCTTCTTTGTTTTTTTTTGTTAACCATTTTCCCAAGGGTGTTTGGGAAATGTGGTTTGAGTTTTAAGTTTTAAAATGGCTGCTGTTGGAATAAAGCAAAGAGAGAATAGCATAATCCGAAGCCTCCGGTCCTGACATAGAATTAGAAAGCTGTAAAGAAAAGCGATATGTAATTAAATTGGTGTAGGGACATGCATAGACGATGGCCAACTAAATTCCACCACTGTTGTAATGTAATAGCTACAGATTTCAATTAGTAGTTGTAGGAAAGTAGGATCTGCTTCTATAGTTAACCCCACTTTTTGCTTGATGTAATGCTGTTTATGACTAGTCTGACTAATTAGAACCCCAGCCTCTCTGCTTTCTCCCCTAAATGGTAATGGTAAGTACTTGGGTACATCCCAGATTAGATACTGGGGTACCCTTATCAGTCCCAAGTATATGGTACCAAGGTACCCAGGGCATGGGTATCCCAGAGGTCCCCCATAGGCTGAAGCATTTATTATGCCACCTATGGGAGACCATCTAAACTATTTCTACCGGCCTGCCATAGCAGCCTGTGTAAGCTGGTGCTAGCACCACTTACGAAAGATATAGGTTTCCCTATATCTAAGGTCACTGCACTTAAAACCTATAAGTCACCCCTACAGCAGGCCTTTGCAATCCTGAAGGCGGGGGTGCTTGGTTCTAAGTGTGAGAATGCCTCTGCATGAGAAGGACACCCCTGCAGCCTTCGGAGTCCATTTTACCGGGTTGTGAGTGAGACAGCCATATAACATATAGAGGGGCACAGCGTCATTACACGATGACCATCTCGAAACTGGCTGTAACGAACCCTGTCGTGTTTGGCATCAAACATGTTGGAATCATACCCCCACCCCATAAACGGTGTGGGAGGTATGATTCCAAGCACTGTAAAGACCCTCCGTTAGGCCCTCAGTGCTCCCGGTACCAGTCTTCTAGATCCGGACAGCACAACTTGGCTGCTGCCGACCAGAGACACGATTCTGCCCTCCTACTGCTGAGGAAAGCTCGAGCAGGAGAAGGCAGAACAATAGACATCCTGTCACAGGGAGGTGTGACCACCTCCCAGACAGGGTTTAGTGTATGGAGGCAGGGTATGAGCGATTGCCAGCGCAACATAGTCTGCACATTTGGTGCCCTCCATGCATAGTCCAGCTCAAACCAGTTCAGGGAGCCATTGGCTCCTGCTTTGGCACGAAACTGGACAAAGGACAGGGGAGTATCCTCCCCCATGTTCAGCCCCTCCTTTGGGAGGGACCCTTGAATCGTCCCAACCCTTTCCTTAGGGTGCTTAAAGGTTTACCTGTAGGTGGGTCCCTAAATTCATAGTGGGACATGATACAATTCAGACACCACTTCAACTTCAACCTTCTGAGAACTCTGGACTTCGCTCTGGGCATCAAGGCTGTAACCGGGATGACTCCTGCTGCTCCTGATCTCTTCTCCCTGCTCTTCTGCTGCAACGTCCATGCCTGTGCACCATACAGGAACCCATCCAGGGCCTGTGGGCATCCAAGACACCTGAAGGAATCTCCCTTGAAGTGAACGAGTCACTTCCCTGCATCTGCAGGCAACTCAACTAGGCTGACTGGTCTGCTGATCCTGCGCTCCTACGGACTCTGAAAGGCTCAGCAACACAGGTGGTAGTTCTTCACATCCCTCGAGGCCTGCCCTGTCCTCTCACCAAGTTTGAGGCCAGTATCCCTCGTCGGAGCCGCAGGAACCGAACCCCTGTGCACCGCATCACCTTGCAGTTGCAAAGGCTTGTTTGCTTCCTTCCACCAAGATATTCGGGATCCAAGTAGCCACAACTCAACCTCAAGCATCTCCAGCGACCAAGATCTTCTACTTCACACTGCATCACTTGCACCGTGGGCCTGCATCTTTGGTGAGCTGCTCGAGGTACTCTGCGACTCCAGTGTCTTCAGCCTGTGGGTCCTCTTGAGGGTCACTTTTGAATTCTTTTGGGCTCCCCTGATTGCTCGGGGCCTGCCCTGACTCCCCTGCTTGTGGTGAGTCTCATGGACCTTGCTGGTCCCGACAGTGCACCTTCTTGTACTTCCATGTTGTTTTAGTTGCCAAGGCTTGTTGGTGCTCCCGCTGGACACCGACCCCTCAGCTCTCGACATCCAACTTGGGGCAGCTTGTGAATGGCTCCTGCTCTTCCAAAGCATCGCCTGGTCCTCACAGGTGCAGTTCCAAGGGCACCGTCAACTCTCTTACAGCACCCGGCATTGGTGGGCATTTGTCTTCCATGCCTCCTGGTCACTTCCAAGTGGCATAGACTCTGTCCCCTCTGCTTTCAGGTACTTCTCGACTTGAATCCACCTTTGGGTTCCACCGGACACTTTCACCTTCTCCAGCAGTGGCACCTTCCTGAAGTCCTCCATTGGGTTCGACAGCAGTTTCCGACGCCACTGCACACCTATGCACCCGAATCCCCTGGGGCAGGTCACCTGGTTCCTAAAGTATCCACAGGTGGCGTGGCTCTCCAATCTTCTGTCTTCTATGGGGTTTCTTCAGGGTTCACTGAGAAGGGTCCTTCTTCTTTAAAATTGCAACCACGACTTACACGTTGATTCGTACGGAGAACGCGGTCATGTTCCCACACTGCACACGACCTCCTTGGGGCTCCTATATATTCACCTTGGGTCCCTGGCACTTCTACGTCCTCTGACTATTGTCTTGACTCGAGTCGTGGTTCGCATACCACTATTTTAGTATATGGTTTGGTCCCCCCTGGTGACCACTGTGTAATCTGTGCTACTTACCTGTTTCTATTGCAAAGTATTGTGTATATTGTGTATATCTCCGGCTAGGAGATACCTGTATGTGTTAGTGAGTGTCTTATAATAAATACATATTTTTATAAATACGCTGTGTGGTTCTTTTTCACTTAATCTATACCTATAAGATTGTGTTCTGGTAAAACAAGCTGCTTTACACTCCTTGTGGACTCAGCCTGAAGGCTGCTCTCCACAGCTACCACTTAGAGAGCTTTCTAAAGTTGTCTCAGACCACTAAAATCACCATAAGGGTTGCCTGGATCAGTGCAAGGTGTCCACTTACATAAGTGTACATCATATACTGAGCCAGCCTCTCACAGAAGTTATTATATGTAATGAAATAGCAATAAGTAGATCAACAAGTTTATGGATTGATATATTCTGAGGCCAGATACTACTTAAGCCACCTAAAAATAAAACATTAATAGAGAATGGAGAGTGAACTTCGGTAATATGTCCTATCCTTGTCCACAACTGCTCCCAAAATAATGACAATTTAGGGCATTGGAGAACATATGGAGGTAAGTAACTGGATTAGAGATGCACTGCCAGCAAGTGACACCTTGAAGCAATTTACACTTGGACAAAAATTTAGGTGTATGGTATAGCCTCTAAGAAACAATATAGCTTTTGAGGAAGGTTGGCAGGATGAGCTATAGAGTGAAGTTTCTCCATATCTTCTGCCGGAGTGTGGTAGGCCAACCAGAGTGTAAGTCTGATTCCCATAAAAGTTCGAATTTAGGTTTTGGCCTATCTACAGGGGGGGATAGCAGAGTTCTGTATATTTTTGGGGCCTTGGAGAATTCAAGTATTCAACTGAAAGGGAATTACGGGGAAGAACCCAGAGCGGAAGGGGTAGGGAGTGACTGCGATATGGGGGCCAAAAGAGACACAAAGATTTGATATTGTTGGAAAGACTTTGGAGGGAGATTAAAGGAAGAGGAGAGAGTTGAAAATGGAGTAATAGAATTATTGGGTTGAACCAATTGAGAAACAGTAAATATACCTTTGTTTACCAAGTCTGCCAAAATACTGGTTTACCTTTAATGAGTAGACTTTTATTATACCAAATAGGACTGTGGAGAAATTTGTCAGCTAAAGAGGAGCAACCAAATAAGGCTTGAAGAGAATACAAGAATGAGATATACCTGCAGGTGCCCACTATTTAGGAAGATGTGACATGTGAATAATGTGGGTATGAGAAAAGGAGGAAAAAAGGGCTAACTCCAGTTGAAACCATAGTTTAGGTGGGTAGTCTGAAAGGCCAAGAAAGCACTTTTTGCATTGTTTGATACCGAAAGCTTTATGATAACGAGAGAAATCGGTAAAGTTAACCCCACCAACTGATTTTGGTGATTTGAGATGATGTAGAGAAGTGAAAGAAGATTTGCTGTTCCATAAAAATTTAGATGAGTGTCTATCAATAGCTGTAAAATACTTTACCAGGACTTTGATAGTTAGCATCAAAAGATAGAAATTGATGATTGGAAGTAGCATCATTTTAATAGTGTCCAGGCGGCCCCACCAAGACATTAATAGAGGGGACCAACCCTGCATCACATCATCTTGGAATGGTAAATTAATAATAAAGTATAACAAAAAAGAATCCTAGATGCCCTCTGGTGTGTAAACATGTACATTTGTAAGCACAGTGCCAAAGCAAACAACCATTTGCAAAGCCAAAAGCTTTGCATGTGTATGCTGCAGGCGAAACTGACTGGGTTTGCAAATGCTTGTTAGCTTTTGGGGTGCTTAATCACACATAACCTTTTAACTAATTGCAACATAGTTTAGTTTCATAAACATTCACAATGGCTGTTGTTGTCCTTTTATATGCTTTGACTTGGGTTGTACTTTGAGCATGTCATAGCCTTAATATTATTTTTGTAAAATCTTTTCAGAAAACAGATATTGAAGTTCTTAGATGCAGAACGGGATATTTCCATTCTGAAGGGAAGGCTGAAGCCCGGTGACATCATACACTACATTTTTGATCGGGACAGCACCATGAACATATCAAAGAACCTATACGATTTGCTACCAAAGATTTCCCCATTGAAGAACAAGCACTTTAAGACATGTGCAATTGTAGGAAACTCAGGGATCCTACTTAACAGTGGCTGCGGCAGTGAGATCGACGCGCATGATTTCATTATCAGGTAATGCCATCGATAACTTCTCAAACGGGCATTTTCAAATGATGTTTCCAATGTTATTGTATCATGCCCACCCACATGTATTAAATGCCACATTAGCAGAAGAAAGCCTACCTGTTAAGTGTGCTCACATTTTTTTATTTATGGATTTGTTAAGAACACAAGTTAATTCAGATTTTGTGGCACTGCACAATAATATGCGAACTACAATGCTTTCATCTACCGTGGCCATAACTTCATGGAGTCGTCTTTTGGCATCAAGTATTCACTTATCAAAAACTTATGTACACAATGCTGTTGAAAGTTGAAAGAATAAGATTGCAGAGGGATTACATTGTACTAAAATCCCACCTTACGGCATTGATCCTGTAGTCATATTTAACATTTTAACATTCCAGTTATCTTGGATCCTGTGAGCACTAGGCCCGCTCCCTATGGCATTGGAGTACTGTTGAGGATTGTTTCCTTTTTTTTTTGCTTAAAGTCACCTTTCTAAATTTACTTTCATTTAATAACTCATTCAAATGTATGTGTGTTTTTTTGTTACGATAACTAGATAGTCCGTGCTGGGTATTAACAATTGAATGGGCAGCAGAGTCCCTGCCCCCACCACAGAGATACCACACACTTCCCCACTGATTGTTTGATGAAGGAGGCTGCTCGGTCTGGAGGGTAATTAATGCACACGTCTGCACCAGGAGAAGTTATTTATCAAAAGTTGCCATTTTAAAATCAGGGCTGGTTTATTGCTTACATCTACATTACACACTATGTGATGGGCTTGGCTCTTAGGGGTCAGATGCATGTCCGTTTTTAGCAGTCGTAAATGAAAAATTGGGCCATTTGCGACCGCTAAAAATGGTTGTATCATGTACAAACCCTTTCTTTTGAGTCAGTAACCTATTACCGACTCCCAAAATAGGTTTTGCAAGTCGCTATTAGGAAGAAGCGTGCCAAGGATGTCCCTTCCTAATAGTGAGTCGCAGGGGGATGTACGATTGTTTTGCTACCCCAAATGCGGTCACAAAACAATTGCAGTTACAACCAATTTCAACGTGGTGCCCAATTACGATGTCGTTAGGAAACTGTCCCGAACGAATCGGATCCGAACTAGTTTCCAAACGAATCAGGTCCTGCGAGTCCGGATGACCGATTACGATGCTTCTCAACATTGTTCAGTCGGACTCGCATTGACTTCAATGGGAGCCTGTGTTCTGAACAAGAACACAGGCTCACATTGAAAAAACGTGTGGTTGTGGACAACCTTGCAACCTGTGGCGGGCACCCCAGGGTGCCTGCCACATTGTGCATGGTTGGGAAGAGGGGTTCCTTGAGTACCCCCACGGGCTACATTCGTATGTCTCCAGGTGAAGGTGGGCTGCAACGGGCCCCCAAAGGCAGAGTTCGGCAGCCGCGTCATCTCGGGCAAACCGAATCGGAATGGTTGTCCAAATCGGTCATCGTAATCGCTCGTCTGGAAACCGTGTCCATAGAGCTGTACGATTCGGCTCCGAAAGACTCGGGCTGTCCCAATGCCTTTCGGAACCGATTCGGACTGCCCTTACGGTTTCCCGGCATCGTACTCGATTGTTGGGAAATCTGTACGATTTGTTCGGGAACAAGGGTTCTGAATCGGATTCTGCAATACCGAATTCCATCCGGAGCCTTTACTAACGAAATCGTAATCGGGCTCTTGGTGGTAAGCCAGTCACAAACAGGAAGGAGTCATCAGAGGCCCCCTCCCCTTTGTGCTCGGCAGCTAAAATATTTTTTTCCCACGGACCACTGCCTGACCTTAAAAATTTAAAGAAAACTTTTCTTTCTTTTATTTTGAACACATC
Source organism: Calotriton arnoldi (assembly GCA_963921515.1). Classification (NCBI taxonomy): domain Eukaryota; kingdom Metazoa; phylum Chordata; class Amphibia; order Caudata; family Salamandridae; genus Calotriton; species Calotriton arnoldi. The sequence continues at coordinate 1,937,330 of CAWUFW010002266.1, read as the reverse complement.
CCATTGTCCTTTAAGGTGACGGGCTGCATTTGAAAAAAAACCATTGCTTTATTTAAAAAGCAAACACAGACCTTGTGGTCTGCTGTCCCCAGCTGGCCACCATCCCTGTAATTGTAGCCCATTCCCAATGGGTCACAAATTGCGACCTGCTTCATGAATATTGATGAGGCAGGTCATTTGCGGCCCGATTGGGAATCCCTAAATGTGTCTGAGACACATTAGTACATTTTGTTTTGCAAGTCGCAAATTGCAAGATGCAAAAAATCACTATTTGTGACCTGCAAAACGGAAAGGTCGTACATCTGACGCTAAGTGCCTTGTGGCTAGGTCCGCTAAGAAATACCATGTATATACATACAGTGCTTTGTAATCTGTGAAGGTAGACTATTAATATGGGGCATCTGTATTTACCTGAAGATCTGTACTATAAAAAAGCCTTAGGGATTGAATTAGAGTTGGGTGGATGAGTTACTCCATCACTAACGTGACAATATCCTGTCCACCTTATTATAAGTGCATGATATCGTGTGGCACTTGTAATAAGGCAGACAGAATATTCGTAATGCTTGTGGCAGGAAAACTAATCCTCTAAACTTTAAATCAGGCTGAAAAGATCTATAGTGGCTTCCTCCATTTTCTTTTCTCTGTAAGTGAGTAAAAAGGTCAGCTGTCTCATATTAGGCCTAGAAAAAAGTAGCCAGTTAAAAATGAATCCCAATAACGTTTTGAACAAATACAAGTTACTTCATGGGTCATTAGAGGATGTACAATTGTTTTGCTACCCCAAATGCGGTCACAAAACAATTGCAGTTACAGTTGGGTCAATTGCAGTTACAGTTGGGTCATCCAAACGCCGCCGCAAGATTGGTCCTCAACTTGCCAAAACACTGCCACATCTCCCAGCACCTGCGCACACTCCACTGGCTCCCCGTCGAGGCAAGAATCACCTTCAAGATGCTCACCCACGCACACAAGGCCCTCCACGGCACCGGACCAGCATACCTGAACAGCCGACTCAAATTCCACGCACCCCAAAGGACCCTACGATCAGCCCAGCTCTCCTACGCCGTGGTCCCCCGCACCAGAAAGACAAGATCGGGAGGCCGCTCCTTCCTTGCGGCCAAAGCATGGAACGTCCTTCCGCTCCACCTCAGACAGACAACATCGCTCCCCATCTTTGCAAGAAACCTCAAAACCTGGCTCTTCGACAGACCCCCTCCTTGATGGAATGGAACCTGCACCCCCACCCCCCACCCCTAGCACCTTGAGACCCTTACGGGTGAGTAGTCGTGCTTTAACAAACCCCTGATTGATTAGTAATTTGCCATCTCTGGATTAAGTACTTGCTTATGTTCCTTGTGGGCTTATTTTAGTGCTAAGATTGCAGCACAGTGGAAAGCAGGAGATACAATGACATAAAGATCTCACTCCTACTTGACGTTAATTATTTTATACTTATTAAGCAAGCTATTATCTGATGGTGTCATGGCACTGAAAGAAATCAAACAGATAAAATTAACAAAAGCCAAAAAGGAACAGGAAAGATTAAAAAAAATCCACAGAGATGGAATTATCTAGAGAACAGCCACATTTTTAGCTGCTTTCTGAACAGTAAGAGGTTAGCAGTTGACTCAATAGGCAAAATCACAACACACAAAAGGTGTGCAATCTGCCAAGCCCCTTCAATGACCATCATGCAAAGGTAATATGATGATGATGGGGAGGAGCTAGCGGCAAGATGGCGGCTTTCTAGGTGGCTCTGCCGGCCTGAGCATAATAATCCGTCAGGCATTCGGCTGCAACCTACACATCGGAACCTAAAAAGCACGAAATCCAGCGCAGCAACACATGCGGACTGCACTGATGTGTTTTGAGCTACGGGACGCTGTGGCACATCGCAGAACGCTGCACCGGCCCTGATGACCGAGCTCGGGAGGGAAACGCAAAATGGCGCCTGGAAAGTAAATAGTGCATAGCCCAGTCCTACCGTACTTGCAGCAGCTGGGCTCTGAAACCTGTCGAAGTCGGGGTGCACCTGAAGAGCCATAGCAGTGAGAATGTCCGTCCGGCGTCGAGGGGTGAGTCTGCTGGTGGCTGCGGCGGACTGCTGGGCATATTGCTGGGGGAAGGGTGGACGAGCGCTGGCCGTGATCTCCGCCCACGCCACCGGACGCCGCTGAAAGGGGGAAAGTGGTCCGTTGCGGAGAGATTGCCGGTGCTGCGGAGGTGCCTCCGGTGAAGCCCGTACTGCAGAGGTGAGCGGCAGAGCTGTATGTGAAGGCCCAGTCAAGAGTGACTGCATCGGCGAGCCGCGGGAGCCTCCGCGGCTGCTTACTGCTGCGGCGCGAGTGCTCTGGCGGCTGGGACTGCCTGCTGGATTCTCTCTGGAGACCGGGAGTCGCGATACTATTCACTGTCTTACCGCCTCAGACATGGCTCTGGTGCGGCTGCCGCCTGAGGGACGGGGTTAGCCTGCTCAGTTTCTTGCTGGGTCTGTCTGTTCTATTACCGTCGCTGCTTCCTGGACTGGAGGCGCTGTTAGGTGGGTCACCAGGACGGTTAGCGCTAGCTGTATACATCGCAGGACTAAATGGACTGCTGTTGTTGCTATGTCGTGCACTGCTTTACCAGAGAATAATGGAGACCGACTGAATTCGAACTTCAATGACCCATCCCCCTTGCCTGACTTCAAGATGGCCGCCTCCGTGGGACCCTCCTCGATGCTTTACCTCTCCTGGTCTAAAATCTTTGTTCATCGTCCCGATGTTGATCAGCCCTCACCCGACCCTGTTCCTGCTCACCTACTAGGACATCTACTATGAGAACTTTCCCCCGACAGCTGAGACATAGCCACTTTGTCTGATGCCCGGTGGAGCTACCTCGCTAGCTATAGGGGAGATGGGCCATGGATTCCCTCCTTGACCATCACCTACCAAGCCGATCTTCGGGCAAACTCTCCTATGTCTCTCTGGACCTAATCTCCCTCCTCCCTTCACCCTACCCTACCCCTCTCCGCTCTACTCTTCTCCTCTTTGTAGCCATTGACCTTTGCCCTCACCCGTCCTTGCTCATAGTTCCCACCCTCTTTTATCCACCTGACTTTCTTTTGTGAACTTTTCCTTCGTCAGTTGAGACCTAGTGATTTTGACTAATGCCCGATGGAGCTACCTTGCTTAGCTATAGGGGAGACGGGCTGTGGATTCCCTCCTCGGACGTCACCTACCCAGTCGGTCTTTGGGCAAACTTCCTTTCGTCTCTCCTGCCGTCTCTGCCCCCATCCTCCCCCTTCACATTTCCCCCTTACCCCCTCCGCTCTATCTGTCTCACCTTTCCTTCCTCTCTCAATCTGTTGCTTATTTTTGATGTAAAGTGTCATCTGTTATCATTGTCTGTAACATTGTGTAACCTAATGTAAAGCGCTCTGATACCTCCGGGTCTAGCCAGCGCTATATAAAACTCTTAAAATAAATAAATAAGTAATAGTTTGCTGAGGCTTGTTTGAAGATCCCTGGGACCTGGTGAGGCTATAGCTCCTGAAGATATGATGCACAAGCAAAAGTCTCTCACCAACCATGACTCTATTGTATAAGCAATGGAATTTATTCTCCGCTTGACAAGCAAAGAGCAAATTGAATCATGATGCAGATCAGAAATTTGAGAGGCCAAATATCAACCAGCCTGCCATACTTTGGGTCATTAGAAGGTGTTTCATCAAGTATTAAAATCATTGTCACCCTGAGAAAAGTTAACAACAATTGAGCATCTCAAAACGCCCCACAAGGGGCTTTTCCATCTCAGTCGGTGACTGGCAGTAATACTCTATTGAAGGTTAATCCTGGATTTACTAGTCTAATTGATTTGGATAAAACTGGTAATTTAAATAAATCACTACATACAGATAACAAATGTAGCTATGTACCTACAGACATTGACTTAACGCCCCATTTTACAAATCCGAAAGTCACCATGATGTTTTGAATCTCCACAATATCCTTAAGCTACTTAGTCACTTTCATGAACTTCAGTCTACAACTTTGACAAATGTAAGAACCCTTCGATTTATTTATAATCAGAGCTATAAAAACGATGTTACACAAACACAGTGGAACTCCAGGTTAATTGTCTCAAAAATCTGAGCCAGGAGATCTGATTTGACACATTGGAGTATTATAGTCAGCCAAGTTCCAAAACCAACATATCCTTATATTCTTAAACCAAACTATGTAAATAACGGAACGGTTTTACTCATTTTAAATAGAATGTGTAATATTGAAGGCCAAGAATTCAAGCATGATTATGTAATTTTTTCTATCTCATCCCATCAAGTTTCTCTACCAGGTCAGTGTCTTCTTACTTTCCCTTTAATATCTGTCATGCCTTGCGACATGATGCGTCATATAGTAAATATGACGCATCAATGGTGTCGCAAGGAGGGCGCACTGAGAAGTGTTGCATTGCTGCTTTGTCGCAGCGATGCGACACTTCTCATAAATAAGGCACAGCTATGTATATTTGGGTGTGACTATCAAAGTCTCACTTACCTGGTCGGCCCATCTGACAACTAAAAAGCAAAAAGTGATCGAACTACAAAAGCTTTCAGAAGATTCTCAAAGCTCTACGAAGGTAGACCAATAAGTCAGTCTGTGATAGCTCTGACAGCAAAACTCCCTCCACTCCTTTTGTATGCATCCCTCCTATTAAAGCAGACAATACTAATACTATTACAACAAATTTATATGGAAAGTTTTCGACAACTTGCGAACTTCGACCCGCTATTGCAAAATAAGGAGAAAGCTAAATATATAGCCCTTGCTCAGCCTTCATAACGCCTCAATAGTGAATTCATATGTGACTGTGCTAATGCGAACCAACTCACTTTAATGATTGATGGGGGAATTAAAACAAAACAAGTATAGAAATGTTCCACTCAATCTAATAAAATAATTAAACATGATAATCTTCCAGACTTGGAAACGCTGATATCCATGTCTAGAACAGAATCGAAGAATCTGGTTAAAAAAACTATGAAATTGAATTCCCTTATGAAAGACCTGAAATGTCTACTGAATCACAAACAAAGTGACTTACTCTGCAACTCCTATCTGAATGCCAATCAAGCATATCTGGATTCGAACCTAGAAGCTGTAACCAAAAGGACCTTTTTGAGATCCAGGCTCCTTTATATTGCTTTGGCTCAATTTCAGAAATCATGGAATTCCAAACGACTCCTGTCGTTTGTGCGGTAACAACTACAAGCATTATATCAAATCATATGTATTTTCCCAAATCTGTTTTATTTACGGAAATACTTTGTTGAGGCAAATGTTAGAACAATCAAAACGCTGCTAAGCTCAATATTATTAATCAAGCCCCTTCATTTATAAATGCATTAATGTGAGTTTTAGATTTGGCTTACAGTCTTGTAAGATCTATTTGTTAAGTGTTATTTTAGAAATAACCCGCTTTTGAAGGTCTCTCTGTTTTAACTATGATAAAACGTATTTTCTATGCATATTTATTGTAACAATTTTTTAATCTATCTATATCCCATCACAAGCGTGACAAATCCTGTTCTCCTTATTATAAGTGCATGATATTGTGTGGCACTGTTGTAACTAAGGCAGACGGAATATTCATTATGTTTGTGGCAAAGTAACTCGTCAACCAAACTTTCAAGGTGCCCTTCTGAATGTTTCAAGTCAGGGCTGTGCAAGATACTTCAAGTACCCTGGGTCCTACCATGGTACAAAATAAACACTTTCAAGATGAGTGAGGTTCTTAGACTCTACTTAAAGAATTATTTCTTCTCAAAATCAAAAGGTACTTATTTTTTTGATGTAAAGATCTATAGTGACTTCCTCCATTGTCTTTTCTCTGCAAGCGAGTAGAAAGGTCAGCTGCCTCATATTAGGCCTAGAAAAAGTATCCAGTCAAAAAACACACGTTGCTTCATAGTCGTTGGTAATTTGCCATATCTGGATTAAGTACTTGCTTATGTTCATTGTCTGCTTATTTTAGTGCTAAGATTTCAGCACATTGGATAGCAGGAGACACGATGACACAAGGATCTCCCTCATACTTGACTTTAATTATTTTTTACTTATTAATCGAGCTGTTTTTCTGATGGTATCCTGGCACTGAAAGACATTGAATAGATAACATAGCAAAAGCCACAAAAGAGCAGGAAAGATAAAAAAACAAAATCCACAGAGATGGAATTATCTAGAGAACAGCCACCTTTTCAGCTGCTTTCTGAAAAGTAAGAGGTTAGCAGATGGCTCAACAGACAGGGAATAGTTTGCTCAGGTTTGATTGAAGAACTCTGGGATTTGGTGAGGATATAGCTTCCGAATCTATAATGCGTGAGCAAAATTATCTCACCAACCAGGACTCTATTGTATAAGCAATGGAATTTATACTCCACCTGACAAGCCACAAGCAAAGAGTGAATGGAAGCATGACGCAGATCAGAAATTTGAGAGCCCAATTTATTAACCAGGTTGCCATACCTTGGGTCATAAGAAGGTGTTTCATAAAGTACTCAAATGAGGCAATTGAGCGTGTACTCCCATAGTCAATGGAAGTGGTGAGCACCACCTGAACCAATGTCCATCCCTATTTCACATAAAGAAGAGGTAAACATTTCCTCAATATTTCAACGAGGAGGAAACAAGTTGACTGGATCAAAGACAGCTCAATATTCATCAAGAATTGATTCAGTTCTATGTGGTGTACCAAAGCCCTATGTGGTAGGTTCAAAGAGTCCCTCTCGTCCCACAAAACTACTCAAAACCATTTGTCTGTCTGAAAAGAATACATTTCCCTTAGTAATGCGAATTGCAAATGTACCCTGTCATGCTGTACGTTTTCGTTTTGTGACTAGCATAGGTTAATGCCTAGATCAATGGAATATCTCCAGTAACATTGACATCATTCCTGCTGTCAAAGTGCCTCTAGCTGCTGAACTGAATGAATTACGAAAAAGTGAGCATATTTCTGACCCCATGTGCATTAGGAACCAGTAAAGTATCAGCAGCTTCAAACGTTAAAACCCATTTATGTGGAAGGTATAGTGACTGTGGTGGTTATTTGCATCATTGTAATGTAATTTCCCACAATGAACCACAATGAACCAATAATGTGTTGAACCTGATGCATATGGACATACTGCTATTAAAATGATTCTATATACAGAAGGATATATTTCTGCATAGTAATTTGAAAGTTATGCACTTTATGAGCTCAGTCAAATGTTTAGATATTTGAACAAAGTGTTAACACGTTAAACGTACCTTTTTCTGACATTTGACCTAGAAAATGTATACTTGATCAGGACTACAGCGCAATTTCGACAAAAAACCATAATCCACAGCCTGCATTGCTCCTTGTCTGCTGCTGTGGTCGGAGATCGATTGGTAGAGCCTGTGGCCGGAAGTCAGAGGCTGAGGCTGAGGCCGCACCGCACTGCGCTCCGAGAGCAGCGTTTCTGAGACCCGCCGGGACCCGCCTGCACGCAGCTGAAAACAGGAGCGGTAACGCACCCCGTATCCCGCACTCTCCTTTCCGTTGCCTGCTCCCTGCCGGGTCGCCGTGCAGACCCCCGCGGACCCCCGCGGGCCCCTGGTGGCAGCAAGTGGCAGCGAGGGCGGAGGTGGAGGTGCCGGGCCTCAAGCACTGTACTGCGCTCCGTGTGCGGCGCTCGAGACCCGCCGGGACCCGCCTGAACTGCCCCCTGCCTGGGTCGCCGTGCAGACCCCCCGCGGACCCCTGGTGGCAGCGAGGGCGGAGGTGGAGGTGCCGGTGAGCGGCCAGAAGCAAAGCAAGCCAGAAAAGGGGCAGCAGAGCAAAGAAAACGTTGTGGCTTTGAGGCCCCGAGCTTAGCAGCCACCAAGCAATCAAGGAAGCACGGATAGAATTGACAGCACCAGGCTCCATGAATGACTGTACATGAGCCGGTGTAAGCAGACTGTGGAGACAAAGGTGAGCTCAGGGACAGGGGAGGGAGGGTCAAGTTCACCAAGGCCCATCCCGAGCTCCACACCAAGCACCCCATGCACCCCTGAGCCCGCGACCAGAGCTGCACCGTGCCGCAGCTGAGCCAACACTCCAACTGGCCCAGTGCAACTGAGCATAGCGCAGTAGAAGTGAGGGGGGATGTCCTGTGAGCCAGCGAGAGCCTGAGAGCCAGTAATAAGAGAGGCAACTTGGGCCCATAAAAGAACATAATCAGCCACTCAACCCACGTCGGCTCCCCGCAATTTCTCCTCCCTCTCACCCCAACAAGTCCAATAAACATAGAGGATAGGCAGAGGGAAGGCTGAGCACCTGCCAACCCCTAAGTCCCATCAAATCAACTCCAGTCCACGTCTCTCCATCCAAGCTCCATCCAAGCTGCAAGTAGCAGCAGTTAGTTGCAGCGAGGCAAGGCGGAGGCGGAGGTGGAAGAGGTGTGCAAGCAGCGAGCAGCGCGAGGAGAGCGGCCGTGCCCGAAACAGAAGCACAGTAGACACCCGGAGAGAGATAGGAAAGGGAACATGTGGGATCGTTATGAGATCCGGAAGAGAAAGAAGACCTTTAACAAGACCACCGCCCAAACGAAAAAGGAAGGAAGTGGATGAAAGTCAAGAGACCCCAGAAAAAGACAACCCGAGCGTAAACAGTATCAAGGACAGTAATAGAACCATTCCAAGCAAAAGTAACTCCAATGACACAAAAAACTGCTCAAATGAAAGTCCGACAATTAACAAAGGACAAAGTCCAACACCGACAATAGAGCAAAACAACGCAAATCAGCTAAAACACACGCTTGAAAGCGACAAAAGAAAAAATTCCTACGAACTAATAAACATAGAAGGACAACCCCCAAAGAAGACAAAAAATTATTACCAAACAAAAATCTATACGAAATTTACCTTTCTAAAAGATCCTGGCAAAGCAATTTACTCAAACAACGACACCATAATCGGCCTACAACCCCCACTGCGTCCCGTTGGCGCAGACAGCTCTTTGCCTCAAAAATCAAACTTTACAGTTCCAGAAATACACACGTTCCCAAATCAAATGGAGACCACGGCCCACACAAGAAGCACAAATGGGGCTGGAGCGCAATGGGGGCAAGCTGCTGAAAGCACAGAATCAACAGAGGGAGACACTAGCCAAAACAATCCACCAAAAGGCGCAGGCGATCAGGAAAAAAATCCCAGGGGGCCAGTGCCCGAGATGGATAAATCGAGTAAACTGGCCGCAGAACCAGAAGGGCTCCCGGAGCACCAAAGTCCCAACATCACAAGAGGCCAGCTATCCCTTACCCATTCCCCTCCATCCAATCAGCATGCACTGGTTAAAGAGGACCGAGAGACCATACCATCTTACGCAAATAATAGCCCTCTACACGAGCAACGGACAACACAAGGCGACACTCCTGCAGCTGAGAAGCAGCAAATGAAAATCGATCCTGCAAACTTCTCCCCATATTCGCTACATGGGGATTCGTGTACTTCAAACAGCGACATGACCTTCTTGGCGTCACAAGAATGGGATGACTTAGTGGCATCGTACAACGTTAACCCATCCCTAAACAGCATCAGAGAAGAGCGCTCCAACCAGTCCACCGAGGGGAGCAGAGGCCCCACTGAAACCTTTTGGGCAACCCTACTTAACACAATTCAGCTGTCATCAACAGCACTACAGTACCAATCCGATAAATTAGATTTACAGCTGACTGTCCTGCAATCGCTAGCAGAAGCCACCACCGGGATAGAAAGAAAACTTGCAGACCTCAATGGCCTCATTAAAAGAGGACAAGAGGCAGCAAAATTATCTCAAATAGAAAGAATAGACTGCGTCTGCACCCCAATAGTCGACAAACTATCCACATTACCTACAATGTTGGGTAACCTCCTGGGGGACTTAAAATTAAACATAACAACGCACCCCATAACAGAGGCCAGGCCCGGTAGATCAACCCCCTGCAAAAAACCACCAGGAATCACCAATGATAACCATGCAATTATCAAGCAAGGGGATCAATCACCAAAACCCAAAATTTCATCAGAAGAGTCCCCTCAGAACATCTCAATCAAAGAAAGGGCCGAATCAGTGAGCCTTACGAATGCGCGAGCACGCCGTAAACAAAAAAGAAAGGGTAGGAATAGAAAGTCAGCAGGAGCAAACCGTAATGATGAGAACCAGCAAAAATTCACATCCTGGGGCAAGGAGCACTTAGGAGCTATTAAGAATTACATGGATGGCACAAAGTCATCACCTCTACACAAAAACTCTTCGGATGCAAAGATTTCAAACGCAGTAGAGACTGCCACACCGACACACTTCAAAGAGAAAATAAGCAAACAGACAGAGCAGATGCTCTTCGGCCAAGCTAAAAACAATCTACCCAGCAACATACCTGAACTGGCGAACGAAATACAAAGTAAAAATTGGACACTCGCAGGCAATCTGCCAGTAGTAATAACACAACCGGTCACGGAGGTCGCATTGCAGACCCCTGTGGAGTCCGCCAAAATCAACACGGAGGTCACAAACACCGACCCCCATAAAAACAGCGTCAGCCACAGCATGGAAATTACCGCCCAGGAACTAATGACGAAGGCAAGTAAACAAAGCACGACTAAGCCAGCCAGTGCACAGGTAAAAGAGAATCTTCACGGAGTCAGTACAGACAGCAGCAACATAACAATTAAAACCCAACCCCTACACGGGGCCAAACAATACGAGCTAAACAGACATCAGCAAATACTGACCCCTGGGAAAAAAGAGTCAGACATTATTCTCTTTATTCCGGAATTCAAATCTAGAGGAAGAGTGGACACCCTAAATAGGGGTAACATATTACGGCTCATCCACTCAATTGAAAAATTAAAAAACATTAACACAACAGACTTGCTCGCAATTGAATTTCATTCTTCCCCCGACTTACAAGGTCACGAAACGACTAAGACTACATGGAAAACAAACGACTTAGCAGACTTAATCCTGGGGGAAACACTCAGATTTTCCCAATGGGGAATAAAGCTTGAAGTAGGAAAAAGACCAGCCTATCCCACCCCGCTCCTAGAAGAAAGAAAAAAAGAACGCTCTCAAACAGTTAAATCAATACTGAAAGGAGCACGTAGTTACTCCCCAGGACCCGATAGCAATCCATCACACCTAAAACATTTAACAACTCAGCAACTTGACTTAAACAGGACAACCATACGGCGGACAATAACCATAGAAGATACAAAGTGACAAAGAGCACCAGGCCAGACCCTCATGATAGCTGATACACCCAAAATTAAAATATGCATTTGGAATATCAACGGTCTCTCTGACAAACTGGAGGACCCAGAAACATCAAACTATTTAAAATCATTTGATCTGATCCTACTCCAGGAAACCTGGGAAGAGAACGAAATATCCCTACAAGGATACACAACTCAAATTCACCCAGCAATCAGAGGCTCTTCCTATGGTCACAGCTCAGGTGGCTCTAGCGTCACTTGCCTCAATACCAACCATTGGAACAATGGAAGAAATCAATGCAAAAATCACTCCCCTTAGTGCGATACAGGCACTAGTAATAACAGTCAGAAATAATCAGGCTACTCAACCACTATACATCATAAACACATACATACACCCGAAGCACAGACAAACAAGGGCAAGAGAACTCGTTAGCGAACTGGTAAGACTCATGGAGGAAAGGGAAATGGAGAACATACTCCTGGCAGGTGACTTTAATCTTCACCTCTTTGGAGAGAAATCAGATGATGAAATGTCACTGGAAATGGACATCGCATGGGGAATACCAACCCAATCCACAGCCTCTCCAAATAAGCAAACAAGATGCTCAAACCAACTATTGAAAGACCTCGAGCAGCTAAACTTGAGAGTACTAAACGGACGATTCGTAGAGGACACACCGCCAGCACCAACATATTTCTCCTCAACCACCTCTTCTCATCTCGATTTCAGCCTTGCAACACTACCACTGTTTGAAACAATAAGCTCGTTCAAGGTAGGAGAGAGTGGCCAAAGTGACCATTTGCCACTAGAAGTGAAACTAGGCGTGTCCAGCGTGAACGAAGCGGAAGTAAGGAGAAATATTGGAACAGAGTACACCACTAACTACAGACGAATAAGGTGCAAGACTGACAAGGCTGCAGAACTAACAATCAGCGCAAAAACAATCTTGCACCAGATAACTAGCTCGACAAAGAACCCAATAGAGGTCTGGGAAGAATTCGTAACGGAACTCGGAGCTACACACGCCACAGAGCAAAAAAACCAAAAAGGGAACATGCCGTGCAACACACTCGGCAAGGTAATAACATCAGAGATAAAAAGCCTAAAACGGAAAATAAACCAGATCCTTAGGCAGCTCCGTAAACAATCAAATAATGAAGCTCCGCAAAAGGAGCTGCGAATCCTAAAGGCACAGCTAAAGAAGAAGACCTGGGAAAGGAAAAGGCAACTGAACGACGAACTCTGGGCAAAAATTCTGTACGACTCGAAACAGAAGAACAGCGCTAGATTTTGGAAATCAATCCACAGCCTCCAACGGCCAGGTCACAAAGGCATCAACTCTAACATATCTGAATCTGAATGGGCACACCACTTATCAAACCACTTTAACGTTAAAAACTCAGTGGGGTATCCGCCCAGAGGTGGAACCCGGACAATTGGACCGCATCCAAGCACCAACAAAACTGGAAAACACAAACATGAAGTAAACGACGACTACACAATAAAATTACCCCTGCGTAATATCGTAAATCTGGACGAGGAAGTAACAACAAGCCTCATACCAATTGCAAATAGAGAGGAAAAAACACACGCAGCAATAGCGGCTAGGATCAAGTCACAAATTTCAAAAGGCAAACCCGAGGGTGCCCCCGGCCCCAATGGCATCCCGCCAATAATGTACAAGCAAGACGCCGACTTTTGGAGCGAAATATTGGCGCCAGTCTTTCAGGAAATTAGGGAAACAGCAACAAGTCCAACATCCTGGAGAGGCTCTATAATAAGTCTGATTTACAAACAGGGTGAAAGGAGCAATCCAAGCAGCTATCGACTTATTGCCCTAATCGACACAGAGGCAAAGTACTACGCGGGCCTTATCCTGGAGGAACTAACATCCTGGGCAACCCTAAAGCACATCATCCCAGTTAACCAAACCGGATTCTGTAGAGGCCAGGGCACAACGACCAACATCATGGCGCTAACTCTTCTGATAGATGCGGCAAAAACTACCAAGAGCTCGCTATTTCTATGCTTCATAGATTATAGCGCCGCGTTTGACCATGTAAACCGGAGTAAACTTTGGCAGAAGCTGAAAAAATTGGGGATTCCCGGGCCACTCCTACAGCAGCTGATATTATTACACACCAACACTTGGGTCAAGATCAAACTGGGCTCCGGAACGCACCTCTCAAGGCAAATCAAAACCACCAAAGGTTTGAAGCAAGGTTGCGTCCTAGCCCCCATGCTGTTTAACCTCTTTCTCGCAGATCTCCCCGGAGAATTGGAGAAAACCAAATCACATGCTCCGCGGCTGGGCGACATCTCACTTTCAAATCTCTTATACGCAGACGACCTGGTCCTAATTAGTCGGTCCCCTATCGGACTTCAACATCTTCTGGACACCACCAACACATTTTCCATAAACAATGCACTAAAGATCAATTTAAATAAATCAAAAGTCATGTTAATGAACTATAACAAAACAAAGAAACTCACATGGTTTCTGGACGGACAGAGGTTAGACCAGGTAGCCACTTACAAATATTTAGGCGTACTTTTAGACAGTAGAGGTTCGTTTAAACACTAACTAGAGGCTATCCGTCGGAAGGGCACAACATTCTATCTTTCAATAAAGCCCTTGAAGAAAGCTCTCCCTGACCGGTCACTGGACCCCCTTCTGCAGGTGATTAGAGCACGCTTACAGCCTATGCTCACATACGGCAGCGAACCCATGCAAGGAAAAGACGCCACGACACTAGACAAAGCCATCAGTCGAGCATACAGGGCAATTTTCCATCTACCTACTTACGTCTCGCCTGCTCAAATCCACCTCGAATTCGGTCTACAGAGACAAACGGTGGAGAGAAGAGGCGCTTTCATAAAAAGCTGGCGAAAAATCAGAGACGCCGACCAAGGATCTTTAAACGCCCAACTCTGGACCGAACTCTCTACCCGAGAGAACTCACCGGCAAGGAAGTACCTAAAAGAATCACTGGAGACCTTGGGACTAACAAATCTCTGGGAGTCAGCCACAGACATCAAAAGTTTCAAAACAGTGGTAACAAAAGTAACCAAAATGATATCATCTATAGAGGACAAAGAAACCCTGTCCAAGAGGGCTCACGGATGGACAGTACTGAAAGACTACAACGCTCTGAAGCCGCAAGAATATCTAAAAACGGGCCTAACGCAGACGATAAAAACAAATTTTTAAACCTGCGCCTCGGCATCATACTAAAACTACCCCACCTGGCACCTTGGAAAAGGGAAGGTGCAGAAAATCGTTGTCGACTCTGCAGAGCAGGAAAAGAGGACCTAATACACATTATCTGTATTTGCCCAAACCTCATGGACATAAGGCGCTCCTTACTTCGAGTTTTATGGAACCAAAAGGGCATAACTAGTTGTAGGCAGGCTGTGATGCTGTGTTTTAATCCCGAAGAGACTCAGTTAAATTGCAGATTAACTAAATTCTTTGATATAGAGGCTAGAAGACTCACGAGACAGCCACATGGCTCACCCAAAGCATGGCACTTTAATCGCACAGCCTGCCTAGTCATCTGCCAAGCTACCACTATGCTAGAACATTCGGAGTACATTGTCCCTACAATTTTTTCTATTTTCTAACGGTCTTTACCAAAATGTAATCGAGACTTTTATGATCTTATAGAGTGTGACCACCTTCTCTTTTTTATACTATAAATGTAAATAAGGTTTTTCTTATAAATGTAAGTTTTTAACATTGTGAGTGTTTATTAACTGTACAATAAACAAATTCGAAATGTTTCACTTTTTACTCATAGGAAAGATTTCAGAGCACTTTCTAATTTCACCAATACATTTGAAGTGCCTTATTCCTATCTCCTTTTAATAGATCTAAAAGACTTTCAGGTCTGATGTAAAAGGAGATACCAAGTTATCCCAACTGCTTTTACTCTTATAATTTGTCTAAACATTTTCCGACCTATCAGTGGTGTAGCAAGGGTGCCATGGGCTATAGTGAAAGCAGGGAAAAGGGTCCCCAATAAATGCTGTTTGGGTAGCAAAATGCAGCAGTAATCAGGATTCAGTGGGACCCAGAGCCACTGCACCTGTTATACCATTGAAAGCTACGCCCCTGCTCTCTCTAGCCTTTTCCGTTTCTCCTTTCTTGTTTTTCAACAGAGAGCGGGATATAGAAAGGCAGATTGACAAGGACAGAGGTACCGATAGATAGATAGATAGATATATAGATAGATAGCTAGATAGATGGATGGATGGATGGATGGATGGATGGATGGGCGGGCAGGCGGGTGGACAGTCGGGTGGGCGGATGGAAGGACGGACAGATAAATTGATAGATAGATAGATAGGAATGGCCAATGGACAGATGTAGCTTAGTAGACAGAGTGCAGACAGATAAGTGTAGAGAGGAAGAGATAGATCGAAATATATAGGTGTAGATCAATAGTTATAGTCTAGATAGATACAAAGGTGCAGAGAGATTAAGATAGATTGAAAAGTGGAAAGTTTATATGTGAACTAAAAAGCGTCACTGCATTCCTCTGCTTAAAAGCCTGCCAGGGCCCTTTCTTGCTCTCTGTGACTGTACCCTTTCCCTCTGCCCCGCCAACAATATACACTGATCTGGCAGGCCCCAGGCAATCACCAACAAAAAGCATCAGTGCCTGTGGCCATTAGTAATATGTAGCTGGTGCAGGGAAAGCTGGGCCCCCTACTACTCCGGGCACCGGTGCACTGCACCGGCTGCACCACTGGTAGCTATGCCCCTGCGACATATTATATTTCTTTATGGTGGGTGTTTTCAAATAAACTGTGGAGCAGACTAGTAAAGCCTCTCTGAAGAATAAATGACTGAGTCCTTTGAAACCCTTCCTCTTTGTAGCTTTACATTGGTCGCACAGTGACAATGTCTTGCAGTGAACGGCGTGACACCTGCTGAGTAAAATCAATACTGATCTTTGGATCTCTGCAGTTATTATTTCTTCACTGGTACTCCATGTGAACTCAGAATAAAACCACCAACTCCCAGATATTCTAAGACTGGAAGTGACCATTAAAACTACTGCCTGCCTAAGAAGTACATGTCATCTTCAAGGTTTCTTCTGTACAAGAAGCAAAACAATAGGCAACAGTCAAAGGAATGTGTTGCATTTTTGCTTTCAACCTCCTAAACTCAAGGAGTTTCACGTTCTTTGGTCCTCACGCAGATTTGATGTATAACTGTTCTCCATGTGGCATGCCCACTTACATTCAAAGGCAGGAAAAACTTGGCGAACACAACTAATATCATAATTCAGGTCTGCTAATTTGCCTTTGGCAAACCTTCATCTTTGATTGAAAGACAGAGAAATGTGAACTGAATGTGTAACTAATACCAAACACACAAAAGGTGATGGAAGGATCGTTGCAATAAGTCTATCCACTGGCAATTTCTCATGGTAGCATTCTAACACATTGTTCTTTTGCCCAACATGGCACCTCATTTCAGACCCAGCTTTAGGCAAATCAGTCTTGACCATGCTCCAAGAAGACAGTCCAGCCCGAACTGCCAGCCCAGGTCCTCTCTGAGCCAGAACCAAAGCAACCCAAGACTGAATTTGCCCTGAGTGGGGCTTTTCAGTTGGGTGAAGTTTCGTTCCAGTGGGGCAAGGAACACGGGACCCATGTCTGGGCATATCCTTGGCCACTTAGGGCATTATGTAAAACGCACAAAAGGTGATGGGAGAAATGCTTGCGATAAGTTTAACCACTGCCAATCGCTAGAAATAGGATTCTAATCCATCGTTGTTTTTCCCACCATGCCAACTCAGTTTGGACACAGCCATAGGCAAATCAATCTTGACCATGCTCCAATAGGAATAGTCTAGCCCAACCTGCCCACACCAGATCCTCGCTGAATCGGACCATAAGCAACTCAAGATCAGTTTCTCCCTGATTGGGGCTTTTCAGTTGGGTGTACCTTAGTTTCAGTGGCAGAGTGAGCACGGGACACACATCTGGGATACCCTTGGCCACTTTGGGCATTATTACATCAAACACAAAAAAGGTGATGGGAAGAATGCTTGCAATAAGGCTAACAATTGGCAATCACTTGGGGGTAGCATTCAGCTGAATGTTCTTTTGCTCACCATGCCATCTCTGTTTGGACCCAGCCATATGCAAATCAGTCTTGACCTTGCTCCAATCATAACAGTCCAGCCTGAACTGCCAGGACAGGTTCACCCTGAACTGGGACACAAGAAACCCAAGACTGGTTTTGCCCTGATTGGGGCTCCTCAGTCGGCTGTAGGTTGGTTCCATTGACACAGTGAGCATGGGACCCACGTCTAGGCATACCCATGGCCACTTAGTGAGTTACATCAAACACAGAAAAGGTGATGGAAGGAATGCTTTCAATAAGTTTAACCACTGACAATTGCTTAGGGTAGTATTCCAACCCATTGTTCTACAGAGCTCACCATGCCAACTCAGTTTGGTACCAGCCATATGCAAATCAGTCTTGAACCTACTCCAATGGCAGCAGTCCAACCAGATCTGCCAGGTCAGGTCAGGTCCTCCCTGACCCAGAACACAAGACCGGTTTCACCTTGATTGGACGAAAACAGAATCACTAGACTCCACCACTCTGACTCGTTACTTCTGCTAGATTATAAAGTCTGCAAGGGATAGTGGGTTGTCTAAAGGCAGAAAAAAACATCTTTAATGACTGGCATTACCAGTCCTGCAATAAACTGGAACAGTGACTAGATATACCTTAGTGATGTTTCTATTTAAGCAACTCTCTGTACTTTGACGTAGAAGTTATTATTCCTGAAAACTAAACATACAAGAGATTATGACAAGTTCAGTGACATTATTGATCACATCACTGATGACATCTCAAATGACATCACTGAAGACATCATCTAATGAGTGTGAGAGTTTGCTATACACTTATCACACTGAAAAGTGTTTAGTAAGCTTCACCCACAGCACATTTTCTATACTTTTTTTTGCAACATGCTTGGCCTCCTAAAGAGGCTTGGGTGTTTGAGGGGTGTTGTTGTACACAGGGTGAAGGTTGTGCGTAGTAGGGTTTTAGTCACTAGGTCTTGGGTGTGTGGTGGCAATGAGCTTTATGTAAAGAGCTATATACAGGTCAAAGGACGTAAGCACCTAATGGGGCGTGTGTGTGGAGCTAGTGACATCTTCGTAAAGAGTTGTGCAGAGGGTGGAGGCTGTGCTGAGTAGGAGCTTAGCCACCTAATGGGTCTTGTGTGTCTACCGGGATTGGCATCTCCATGAATAGTTGTGCCAGGGTAAAGGCTGTGCGTAGTAGGGACTTGGCCTTCTAATGACACTTGGGTGTGCAGAGAGATTGAACTCTTTATAAAGAGCTGTGCACAAGGTGAAGGTTGTGCATAGTGAGGGTTTCTATGTAATTTGGCTTGTGGGTAGAGGGAGTGGCTACAGTATAATTATTTTATACAAGCACATATCTTCATGTAATTTATGATTTTCGTGATTCTGTGCCATGTAGCAGTTTTGTATATATTTGAAAGGCTGTACTGGATTGTACAGTAAATTGAGCAACAGTAGGTTGGGGATGATGTCATCAGTGATGTCATCAATTTCGTCATCTGAGATGTCATCAGTGATGTCTTCAATTATGTTATTGAGCATGTCATGAATTATGTAATATGTGAAGTCATAAGCACTGCATAATGGGAGAACAAGTTATAGTTTTTAATCTCTTATGTGCTGGTGTCGGCAAATGGCCGACAGCTACACTACCTTCCCAGTACATTTGTCGGCTATTGGCCGACACTGGGGAGGGTTATAAAGGCGCATCTGGTGCAAAGCACCAGACGGATTCCTTTATCTTATTTTTAACTTGGGCTGCTCGGTAAGAGCTTCTGGAGCAGCCTGAGTCTTTTTTGGCATTTACTGTAGTGACGATCAGCGCACAGGGCGCACTTACATCATTACAGCAAGATGAAAGTAATACTAACCGATTGGCTAGTTTTACTTTCACTGAATCAGTGCTTGGGGCCTATCTCATCCCCCCCCCAGCAACGATTCTCCTGGTAGAGGTATTCTTGTAAAGAGGAGAATCTCCCCTTTCCAATGATATCTCTGCACAATGGATCCATGCTTGGGGATCGCCACAGGAGAGCGATCCCCAAGTAGGGATCCACAATTAGACAGCAAGGATTTTGGGCGAGTGGCCCCTTGGGCAAGAGCGTGTGTTCCCCCCACCCCCATCCAATTTCAGTCTTTTTGTCCCTCCAGTTAGCAGATGGGGGTAATTACCCAGATCTGTCCCACCAGGCGGGCAGAAAGTCCAGTAGACACCAGGGAAATACTTTTAATAAGAAAATGTAGGAGTGGGGACTGCCCATGATGGCTATGGCCATGCCCCACCCCACAAAAAGCAGCAACCATCCTTTTGCCCCCCCCCCCCGGGAGTCGATAGGGTGATTACCCGCAATCTCCCACTAGGCACCAGGGAAATGCAACAACAAAATGTATAGAGCAGGGGGCTTCCCATGCCCCCACATGAAACAAATTGGCAACAGTCTTTCTGCCCCCCCTGGAGGGTGGCTGGGGTGATTACCCCCAATTTGCCCCCTCCCTTTCCGTAGGACAGCAGAAAGCCCACAAGACATCAGGGAAATTTAAAAAAAGAAAATATAGGGGTGTGGCCTGCTCACCTTTGGTGTGCCCATGTCCCCACCCCTAAAAATGTGGCAGCAGTCTTTCTGCACCCCCCAGGGGGCGGATGGGAGTGATTACCCCAAAACTGCACCCGGGGGTGGGGGGGTAGCAGAAAGCCCACTAGACAGCAGGGGAAAAAAAATCAGTGTGGTGGCTTCTCACCATGCGCAGGGCCATGCTCCCACCCCACTAACAAGGCATGCAGTCGTAATGCCCCCTGGGTGGGAATGGGGGAGATTACCCCATCTGACCCTGGGGGCAGAAAGCCTACTAGATGTCATGTACTCATCTGGTCCCAAACACGGAGATGACACTGGAGCCAATGCTGGACCTCCTATCCCTCCCAAGGATAATGCAAATCAACGAACCAAAACCTTAGATCTCTCGATGTCCCCCTGGGGCAAAAGGTGGTTGGGATAAAATACGAAAAGAGAGACTTGCGGTATTGAATCTGCTCTGCAGATGTGTGATGCTGCATAACATAATCTGTCACGTCTAAGACCTCCTACGTTTGTGAGGTAGGTGTGCCTGGGACCAGAACCTCTGGTTTTGCAATGAACAAATGCACTGGAAATAACCAAAGGAGGCAGTTACTATCCGTACACTAACAGGTCTCTAAATACAGTGACCATACATTGACTTCAGTGACATGCACTTACAGGTTTCATCAGCAGCACAACATGAAAGCACAATAATCAAAATCACAGATTAGAGTTTGGGACACTCCCAAGGATTAAACTAGGAACAGAAATTTTTTGTACAAGGTTCATACATAGATCAATTTTTCTGAAGCGCTTTCTCTAGGCACTACTGATCATCAGAGAAACATGGAGCTCAAGTCTTTAGTCCTTGTGCGATACAGCTCTAGCACCAAAGATGCAAGGGTCCGGAGGATGAACACACAAGAAGCGCTGGTGCTATTCACAGAGAGGGCATGGAGGAAAAGTCCATTGTCTTTGAACACAGGGATACTTGGTCCTATTTACTACTATAGGAGGTTTAGTGCGCACTAACCTGATATCAAGTACTTAGCCTAATTGTTCCACTTGACTGAATTTCGAAGAAGATTTTGAGGCTTTGACTCAGGGAGTCGTAAAGAGGGAGTGAGGAGGAAGACGTCAAGGGAGCTGGTGCCACATGAACCACATGTTAGGATGGACTTGATAGAGACTGGAGCGCTTCTCGGTTCCGGCAGGATTCTTCAGGTGAGTGAGAAGGGGAAAGCTGTTCTGCAGGGAGCGAGGCCAAGCCACATTGGGTGGGATTTATATACCCTCTTGAAGGCTCAATGGATGTAGCTAGATCACATGGGGCAAATGTCCATCTGGAAGGTTCTCAAACCTTGGAGGAAACTCATGTGAGTACACTTTATTTGACCTTACAAAATGAGCAGGTGCAACTTGTTGATAGGAACCAAATAACAGGAAACAAATGTATCGTTTTCACTCGATCGTGCATAATGGAAAACAACACCAAGGCCCCAGTAACAACGAGAGCAAGGCTTGCCATTGGTTCACTGGATTCTGGGAGAAGCTTGCAGGGATTCAATGATAAACATTACTAAGACTGAGAACAGTTAATCCATTGATTTACGGGATTTGGAGAACGCTTGCAGGGATTCAAGCGCAATGGAATTACAGGTGCTGGGGAAACATTGATCATGAGGGTGCTAGGGAAACATCAGTAATGAGGGTGCTGGGGTAACATCAGTCATGATCTCAGACCATGCCATAAGGTGCCATAGGGGTAAAGCAACATAAGCCCTGCACAATAGACCCACTACACAGATGGCACATGAGGGAGTCGTGACACTAGACACTAGGGACTGCTTTTATGTAATGTTTATTTTGAGTGGAGGAGCAGTCTCTCCGGGCATGGTCCCATGCTATCTCCACCCCACGGCCAAATACACATCTACTCCAAGGGTGTGGATAGGAGGCTTCACCACAAATCTGGGGGGCAGTGGGGCAGAAAGCCAACTAGACACCAGGGAATTAAATATATATATATATAGGGCTGGGGGCTGCCCACCATGAGAATGGGCATGCCCCCACCCCAAAAAAGTGCTAACAGTCTTTCTTCCCCCCTAGGGGCCATATGAGAGATATTACACCCAATCTTCCTCTGTGGCGGGGGGCAGACTGCCATCTTGACACCAGGGAATTTGTATTAAAAAAATAGGGGTGGGGTCTGCCCACCATGGGCATGGCAATGCCCCCACCGTGACACTCCCTCTTCCCCCAGGAGTGGATAGTGGGGATTACCCACAATCTCCCCCCCCAAGGGGGTAGAAAGCCCACTAGACACCAGGAACTGCATTTATGCAGTAATCCTTTTGGGGGAGCACTTCCTCTGGGCATGGGCCTTTACTCCACCCCACCCAATGGCCAAATAGACTTTGTGCCCCTAGGGGTGAAATGGTGGAGGCAAAATAGGGATTTCAAAACGGAGCCAAAACAAACAAAAGGGGGAGGTAGCCTACCCTGCCATCGAACCATACCCCTGCCTCAGATACTGTTTGTCCCAATAGGGGAGAATGCCCCGAATCTGCCTCCCTGAGGGGGGCGGTAGAAATTCCACATAATACCAGGGATTGTGCCTTTGGGGCTAAATAAAGTGGTGTGGGTGTTGCACTCTGGCACTGGCCACATTCCCACCCCAAAAGGGACCCACCAGCCAAAATCCCATCCCAATGGCAAGCAAGAGGAAAGTTGATTCTTTTGGGTGTTATTTTTACTTATAGGCCAGGAGACTGTGGCTAACTCCCAGTCAGTATCATCCCACTTGCAATGGTGAATGGCTGCACTTTTTGGACTTGGGTAGGCTGCCACCTGGGAAATCCTACAAGACCCAGGCAGTTCTGAAAACTAGAAACCTAGGGGAGTCCAGGGTGGTGTGCTTCACATGTTCTTACCCACAATGCCCTACAAACCTCAATTTTAACTTAAACCACTCATTAACCTCACATTTCTGTGAAGAAAACTTCTGGAATCTGCAGGGTACCACAACTTTCTTACCTCCCAGCACTCCCCCAAGTCTCTGGATAAAGAAAATGGTACCTCACTGTAAGAAAGTGGGTTCCAGGAGGGCAGCGTTACCTCATAGAGAGACGCCACACGAAAAGGTACAAAAAGTAATCCTTCTTTATTCAGGTTGCATGAATACAGATTACAGCTCAGCATCCAGGTTAAGAATGCCATTAATCCCCATAGCGGGGTCTTATATCACCATGCAAGCCACCCACGTGTACACTACACATTGAACGTTGCAGTGTTCACTCCCGGTACATAAACAGATAATGCCCTCATCTTTTGATCCACCGCGCGAGCACAATCTCGTGCACAAGTGCTCACAATCCTTTCAGAAGTAAACGCAGGAACGTGATGTGTGAGCACTAGCGCGGCAGCAATAGGAAAGTCACCATGCTCGTGCATCACAACACCCAAAACATCTACCCCTTTTTTATAATGAACCAAAGAATTACTTGTCACTATTAAAACTTCAGAATATAGTCCTGGCACTTCCTAGACATAGTATGTACTCTGCCACTCCTTGCCTGCCTTGGCACCACCGTCATGTCTTTGAATATGTCTGCCATAGGTAAGGACTTTGCAATATCACCCACTGCACTAGGTTCCCCATTCCCAACATCTAAAAAAACGTTGCCTCCATCATCCTTGTTAACCTGACATAGTACCGGTTCCTTGCATACAGAAACTCTGTTGAAATTCCACACACTTCCCACTTCCACACATACAGCATTCCTAAACACTTCAATTACCCTGGTAGGATCTGACCAACATGATAGGCCCTTGCCCACATTATTTCCTTTATTTAAGCAAATGAATTCTCCCACCTTGTCACCCTCTTTGCTTGGCATGCCTCTTCTACTTTCCAAGTGTTCTTTATTTTCTGTTTGAATGCTTCCATCTTCCTGCTGATTTCCTTGAATTAGGGGTCGTTCTATATGCTAGTAACATCGCTTTCCTCCAATCCAAACCTCCCTTGGCAGATAATTGAATAGCGTCCTTGCTCACACGGGTACACCTTTCCATCTGACCATTTGATTTGGGATGGAAAACAGAAATTTCCTATGCACAACCGCATACCCTTCCAGATATAACTGGATGTAATTACTTGAGAACTGGGGTCCATTGTCTGCCACAATTTCTTGGGCAATACCTTCTCTACAGAACTCTTCATCCAGGAACTCAACCACACTTTCAGATGTAACCTCCCTTAACATTTTAATTTCCTGCCACATGGAAAAATAATCCACAAGAACTATTTCAAAAGCTTTCTGTCTTGGCAGTACTGCAAATGGCCCAATGATGTCCACACCGATTTTCTTCCAAGGATTATCCGAAAAATTCAACAGGATGAAAGCCTGCAATGAGCGCCCTAACAGATTTGTCACTTGAAGCACATATGTGACATGCCCTTACTTAGTGTTCTACCATGGTGTCCACTCCAGGTCACCAGAAATCTTCCCTAACACGCCACCTAGTTCATGAACAACGGAGGAATGAATTTGTCTCACCTAACTATGATACCATTTTCAATGGCTAACTGTTATCGTACCTTAAAAAACCCAATTAATTCCTTAGAGACTCTTCGCTCATCAGGCCAATCATTATTAATGAATTCCATTACCCGATTTAATTCCTCATCAGCACGCATACATTCACACCACGTGCCTCTCTGATCACAGGATGTTCCCTTCCAATTAGATTGATATCAATCAAAGAGAATGCTACCTCACATTCATCTGTATTGCAGTTAAGCAAATCCTCACATTGAACAGGAAGTCTGGACATACAGTCAGCGTGTACATTATTTTTCCCAGGTACATGCTCTTTTTTTGTACTGAAAAGCCTGTAATCTGGAAGCTAATCTGGCCAATCTTCTTGTCATCGTGCACCCACCTCCTGGGGACATCATGTGTACTAATGGTTTAAGATCCATCTTTATTACAAATCGAGTACCCCATAAAATTTTTCAAAAATGTTCAGCTACCCAAACACATGCCAATAACTCTTGTTCGATATTTCGATAACTGAATAATGCTTCTCCGCCTCCCTCAAAGCTCTTGGGGCATAAGATGCAATCCATTCTTTGCCATACTCCCTTTGCATGAGTACACTACCCAATCCACATCCATTCATATCCACAGCAACCACACACTCCTTTCCAACCACACACGGTTTAAGGCAAGGTACATTAGCAATCATATGTTTTAATTTAGTAAAAGCCAATGCCATTTAATTGCACCACTCAAATTTAGCATTCTTTTTAAGTATACATGTGGGCAAATCCACCTCAGAAGCATAATTTGGTAAACATTTACATAAAATTCTGTTAAACCAAGGAATGCTACTAATTGCTCCTTGCACGTAGGAATTGGGGCCTTCAAAACACTCTCAACATGCCCCTGTTTGTGTTTAATTCCAACCCCACTGATGAGGTGCCCCAGATATTCCACCTTAGACTTCCTGAATTTGCATTTGTTGAGTCTCAATGTAAGACCTTTGGCCATGAGGGCTGATAGAGCCATGTCTAAATTCTTATCATGTTCCACTGCATTCTGTCTAAAAACAAGAATATCGTCTTGAAAGACAATCACACCAGATATATATTCCAATGTTTCTTTCATCAATATCTGAAAAAACGATGCGGCACTCGCAAGACCAAAAGCCATGCAGCAATATCTGAAAAGGCCTTCAAGAATTATGAATGCAGTCAAATTTTTGGACTCCTCCATTAATTTAACCTGGTGACAAGCGCTTGCTAGATCTAGGGTTGAAAAAACTCGTGCACCAGCCAATGTTGTGACCATTTCAGGCAAATTAGGTAGAGGATGTGTATCTACCCAAATTGCACTATTGAGGCTGCGCAAGCCCACACATAGCCTCAAATTGCCAGAAGGTTTGACCAAAATCACCACCGGAGAAACCCAAGGAGAGGATTCAACTGATTCAATAATACCATAATTCAGTGGCGGCTTGCCGAGGGAGTGGTGCGGGGCAGAGGGGCGGGGGAGGGGCAGGGTGGGGGGGGTAGTGAACTCGGACATACGACGGACAGAACTCAGAGGGAGTAAGTCCGAGTCCACTACCCCCCACCTCACCCCTCCCCCGCCCCACCGCCCCGCACCACTCCCTCAGCGAGCCGCCACTGCCATGATTGCACAGGTCCTTAAACATCTCCTTCAATTTCCCCCTGTAAGATAAAGAAACATTCCTAACCCTGTGCCTGGTGGGTACAGCTTTGTCATTCACCTTAATACAATGTTTAAATCCAAGAAATTCCCCCAATTTTCAGCTGAAGATTTTAGAGAATTTTGTTTTGAGACCTTCTTCAAAATCACCTAATTGGTCTTCTGCTACTTTACAGACGTTTTCAGGATTATTAATAATGTAAACAGGGGGGTTTGCTCTAGGATCAAGCCTAATTCCCATTTCTTGTTGGTGATGCCAACTTAACAACTATTGACCATTTCTTGACACATACACTTTACCATGGGTGTGACGTCCATTGAATACTAAATTTGCCCAAAAGTCTACCAGTAAATCAATTGTGTGACCCGTATACCCACCAGGGGCCACATCTGGGGCCCTATTATGTATAAGGCACGCTTTCCCTGTTTCCGCAAGGTGCACCTTGAAATAGGTGCTTCGGGCGCAAACAGGGAAAGTGTGCCCTGTTACACAGAATGCGCTGCCCCCAGGGCAGCTGCGAACTTGTGCTGCCCTGGGGGCAACGCATTCAAGTGAAATATGGAGCGGCTTTGAAGCAGCCGCTCAATGTTTTACATTGCCGGCGGCAACCCGCCTGCACTTTTAAAGGGGATTTAAGATCCCCTTGCAGGCAGGTGCAGTGAGTGACGGCACCCACCTACAAGGGAATGTCTGAGGGGTTCATACGACCCTCTTTTCCCCCACCAGAGGGCTGCTCTAAGGGGGCACAAAGGCACACTGTCAGTGCACCCCCTGACATCTTTTTTGCCTCTGCGCCCACGTCTGTAATACTGTGCAAGCGCAGAGGCAAAGGGATTCCCTCATTTGCATGGGGCATGCCCCCATGCAAATGAGGGAACGCCCACTTGAGAAAGTGCTGGCGCTGTTTGTGTGCCATCACTTTTAGTATTACAGAAGGGGACTCACAAGCATCTGCAGCCCCTTCTGTAATATCTAAATGCCCCAGGGGTGTGCAAAGCGGGCGCAAACGCCTGTCGCGCCCCCCCCCCCCCCGAGGCACCTTGTGTAACACGGCCCCTGGTGGTAATAGAATTTTGTTGGTCCATGTCTCCTTTACTATGGATTGCCCTAGAATGGTGTACCAGGCACATAAGTCAGCTAACACTGTGACAGATTGGTCATCAATAGAAACATTACAAGAAGGAAAATCCTTCTTACCCTTCTCATGCACTACTCTCAGAATAGTAGTAGAAAATTGATCTAAATTGTCACCCTCCATGGTACTATTATTACATTCTTGTACCAAATTCTTTTTCCTAATAGAAGATCTGCAAACCCTGTTAAAGTGACCTTTGCTATTGCATTTAGAACACACCTTGTCCATAGCAGTACAGTATCTTGAATTTCCAAGATGCGATGAGCTGCCACATCTATAACGTACAGTACCACTTTTCCTAGTATCAATTTTAGGTAAAACATTTTTTTTCATTTTGTCCCCACCACTCACAACATGCACATCATTGCTCATACTACCTCTGATCTCTTGTACAAATTTCTCAGTGTTCAATAGATTTTGCTATGTCAATGGCAGCATTAAGAGACATATCTGTACTAATCCACAACCTTTCCTGAATCTTTTTGTTATTTGTCCTTATTACAATTTGGTCTCTCAAGACTTGCTTATATGTTATATGCTCAAAATCACAAGAAGAGGCCAATGATCTTAAGGCAGACACATACACGTCTATAGATTCATCAACACCTTTTTTACGTGAGTAGAATGTGAACCTTTCCATGACAACATTGTTTTTTTTCCATACCTGGTGCACATTTGTTTGGAAGCATATTGGTACACATCAAACTGGCCAGGATTAATTAACAAAGGTAAATTCTTGTACTCTTTGAGGCCACACCATCTCAAACAGTGTTTTAATAATGCCATTTTTACTTTTTAAACCACAATCATCGCCTTCTATTACCTCGACAAGTCTCTCAATCCATGGGAGGATCTCAAGATAAAGCAAAGAAAGAGGGCGGGGGAACAATACCTGCCATGATAATGTAAAGAAACAAATAAGTTAGCAAAATACAATAAAACAAGAAAAGTAGCCACAGTTGTCACAGTTATTTTGGAGGTGTGTGCATTACCATGAATCGTGCTTCACAGTCAAGGATACCACCAGCGTAGAAAATGCCAAGCGTCTTGCTGAAGATCACCGTAGATTGTGCTGCCAGAAAAGACTACCGCTAGTTTAGAAACCCAACGTCTTGTTGATCAAGTGAAAGAACAGCTTTCCAGGGTCCCGTTGCAGATAACGGCCATGCCCAGCTGTTGCGATCGCACCTCTAAATTACCAATGTGAAAGCAGCTTGAAGGGAAACCACACCCAGCAACTCCAATGACAACACAGAGCTTCCAATGAGAATACAGCATGAAAGAGAAAGCCCTTCCACACACCTCCGAACCAATAGTACAGCAAAAATGCCTGCATTCAGTCATGACTCCACCAATGAACCAATAGGTGTTGAAAATAGGCACACGAACCAATGACAATGTGCCAGAACACTGAAACACCAATGCAAACAACTGTTGCAAATAGGACGTGCTCCAAAAAAAAATATTACATTTTTTTTCTGTAATCCACAATTAAGTGTGGTTACCCGCTCATCGCCAGTGTAAGAAAGTGGGTTCCAGGAGCGCACAATACCCCTTAGAGAGTCGGCACACGAAAAGGTACAAAAAGTAATCCTTCTTTATTCAAGTTGCATAAATACAGATTACAGCTCAGCATCCAGGTTAAGAATGCCGTTAATTGCCATAGTGGGGTCTTATATCACCATGCTAGCCACCCATGGGAACACTACACATTGAATGTCACAGTGTTTACTCCTGGTACATAAACAGATAATGCCCGCATCTTTTGATTTACCACGTGAGCGCACTTGCGGGCATAAGTGCTCACAATCCTTTCAGAAGTAAACACAGGAACATGATGGGTGAGCACGAACCAGGACAGCAATAGGAAGTCACCACGCTCGTGCATCACAACACTCAACACTCACTTGTGTGGGTGGGCCAAGAGACCTTGACACAAAAGGCCTTAAAGCGTAATGTGGAGAGATCAGTTACAGGGATAGCTACGGGATTTGGGGCAGTGCTCGGCCTCTACCAATTGAAACCTACTCACCACAGACTTTTTTGAAAACTAGACAACCAAAGGATTCAGGGTGGTGTCCCTTGAGTGGATCCCAGGAGGTTTTCTTATCCACAATGCCCTGAAAACCTCATACTTTGCCTGAAATCACATATTTTCCCTACATTTATGTGTTGGAAACTTACGAAATCCAAAGGAATCCGTAAAATTGCTAGTATCCAAAGTTACCCCACTTGTGCAGATAAAAATGCTGCGCCACTTGTGTGGCTGGGTAGACTTCCATTGACCTCGGATGGATCCATTCCTGTTGCAGGCACTAGAATCTGTGATACAAGTGGTGCAGCATTTTTATTGGCACAAGTGTGTTAACGCTGGGTGGTTATCTTTGATTACGTCAAGATGGCATTCAGGCGTGCCACACTTTTGTCATAAATACGGAATGTTAGCACTGTAGTTGCTCATTACAACACTATGGTAAAGCTGTAGATGATCACCAGGGGGTTAACTGACAGGCTGCTGCTGGTGTTGAAAGTACAAACTTTCAGTCTCTCAGAATGTTTTACTGAAATGGATGAGGGAGCTATCTGAGAACTCTGTGAAACTACAGCACTAACCAACTTTCTACAGCACCAACCACAATTTCTATAACAAAACAACCCCTCTCATGTTGTTTCTAATTTTATTACTAAAGGAAATGTTTTAAGATTTACAGCTTTGATTAAATCAAGATGGTTTCAGGTGTGCCACAAATTTGTCATAAAAGGAATGTTAGCGCTCTAGTTGCTCATTAGAACACTGCGGGAGGCTTCAGTAGCACACTAGGGAATCAACTGATAGGCTACTGCAGCTTATAGAAGTACACGTTTTACTCAGCATGCCATACTTTATTCTCATATTGCTGAGGAAGACAGTGTGAATTTACAGAAAATATGCTTCCATTTCAGTTTATGAAGCACATTCCATAACCTTTATGAGAAAATCATGAGAGAAAACAGTTTGCTCTCAGACATGGTTCATAAAATTCCAGCAGAGGATCAGCATTTTATATAGGGTAAAATCACAATAGAATGCACCACAATTCCTTAATGTAGTAAGGTACCACCAACAAATGATGCATACTGTGACAAAAATCTGTTATAATCCTTTATATCTGCCTCTTTTTGAGTCCCTCAAAAACAGACCCCTCAGTGGTCCTCATTGAAAAATGCATTTCAATGGGGACCATGTCCCAGAGTCCTTAAATGGCTGCCACAACATGTTGTACATGTTGTGACTAGCCAATTGAAGGGGTGTCCCCTTGAAACCCCCCAACCCACCACATGTCCTTTGGGAACAGGGTGTGCTCAGCCAGCCCCTTACATATTTGTTACTTAATTTTCAGGACCATTTCCCTGAGTCCTGTAATGGCTGCAACAACATATTGTTCAGATGACTAAGCAATCAAGATTGACTTGTCCCCTTTAAAGCGTCCAATCGCAGCATATCTGGAAATGTCCTACCCAGATATTTCTATTTTTTAACCCTAATTTCTCAGAAGCGGATGAAGGCACTTTCTTTGAAAAGATCTAGCTTTCTGCCAAATTTTGTAATTTAACATCTCATGAATGATGTAATATTTGAGGTCATAAGCATTGTATGATGGGTGCAAGTTATAGTTAGCTTAGTAAACTATGGCTAGTGAATTTCATTGTGTTTTTTTTAAACATTAGTTTTAAAAATTATTACAACACCTAACTATAACGTCACTTAAATCTTTTTTTCCTTCAGTGAATTTCTAGGATTTTTTCAAAAGAAGCTAATATTTTATTGCCATACCTAACAATAGCATCACTTTACCTTTTTTTGTGAATTTCAGTTTTTTGTTTCTCCTACTCACCCAGTTTCCTCACTGAGCATATATTTTGACCGTGCGCAGTAGGGGGTTGGATGCTGGGCCTGTCTTGCAGTTAGGCCCGGTGCCCATTTGTCCGAGCATCCAACCCGCCAGCTGAACACACCCATCAGTCATGTGCTGTGTGGGGTTGGCCACAGAGCCTGCACCCAACACAATGCAGGTGGTCAAACCCCTGCACAAACAGACTTCCTCTGGGTACAGCATGGGTTTGGCCGCAGAGCCCTGAGGCATCACCCCACATTTCCAATCTTTGTATTTTTTTTTGCTGTACTGCAGAAATACTTCACTTTTTAATCATCCATACAGGCAGTCACCACCCATCCCCCTCACCCACCCACACAGACACTCAGACAACCAATCACTCACCTATACAGCCACTCATGTAACCACTCACACACCCATACAGCCACTTAGACATCGACTGACAAACTGATACAGACATTCACACAACCAGCCATTCACCCATACATTCACTGAGACACCTAATCACTCACGCACCTACTAACTCATCCATACAGGCACTCATACACCCACTGATTCACCAATACACCTTCGTATATATATTTAACACCTATAAACATTTTAAAAATACTCACAGTCACTGAATGATGTCATCAGTGATGCCATCAGTGATGTCATTAGTGTTGCTGACCATGTCATGAGTGATGTAATATGTGAGTTCATAAGCAGTGCATTGTGGGGTGTGAGTTATAGTTAGCTCAGGTATCGGTAGCTGCTGAATTTCTCTGGTTTTATGTGAGGGAAACCTGAGCCTAACTATAAAGTCCCTATTTTTTCAGTGAAATTCTGCCACATTTTAAATATTATTTCCTAATTATCACGTCCCTGAAACCTTTGTTTTTTTAAGGGAACTGCTAAAGTTTTTAATTTCATTTTCTAACTGTAACCTGTAACCTTTGAGAGTGAGTGTGTGAGTTACTGCATGAGTGTCTCAGTGGGTGTGTGAGTGTCTCAATGTGTGTAAGTTAAACTTAAGACCAAAACTTAAGTTTAACTGAGACAAAATCCTAACTGTATGACTTTCGGTATTCACAAAGGGCATTTAGGAGTAGTTAAATTAGGCATCCTAACTTTTTAGGAGTAGTAAAGTTAGGATTCCTAACTCTACTACTCCTAAATGCCCTTTGTGAATACCGAAAGTCATAAAGTTAGGATTTTGTCTCAGATTACTTTTGTGAGTCGGGCCCTATGAGTCTAAGTGGGTCTGGGAGTCAGTACATGAGTCTCTGAGTGGGTTTGTGAGTCTCTGAGTGGGTCTGAGGGTCAGTATGTGAGTTTCTGAGTAGGTCTATGAGTGGGTTGAGAGAGCATGAGTGCGTCTGCAAGTGAGTGCATGAGTGTCAAAGTGGGTCTATGAGTAGGTGTACATGCCTGAGTTGATCTGGTAGTGGGAGAATTAGTGTCAGAATGGGTCTGTGAGTGGCTGTGAGAGTGTCTGAGTGGTTCTGTGAGTGGGTGCATGAGTGCCTGAGTGGTTTTGTGAGTGTCAGAATACAGATCGAAATACCACCAACCTGGGATCCACTGCACAGCAGGGGCGATGTACGCTGATATATTACCTTTTCCCCTTTCCTGGTATCTCCCAAGAGCATGCCAATATACTACTCAAGCAAGAAACACCAGTTAGGGGAAAGGGACAAAAGAAACAAAACCAACAGAAGACGCAACAGTGTTGATTACACGTCAGGAGGACCTTCCTGGTCGGATATGCTTCACTTCTAGCCTCTCTACCCAGAATGCTTAGCCTCGTGAGACCTGCAGTAAAACAAGAGAGGGAGAGAGGGTGATTCCAATGTACACAGTAAACACTATGCAAATCTACTGTAGGGTGAGTGTGCATGCACTTATGATTAGACACTGCCGCTTTCACACCACATATAAAGATCATTCAGATTTGTGGGTAACAAGACACTCCTGTGTCTATGAAAGATTAGAAACTGTCCTCTTAATTACAAATTTGAGCATAGTCTCCCACCTGGCCAAGAAACCAAGGAATCATTAAACTCACGAAAAGTAAGTATACGCCAAGTACTTATCTGAGTGGTGCTCTCCAGATAAACCCTAGATAACTAGCACATCTGCGCTAGTCTGCTTAAGAAACGAGGAAATAGTGTCTCAACAGATAAGTGTTTCAAAAGCAAAAAATAAAGTACGTTGCAAAGCGCTCCTGCTCTCCTGAGCGTAAAAACTGGAAAAAAAGATTCGAAATTGCAACACTGTTTCCTTTCTTATTCCCAATGAAGCGCTCCAGCGCGGGAAACGAAGAAAGGCGAAGACGTTCTCCTGAGCGTAAAAACTGGAAACAAAGAATCAAAATTGCAACACTGTTTCCTTTCTTGTTCCCAACGATGCGCTCCAGCGCGGGAAATGAAGAAAGGCGAAGACGCTCTCCTGAGCATGAAATTACTGAAAACGAGGATTCTGCTCCGCTCTGAATCGGAGCCACAGCTTTGACGAATAATCAGAGCAGCCAAGCTCTGTCCTCCAACTCGGATTGTCAAGCACTGGACAGTTCAAGTTTGGAGGTATTTAAACCCTGGCAACCGGATCTGATTACTGGTCCCTCCTCCACAGGTATTCTGGGTGATGTAGTCCATGAACTGCACACCTAACACAACCATGTAACCACATTCATACCTAAAGGAGGTGGTGTTTGTTCTTGCTGCCTACCAGAGTCATGACAGAACCCCCTCTCAAGGACCGACTCCCCGGCGGTCTACCTGGCTTTGTGGGATTTTGAAGGTGGAATTGTCTTAGGAACCCCGGGCAACTAAGGTTACGTCTGGGTTCCCATGTTCTATCTTCAGGTCCATAGCCCTTCCAATCTATCAGATAGTGTACCTGTCCTCTAACTAGTTTGGAATCCAATATGCGTTTGACCTCGTATTCCTTATCCCCGTCTATGTCTATGGGTGAAGGCTGTGCTGCTAACCTGGTTTGCAAAGGGCAGGATCGCAATAAGGAGATGTGAAACACTGGATGAATGTGCCAAGAAGAAGGGAGAGCTAATCTTATGGCTACAGGGTTAATGATTTTTTCTACTAGATAGGGGCTGATGAACTTGGGTTTCAATCTAGTATTCCCTTTCATCTTGAGGTGTCTTGTGTTAAGCCAAACCTTGTCCCCCACCTTGTTTACTGGTTCGGCCGAACGTTTCTTGTCTGCCTGGTATTTGTCTGACCTCTGGGCCTTACCCAACTGCATTTTAGCGTCTTGCATCACCTGTCTGAAATGAGCATGGTGTTCTTGTATAGATGGGTGTTTGGATTTGATGGGCCATTCGAAGGGTAACATATTTGGATGATGCCCCGTTAAGCAAAAGAAAGGGGAGCAACCTAGAGTAGAATGTTCAGCATTGTTGTAGGCAAACTCAGCCATCCATAACAACGTGCTCCACTCTGCCTCATGCTGCAGGGTAAAGCATCTTAGGTACTGCTCTAGTGTTTGATTGATTGATTCTTTCAGTTTTCCCATACGTTTGGGGATGGTAACTTGTTGAAAGACGAGCATCCACCTTCATCACATCGCATAGGGCATTCCAGAAGCGTGAGGTCAATTGAGAGCCCCTATCAGTGATGAGGACTGCGGGTATGCCATGAGCATGCACTATATGTTGCAGAAATGTTTGAGCTAATTCCAAGGAGGTTGGCAGTTTCGGCATAGAAATGAAGTGACCCATCTTGGTTAGGTGGTCGACAACAGTTTGACCGTGGCTGGGAGGCATATCAACAATGAAGTCCATAGAGACTGTGTGCCACGGAGCCGGAGGGATGGGTATGGGTCGCAACAACCCACTGTAGTGCTTTGCTCTGAGCGCAAACGGCGCACTCCGAAATGTACTTAGTGGTATCAGCCTGCAATGAAGGCCACCAGAAATGCCTCTTCGTAGCTTGTATGGTTTTGCGTATACCCAAGTGGCCTCCCAATGTTGAGTCATGTATCCACTGTAGTACCTGTGTCTGTAGGAGCCCTTCCGGAATGTATAACTTCTTATCCTGGTATAGTAAATTGTTATCCGCAGTACGGTGTTCAGAATCGGTAAGTAGCCACTCCGGTTGATCCACTTCAGCCGTCTCTTTTCGCACTTCCTCCAGGAAGTCCTTTGTGGTTACCAGAGCAAGATCTAATTCAGGAAAGGCAGCCTTTGGTAAGATGCTGGGTGGTTCATCAGAGGTCTCTTGACTGTCTTCTATCTCGTGACTAGGCCTAGACAATGCATCCGCTTTTCCGTTTTGTGGTCCAGGTCTATACTTGATTATAAAGTCATAGTCGGAAAAGAAAAGAGACCAGTGAAGTTGTCTAGGGGTCAATGCTCGTGCTGTCTTGAAAAAGAGCAGGTTCCGGTGGTCCGTGTAGATCTCAATTGTGTGTTGAGCCCCTAACAAGTAATGCCTCCATTCTTCGCACACTCTCTGTATGGCCAAGAGTTCTTTGTCCGTTATGCTGTAGTTCAACTCACAGGGGGTTAATTTCTTGGAAAAATACGCTACGGGATGTAGCTGTCCAGTGTCCGGATGTCTCTGGGATAAGACCCCTCCTATTGCGTCTGTGATGCGTCCGTCTCTACCACAAAAGGAATAGTCACATCTGGATGTCTTAACACAGGGGCTTGCGTGAAACATCTTTTCAGCTCTAGGAATGCTTGATTTGCAGCATCGTTCCACTCAAACCGAACTCCTTTTCGTAACAGCTGTGTTATAGGTTGTATGATCTTGGAAAAATCCTTTAAAAATCTCCGGTAGAAATTGGCAAAGCCAAGGAAACTCTGCAATGCCTGTATGTTAGCAGGAGCTTCCCATTGTGTGATTGCTTGTATCTTTTTAGTATCCATACATAATCCGCCTGTACCAATGATGTAACCCAAGAACTCAACTTCTGAGGCGTGAAATAAGCATTTCTCCAATTTGGCAAAGAGAGTATACCTTTGTAGGCGTTCCAACACTGCCTTCACATGAGAGACATGTTCTTCCATGGTAGTGGAGTAAATCAGAATGTCGTCGATATAGACAATACATGACACATCCAATAACCCCCTTAACACTACGTCCATGAAGTATTGAAATGCGGCGGGCGCATTGCACAATCCGAAAGGCATCACCTGGTACTCGTAGAGTCCGAATTTCGTTCGGAACGCTGTTTTCCATTCGTCACCCTTCTTTACTCGTACGAGGTGATATGCTCCTCGAAGGTCCAATTTGGTGAACACTTTGGCTCCTTTCAATTGATCCAACAAGACAGGAATCAAAGGGATTGGGTATCTGTTCTTTATGGTAACTCTATTGATCGCTCCAAAGTCAATACAGGCTCTCAATCCGCCCTCCTTCTTCGGTATGAAGAATAGAGGGGAGGAGGCTGGAGACGATGAAGGCCGTATGAAGCTGGAAGCCAGCAGTTCCTCTAGGTATCGGTGAAGGTAGGTGGTCTCTGTTTCGGTGAGTGCATAAATTCTGCTACACGGAATGGAGGCACCGGGCACCAAATCAATTCTCCAATCATAATCCCGATGGGGAGGTAACCTTCCTGCTTCTTTTAGACTGAACACATCATAGTATCTTTCATACACTTCGGGCAAAGTAGTGACACAGCACAATGCCTTATCAATGCTTCCTATGGATAAGAGACCAGCAGGCGTTTCCTTTATATTGTAATGGAATGCTCTCTCCTTGGTACAATGTTCCTTGCAATATGCTGAATTCATGGAGACCGTTCTGGCTGCCCACTTTACAGATGGATCATGATGAGTCAACCAAGGCATACCCAGTATGTGTTTGAAATGAGGAGCATCGATTAAATCGAATTGTATGTTTTCAAAATGGTCATCCCCCATTTGCGTCCGTACCTGTCGTGTATGGTACCGTACCGGTCCGGAAGTCAGGGCGGTGCCATCCACTGCTTTAACAGGTTCTGGAATCTACTTCCTGATGCAAGGAACACCTATTTCTTTGGCATATTCTTGGTCCATGAAATTGCCAATGGCCCCTTAATCCAACAAGGCATGGATGACCACTTGCACACTCGTGTGTAACCACAATGTTACACATACATTCATGTGAGCTACTGAAGACTGAACGGTATTAGCCACCGCCGAAGAGACCTCAATTTCCTTCCGCCTCAAACAAGGGATATCCATCATGCTTGAGTCCTTCAGTTTTCCGACGGCGCGGTGGTAGTATGTACCACTGGTATTCTCCGTTGACTCAAGGGGGTTTTTTCACCAGATTTACCCCTAGACTTACAGTCCTTTAGAAAGTGTCCAGGCTTGCCGCAATACAAGCATAATCTTTGTATACGCCTCTTTTCTCTTTCTTCTTGTGAGAGAGGCCCCCTTATTCCGTTGACCTGCAAAGGTTCTGTCCCATCATACAGGGGAAGACATTCTTCTGGTTTGAAACGAGGCGCATAGTATTTAGCCTCGGTTCTCGACTTATCTCCCTTACGTTCCTGGAGACGATGATCTAACTGCACAGTGAGGTCTATTAATTTGTTGCAGCTCTGTGGCAAATGCACAACTTGTGCTAAGACATTCTTTAATTCGCCTCTCAATCCTTGATAGAACAAGGAAGTTCTTTTTTCCATGGGCCAATCTGTCTCTATAAGAAGTCTGTTGAAGGTAGTGATGTATGAGATCAAGCCTTGTGAACCCTGTTTTAAGGAGATAAGCTCTCTGTCCAGTGATAACAAGTGTGCCTTCCTGTCGAAATGTTTTCTCATTTCCATACAAAAATCGGAGAAGTTATACAAAACAGGATCATCTTTCTCTATAAGGGGTATGGTCCAACTAGAAGCGTTACCCCGAAGATATGACATTACAAAAGCAGTTTTTGTTTGATCAGTAGGGAACACCGTAAGTTTACACATAAAATGTAGCCTGCACTGGCTAAGAAATATCCCAATTTTCTTAGGATCCCCGAAGAATCGTTCGGGAGGGGCTAATGGTAACTGTGATGGTTGAATCACCTGAATAGAAGTGGGTCCTGACTGGGATGCGTTGTTATAAGAGGTGGCAAAGTGCCCTGACCCAGGAACCCCCCCCTCCTTGAGCCTGTCCTGAGAACCTAGTGTCTTCCTCGTGTGTGTGTGTGTAGGGGAGGAGGTAGCGTCCAATCTTTTATATAAGACCCTCCTCTATTAGGGGTAGAACTCTTGCGGGATAACCCTGCTATTTCTCTTCTTACTGTTCCCATCTCATTCCTCAATTCCAAGTTCTCATTACGGAATGCATCGACCTCCATTCTCAAGGTGGTCAGAGTTTCTAACACTGAAGTGAGGACTGTGTTGGTATCCATCGCCCAGGCCGTAAGTATACGTGGGCTTGACAATCTGTCAGAATACAGATCGAAATACCACCAACCTGGGATCCACTGCACAGCAGGGGCGATGTACGCTGATATATTACTTTTCCCCTTTCCTGGTATCGCCCAAGAG
Organism: Calotriton arnoldi; assembly: GCA_963921515.1. Classification (NCBI taxonomy): domain Eukaryota; kingdom Metazoa; phylum Chordata; class Amphibia; order Caudata; family Salamandridae; genus Calotriton; species Calotriton arnoldi. The sequence goes on along the minus strand of CAWUFW010002266.1, from coordinate 1,898,697 downwards.
TACGCCAATATACTACTCAAGCAAGAAACACCAGTTAGGGGAAAGGGAAAAAAGGGACAAAAGAAACAAAACCAACAGAAGACGCAGCAGTGTTGATTACACGTCAGGAGGACCTTCCTGGTGGGATATGCTTCACTTCTAGCCTCTCTACCCAAAATGCTTAGCCTCATGAGACCTGCAGTAAAAAAAGAGAGGGAGAGAGGGTGATTCCAATGTGCACAGTAAACACTTTGCAAATCTACTGTAGGGTGAGTGAGCATGCACTTACGATTAGACACTGCCGCTTTCACACCACATATAAAGATCATTCAGATTTGTGGGTAACAAGACACTCCTGTGTCGAGGAAAGAATAGAAACTGTCCTCTTAATTACAAATTTGAGCATAGTCTCCCACCTGGCCAAGAAACCAAGGAATCATTAAACTCACGGAAAGTAAGTATACGCCAAGTACTTATCTGAGTGGTGCTCTCCAGATAAACCCCAGATAACTAGCACATCCACGCTAGTCTGCTTAAGAAACTAGGAAATAGTGTCCCAACAGATAAGTGTTTCAAAAGCAAAAAATAAAGTATGTCACAAAGCGCTCCTGCGCTGTAGAAGCCCAGGCCAAAACACTGTGTACCACAAAGCGCTCCTGCGCGGAAACTAACAGTTGACAAAAAATAACCCAGGAGAATAAATGAGCAACAAATGTATCCTTTCCTGTTCCCATAAAAGCGCTCCAGCGCGGGAACTAGGAAAGGCGAAGACGCTCGCCCGAGCGTAAAAACTGGAAACAAAGAATCGAAATTGCAACACTGTTTCCTTTCTTATTCCCAATGAAGCGCTCCAGTGCGGGAAACAAAAATAGGGGAAGACGCTCTCCTGAGCGTAAAAACTGGAAACAAAGACTCCACGACGCAGGGATTCTAGACAAGGCCCTCGACTGGATCTGCTCCTTCCTCTCCGGCAGAACGCAGCGGGTCAGACTCCCCCCTTTCCTCTCGGACCCTACACCAACCACCTGCGGAGTCCCCCAGGGGTCATCCCTCAGCCCTACGCTCTTCAACGTCTACATGGCTCCGCTCGCCCCCATCGTCAGAACCTACGGCCTCAACATTGTGTCATACGGAGATGACACCCAACTCATCCTCTCCCTATCCAACGAACCCAACACCGCCAGACACAATTTTCGAGAAGGCATGGAAGCCGTCACAAATTGGATGAAAAATAGCTGCCTTCAACTAAACACCAACAAAACAGAAGTACTCATTATGTGCCCACACCCCGACGCCTGGAACGACACCTGGTGGCCCCCTGCCCTCGGAAGTCCGCCCACCCCAACGGACCACGCACGCAACCTGGGAATCATCCTGGAGTCCGAACTCAAAATGGACCACCAGATTAACGACGTCTCGTCCTCCTGCTTCCACACCCTCCGCCTCCTACGCAAGACCTTCAAATGGATCCCCCTCGATCACAGAAAGACCGTCACTCACGCCCTGGTCACCAGCAGACTCGACTACGGCAACGCACTCTACGCCGGAATAAACAAAAACCTCACACGCAAGCTACAGAACATCCAGAACGCCGCCGCAAGACTGGTCCTCAACCTGCCAAGACATTGCCACATCTCCCAGCACCTGCGCACACTCCACTGGCTCCCCATCGAAGCTAGAGTCACCTTCAAGATGCTCACCCATGCTCACAAGGCCCTCCACGACACCGGACCAGCATACCTGAACAGCCGACTCAAATTCCACGCACCCCAAAGGACCCTACGATGAGCCCAGCTCTCCTAAGCCGTGGTCCCCCGCACCAGAAAGACCAGATCAGGTGGCCGCTCCTTCTCCTTCCTCGCGGCCAGAGCCTGGAACGCCCTCCCTCTCCACCTCAGACAGACAACATCTCTCCCCGTCTTCACAAGAAACCTCAAAACCTGGCTCTTCGACAGACCCCTCCTTGATGGACTGGAACCTGCGAAACCCCCCTCCCCCAGTGCCATGAGACCCTCACGGGTGAGTAGTAGCGCTTAACAAGCGCGTGATTGATTAACAAACGCGTGATTGAATTGCAACACTGTTTCCTTTCTTGTTCCCAACGAAGCGCTCCAGCGCGGGAAACGAAGAAAGGCGAAGACGCTCTCCTGAGCGTGAAATTACTGAAAACAAGGATTCTGCTCCTCTCTGAATCGAAGCCACAGCTTTGACGAATAACCAGTGCAGCCAAGCTCTGTCCTCCAACTCAGTTTGTCAAGCACTGGACAGTTCGAGTTCGGAGGTATTTAAACCCTGGCAACCGGATCTGATTACTGGTCCCTACTCCACAGGTATTCTGGCAGATGTAGTCCATGAACTGCACACCTAACACAACCATGTAACCACATTCATACCTAAAGGAGGTGGTGTTTGTTCTTGCTGCCTACCAGAGTCATGACAGTGAGCGGTTGTGAGTGTCTGAGCATGTCTGTGAATGGGTGCATGAGTGTCTGAGGGGGTCTATGAGTGCCTGTGAGAGTGTCTGAGTAGGTCTGTGAGTGGGAGTGTGAGTGTCTGATTCTTTTTCTGCTAGCTTCTTCCCTCTCCTGCCCACTGTAAGTGTACTTACAGTTTGCTCTCACTTTTCAGGAGCTGTCAAAGCTCCCGCCAAGCGACATCAAACTACTATGTTCGGAGGGTGGGCACCTCGGGACACAGGGAGCCGACCCAGGGGGTAGTGATCCCCAGGGCCATTGATGGCTCTAGGAGGGGGGCCATGTGGCCCCCCTCCTTTGTTTATGTAGGGCCAGAAAACAGCCCTGGAGGGGGCCGCGCAGCCCACCTCTCAATTAAAATTTGCCCATGCCCTGGGGAGATGGTGGTCCCTGGGGCTGAATATGGCACCTCCTTCCCCATAATATATGTGTTATTATGCCCCCGGAACCTGGTCTACCCAGGGGCTCAAAAACAAACAGGAGACCGTGCTTGTTCTTTTAAAAAACTTTTGTGGGGATTCAGGGATCCCCACAATTTGCGCGCCAAATTTGGTTTTTTTTAATGCTTTTTGGCCCTGCTTGCTTTTTTCTTTTGGAAAATTCCTTAGAGGAAATGTGTTTTAGGAAGTCCCCCCCCTTTTTTTTGCTCGATGAATCACCCCGAAACTTCCCAGGGAGGAGCTGAGGTAAATGAACCTTTTATTGGATAGTTTCATGAAGATTTGTCAAACAGACCAAAGTTATTAGCCAACAAAATATGCTCTTCTCTTGGTAACTAGGGACAAACGATAACTACTTAGTGGTGACCTCTACTGTGTAATATATGTGTGTTACTTAGTGGTGACCTCTGCTGTGTAATATATGTGTGTGTGTGTATATATATATATATATATGTTTGGTGAAGATTTAAGATTTGACAAACAGTGTCAAAGTTATTAGCAAACCAAAAAATCAATTTTCTATGGAAACACAGTCCTAACGTCATATCTACAAGTACACAGCGACGACTGCCACTGTGTTTTATGTGTGTGTCTGTGTGTTTGTGTATATGTGTGTGTAAAAAATTACAATATCAATAGTGCATCATTCATTGTAAATGCTCCACATATATATAGGCAATTTGATAGTCATTACAGATCATAAATCATATTTGCAGCGTTGTCCAGTGCCCTAAAGCACAGATCCAGCATGTGTAAGTTATGGAGGGAAGGACAAGAGTGAAAGAAAAAGAGCATGAGGGAGAAAATATGTGATGAAAAATCAGCACAAATTGTTTCTGGAAGTCACGCATCTCTGAGCTCTGATCAAAAATAATGCCACATCTGCCTCACAGACAAACAAGCTTAGCCAACATAAGGAAGGAACAGCTGCAGTCATGCTTAGCAGAGAAATAAGCATTCAATCTATTATAGCAGTTTGCTTTGCTGTTTTTGAACTGCAGTGCTAGTGTCTAAAACAAAGACAAGGCTTTTCGAAGTGAAAGGGTTTTACCCCATAATCATGTGTTAGAAAAACAGTAGAAGCCATTTCCAAATGAATATAAGAGAGGGAGAGAGAGAAAGAGAGAGAGTGTGAACATACATACGTGTGTGTGTGGGTGGTAGTGTGTGCGTGGGTGGTAGTGGGTGGTAGTGTGTGTGTGTGGGTGTATTTCCATTCCATAGTTAGTGCAGAGCAGATCAAGTTGCTGAGTTCCAAAGTGGTGAGTATTGTTAGCATAAATCTCTTATGCATGATTTCCATCCTCTTCATCATGAATCGTTTTCCTTCTTAATGCAAAAAATCTTTTTTTACTGTTTCCCCTTTTCTGCTTCTCCAAATTACATTCTACGCAAGTGCTCTGTTTATCTTTGGAGACTTATATGCATTATGTAAAAACAAAAATAACGAATTACCCTTGTATTAAGTAGAGGAACAGTTGATCATTGGAAGCCAAAATTAGGTATTTTATAAAGGTGGAGTACCTCAGTGAAATATTTGTGAGCGTGTTCATGCAGTCTGCTTTCCTTGTGTAGAGATCTGGCATATGCTCTTACTTTGTCGATGCTGCAATTTCAGAACAGGAGTGTTGTGGTAGCAACTTCATAGACACCAAATCAGCTGACCAGGTCTCAATGATGGCCCTATGTGGTTTATTTATTGGTTGGGAACGCCACATTCATCTCCCTGAAGCAATCCAGACAGGCCGAAAGGGATCGTCTAGGTTAGTGGTTTTTAACCTTTTGACTTCTGTGAACCCCTACGTATTCATTACTGTAACCCGGGAACTCCCACTGAATCAGTGTTGAAATCCAGGGGCCTCCACTGAGTCATTAATGAAAGGTGGGGACCCAGTGTAAGCATTTTCGATGTTTTGAACCTCAAAACAACACACACTACAGAAACAAATATTGATCAAGCAAACACACAAATGCTGAAATATTTAATTTAATTCACAAACAAACATAACAAAAAAATCTAAATTTTACATTTTAGGAGGAAGGTTGGAGCTTTTCTAAATTCAAATGAGCAAACTCATCATCCACACTATATTCTGGTTGATGCATTTGTACTGCTCCTGAAATTAATCCTAGGATACCAACTTAATTTTTAGCTCCAATTTCAAATTCCTTCACACTTACAGAACACTTCAAAATGTTTAATTTTGGTTTTTTATGTATTTACACTTTATTAATGTTTTAACATCATTTAATTTTCTAAACAGTCCCAGCCCCCCTTAGAATGCTTTGCGGACCTCCGTGGGACCCCAGACCACAGGTTAAGAAACACTGGACTCGGTTAAACAGATAATCCAGTTTGATTGGGGCAGTAAGGGAAGCGACCTCAACAGGAGGCATAGATCGTACATGGTGTTTTAGTGATGGTACTACCTTGAAAGTGAAAAGATGGGTCTTATTTGAACAAGGCTCCTAAAATGAGGATGTATGGGTGTGCAGATCTCAGGGTTGATTCCCAGTCAAAAGGTAATCGTTAATGCAGTGAAATTAGCAGGGCCAACAAGACATCCTACATCTTTGATAAATTGTGGCGTGCTGGCTTGGTTGCTTGCCAAACCATGGCTGCTGTCATTTGACCGTCATTGGTCACAATGGAGTAAAACATGGATGCTATGCACTAGAAAGGATATATCTAGTTAAGTTATTTGCATAGACATCCTGTTGCAAACAATCACAAAGTGTGTATGAAATATGAATGGAAGACAGTCATATGACCCCAAGCTGACAGGCTTAAAAGCATGGTGTGCCACTCTATCACATCACATTTTATGACATCTTCATTGTTTTGTGAGAAATAGTTTCCATGTTGAATTTTCCTCACAAAAACACGTATCATGTCACTCTTACATCACTGATTTGTGTTTTCTAAATAACATATTTTAAAAAAGAGCGATTAGGTGACTGCATACAGGTAATGAGCCTAAAACTACCTTCCACAGAGACCCTACTTCAGATTGAGGAAACTGAGGGATGGGGTAGAGCTTTCTTCGTTCAACTCTCCATCCTCTTGAATATGTTGCTGTAGGAGCTCATACTCAGTGGCGTACCGCAAAACGAGGCCTCCCCTGCAAAATGTGATGAGGGTCCCAGGAGTCTCCCCTGTCTCACATTAATTGGCCTTGGGCTGAATGGGGCCCCCCCTGAAGGATTGGGGCACCCATGTGCCGCAGGGGCCTCTGTTACGCCCTTGCACATTCTAATCCAACACCGCTTGAAATGTTTAAACACTCTACACCTAGCCATGGAACTTGGAAATGAAGCATGGGCCATTAGACACACTCGGCATACTCCAAACAGTGCTGCAATGTCTTTGTGCTGTCGGTGAGCCTAAAAACACATAAAACTACAACACAACATAATATGTGCTTCACATTAATTTCACGTGAAACTATAATGCTGCGTCTTTGATGGAATAGTTGAGGTAAAATTGCCTGTGCTTCTTCCAAGTCTCAGACCTGGGTTAACATGTTTCTCCTAGCTCCTCTCACTGACATGATGAAAAAGATCAATCTGGACTCCATCAATGAGTTTTCAACTTCCTCTGAACTGGTTGAAAGATTTTTTAACTTCCTCTGAATGTACTGAATGCTGTAAGCCATCCCTGGTAAAGTTTAAGACAACACTCTCCAGCCTACTCAAACTGGGGCAAAGGTAGCCATCCATTTTGTTGCAGGGGGGCTTCTGGAATGTAAGTCACATCCGTCAGCAGCTTCATTTTTTAGCCCGTTCACAGACTTTGAGTTGAGATGAGATGCAGCATGAAGTGAGTGTGATCATGGTGCTTAAGAACCTTCAGTAATTCTGTTCCCCGTGACTACACCAGGCCAGGACCATCAAAAGTTTCTTTTGTCCCTGGCAAGAGAAAGACTTTCTTCAAGGAGCACCCGCAACTACCTCCGTTCTCTATAGAGAGAGTCAACCTCAGACGGTGTGTTTGCTTCTAAGCAGTGCAATGAGGACCACAATGGAGACTTCATTGTCATTGCACAACATAGAATAGTATGCAATTGAATGCAAAAATAACGTATTTCTGCTTTGATTGAGACCTGCCATGCTCTACATGCCACTAATCCATACTTTCAAGATTAAAGCAATTTATTTAATAGACTTTTTAGGCTCCTAATAGGTTCCCTTCATTGAACACACAAAACATACACTCACTATCATATATGTCATACTGACTAAGGGTTTGAACCCAGTAGAAATAACTTTTTAAAACGGGACAAATGTAGGATTGCAGAAAAATGAGAAGTGATGGAATTCAACTGTGGGGAGGTGGAGTGGATTTTCCTCGACCTATATAGAAATTTCTATGCATAGATTTCCTGAGGCCACATTATACAATGTTTCCTGGGGGTGAAATGGGCGTGCGTGCCCTAATTGTGTACCCCTAGGGCACAGTGGTATTACAGAGGGGGCCGCAGATGCTTGTGCGGGCCCCTTCTGTCATACTGATAGCGCTGGCACACGTTGTGCCAGTGCTATCATAAAGAGGGCATTCCCGGGCTGTCGCTCCATGCAAATGAGGTAATCACCTTGTCTTTGCGCCCGAGCTGTATTATGGACACAGGCGCAGAGGCAAACATGCCCTTAGGAAGCACACTGAAAATGCGCCACAAAGAGGTGGTACACTGAAAGTGCTCCTCCTAAAGGCAGCCCTCTTGGGGGAGAAAGGCTGCTTCTGTTGTTCTGTGGAGGTGTCACATCATGGAATGAGCATCTGCTGTGAAGAACCTTCAAACAATTAGCTGGAAACCTGCCCTCTGCAGGGGTTTTCAATTAATTGTGTGCACCCCGTGTGACATCGGCTCCTCACCAGGTGACCGCATGAAGGCAGCTGATATCATGTCAAACATGGTGGCACCATGGGACTTGAAAGGACTGCAAAGGAGGGATAGATTTGGCTTGAACTTGTGTTCAGTGTTATGTTGTATTTGGCATGTGGTAGTTCTGGGGAAATTGTCTCTTGGATGTGCAGGGAAGCGATGAGTATGGAGAATGCAGGTGGAGGCATATTGTATTAGTTCTGGACAGCATTATATTATGCGCAAGAGGAGTGTGGATGAAGTATAGCATGCTGTGTGATTTTGGATGTCACTTGAGGCATTTGAGAATGGTGACACAAGTCTTCAGCAGTTCCCATTGGTTTCCTTTGATTGGAGTTTTTGCCTGGCAGGCATCACTGCCATGGGAGTTTTTGTGAATGGCTACAATCAGACTTGAGAGTAAACGTGCATTGAAAATTACGCAAAGACATTTCAGAGATAGGGATCTAATTGTGAGCTCAGCCATGTGGTCAGAACTGCAGGTGGGTGGTGCACATGCAAATTTAGAACTTGGCCATGTGTCTACCTTGCTGATAGAGGCAATCTCATTTGCTTCTGAGAAGAGTGTTGAACCTTCTGGGCGCTTATGCTTGTCGAGCATGTGAGGCATTTGTGATTGAGTATGTCTCAAGTGGAGCGATTGGCCCTTTGTTTGTACTGAGCATGTCAAGCTTAAGCCAGAAGCAGCAGCAGAGGAAGCATGGTACTCTTTGCTTCATTGAAAGAAGTCTTTTACTTATCCAGCTACTGCAGACTTTGTCGTTTCTTTACTTGTGGTCTGCAGTTAAGAAAAAGGAAGGAACGTTTTTGTGTGACTTAAAAATCCTATTCACTTTGATTTCATGAAATATAATGCTGCTGGGACTTTATGAGTGCTGTGTGGTGTTTTCTTGTGCAACGCGTGAGCATGGTTTGCTCTTCTGTATCAGCATGTTAATGTGCCTAGTGCGTGCAGATCAAGTAATTAGCAGAGGCTTAGTGATCTTTAGACATCTTAAGGCCTGATTTAGAGTTTAGTGGAAGGGTTACTCTGTCACGAACATGAGGGATAGCCTGTTCTCCTTATAAGTCCATTATATCCTATGGCACTTGTAATACAGCGGACTGAATATCTGTCACGTTTGTGATGCATTAACCTGTCCGACAAACCCTAAATCAGGCCCCTAGAAAGTTAAGTTTATCTCATCTGTGTCAATGATTGAGTCCATGTACAAAGTAATGTTTCTAGTTACTCATTATATTAAATTTACAACTTTGAAGCACTGATGCAAATAAAAGTAAGAAACACCTGTAAAAAAACTGTGTTTTAATTTGTATTGTACATAGTGAGAGAGCGCTTGTGTGGATGCTGCATGCATGTTGTGAATATTGTGTTTTACAAGATACCATCATTTACAATTGTCTCTAGGACAGTGAGTGGTGTATGTGCAGAGAATGAGAGTTGATTTTGTAATTTGCACAGTTTGTGGGTTTCCTGCAACATGTGAGTTCCTTCAAAGGTCTGGGGTTAGCCAAGACATTTTGATATTGCTAAAATTATATGTATAACATAGCCAAACCTCTTCATCCACTGTGTCATTCACATTTTTCTTCCACATACTACAGCATACTGAAAGGGTTACTTTTTAGCCCACTTCAAGCCTTGGCTCACTTCATTGTGAGTGCCTGGATTCTGCCCTTTTAAAAGGAGCACATGCAGAAATAAAATAGTTCCCCTGAGTGTTAGTGACTACTGTGGGAATGCGTACTTTTTGAGACAAAACATATTTTTGCTTTTAGCCAGTCAAGTTTTGAATAAAGCATGACATGACAAAATAATCATTGACAAAACCAAAAGTTGCACAGCCTATGACAGATGTATTGGCTTTTGCGATGCTCCTTTGTGGTTAGTATGGTTCGTATGGTTAGTGTCATATGGGCAAAATGTATATATTGTAAAATATTCTGGGAGTTAGGCCCTGATTACGACTTTGGCAGTCTGGAAGCGGGTCACCACGCCAGCGCGCCTCTCCCAGACTTGCACTTTTTTACACATCTTGACTGTTTTGGATAAAGACTGGATTGCTTGGTCGGTTATATTCAGATTACTTGATTAAATAGAGGTTCATTGCAATCTAGGAATTATTCCCTGAAAGTCCCGAAATGCATTGGGTTGTGTAAATAACGACGTCGAAAAATGACATAATGAAGAATATAAGTCATATAGTGTGATGGATTAACCCTATACAATTGATGAATCAATATCAATAAATGAAGATTGTATCAATTATCCTTGACTGTATTGTTTTGATATGTACTTGCTTGCTCTGAAGTAGCTCACACAGCGATAACCGCTCTACGGTGTGCAAGATGGGGACGTTTCTCCCTTCGAGAAAAGACGCATTCTGGCTTGATATACACGCCTTTGATCAGTCGGCGATACCCACTTGCACCCAAGAAATTGTTCACAAGGATACTTATTGTTCAACTTCTTTACACCTTTAGGAGTGCGATTGTCTCTTTTCTCGTTCAGTGGATGCATTTTAGTGCCAGGTGTGGGAATGACCAGAGTGGTGCTCTTGCCTTGTCTTAGGTCTCTCCACCTGAGGGTGTAATGCAGGAAAAGGAGTAAGAGATATGGCATATGAGAGAGAGCTATTAGCATAGCCCTCTCAATTCCACCGCCTTCCCAGGCTGCAATTACCCTCTTCTGATGAAAGAGATCAGCTGGTACACCGCTGCAGATTTACTTTCATATTCTGTTTGGTTTTACATCAGTCTGCTCCTTTTCTTTATGTGAATGACTCACACCATTAACCTGCCTGCAATATTCATCTGGTCACTTTAAAATAGACTTCTCCAAAGGTGTTTGCCGTTGGCAGAATGAAGGAGTGGGCGCTAGGGATTGTGATGAATAATTAAGACTAATGGTGTAAGGAAGTGTTTGAAATATTTCTTTTTGAGGTGAACATCGGGAAGTCTGCTGCTCGGCTGCTTGATCCTTCACAAGCCTAGCCTTCGGTGGTCTCACCTGGAGAGCTGTAATTCCGGTGCTCCGACAGCGCAGTAGTTCTGCTGCCCGTGGACAGAAATGAAAGCTCAGAAGAGGAGGGATAATACCGGTTTCAGAAGACATTGTGCACACTTCCACTCAGTATTTCTCCTGCAAAATCACATTTTCCAAAGGACACCAATTTAGCGGCGAAATCAAGCCAGCACCTGTCGCAGCTTCTGTTGCTGGCGCGTGACATTAAGCTGGGTTGGAATAGACTCCCTGTGAACACGAGCAAAAGGTCCTTCCGCCAGCTGCTGCCGCACAAAACCCAGCGCGTGCCACGGCGGCGCCTGCCGTTTTAAAAGTGGCGGCAACCTAGGATTAAAGGAATGGGACTGGAATGCCGGCATGGTATTTGCACCACATGTTAGTCGGCTGCCAATGCCATTTCTGCAGGAAGCTTTTATCTACAGTCTCTTTGTAAGAACCTAAGCATAACTCAACTTGGTTCCCTTAAACTGGCATTTTTTACATACCTACCATTTGGAGCACTTTACACAAAAATCTTGAACCCCACACTAGTTTGACTGTCGATTGTAGGAGCAGGAGCAGAAGGTCTGATATGAGAAAGGGATTAACATGTTTTATCCTCTCCCTCCTCTTGCAGTCAGAGGACTGGGTACCCAGCTGTGCTCACTGGCAAAGGAGGGGGCGCGAGCCTGTCACCACCAGCTGCTGCTTTCTTACTGATAGCGTTAGACATTAATAGGTGCAAGAAAATTAGTCAAGGCCACATTTTCTTTAATATATTTAAAGTTTGCTAATAACAATGTGCAGCAAAGTAAAAACACGATGCAGCAGCATTAATTCTTTTTTTTTTTTTTTTTATTTTTTATTGAAGTCCAGATAACAAACATTTTAAAATCCATCAATACATCCATAATAAGATATTAAAAATACAAGATCAATAAATAGCACCAATATATACTGAAAAGTTATGAACAATGAGAGGACAACGATAAATCTTTAAATTAAGCCTGTAAGCAAGCATAAAGCAATATCCACTCCCAGACATCAATATAATCACCCAATTTTAATCAAAATAAGATGCCCAGATTTTTTCAAATTTCTTAAGCCCTTCAACTCGTAAAGCATAAGTTTGTTCACTCTTTTTAACTGATTTCATCTTTCGAGCCCATTCATAGACAGAGGGTATGAGATCTGTACGCCATTTTTGCAACAAAAGTGATCTGGCTACCGCCATTGCAATGTATAAAAATTTAACAAGCCTATCAGGCAGAAGAAGGTCTGGATCAAAACCTAAAATTATTAAACGATTATTCAATCCTAACACAATACTACATTCACATTCCAAATAAGAAAAAATATTTTTCCAAAACCTCTGAATCATAGGACATTGCAAAATAATGTGTGACCAGTTGGCAGTAGAATGGCTAATACAACGAAAACACTGTGGCGATTGATTGACATAAATCTTAGAAAGGAAAAGAGGAGTTCGATAAAGTTGCCACTTACTGAAAAACAACATCCTTCGCCAATTCGCTCCTCTTAACGTACTAAAATTAAGTTTATTAATTGCTAACCACATACTGACTGAGATTTCTACTTCTTCATGTTTCATCCATTTTGCAATTGCCTTACTCCCAAGATCAACACCTTTAACTAAAGCTAAACGTTTTTTCCATTCCCCAGGTTTTTTAACAACCGTATCCTCTAAGAGTTCATGGACTATATGATGTTGATTACAAATTTGGGTTAAATCTAATTCATTAAGGAATTTACTAAAAATACTATATGACTGTAGAAGAAGAAAATCGTTAATGATCAGTTGTGACATTTCCGCCATACTCAACCATCTACCATTCCTCAAAAAATCTGAGATTTTACGGAATCCGACATTAGCCCACTTTAATATAAGATCTGTAGATTCTCTAATCCCCGACAATGACATAGGGCCAGATAGCAAAGTTGAAGAGTTGATTAAAGGAATAGAATATCTTTTATAGAGAGCCTGACGTTTTTTAAAAAACCATTGTAGGCACTTATACCGGACCAATTTAGGAGATTTAAAAATTGATAACGGGGAGTGGACCTGACTTTCCTTACACATTAAATTCATAAAACTATTAATAAAAAGATTTGATTGTTGTTGAGGCTTAAATCTAGATAAATATTGTGCAAAATACGCAAAGTAATAATCCCTGAGATTTGGAAGAGCTAAACCTCCCTGTTCCAGCCCTTCATATAAAGTGCTAAGTGCAATTCGCGGGGTTTTTTTTGCCCAGAGAAAAGTTGTAAACATAGACTCTATTCGGGAAAAAAAGGAACCAAACAAAATACATGGAATGGCCGAAAAAAGAAAATTGAAGAGTGGAAGAACAGACATTTTAATTAATGCAACCCTACCGAGAATAGATAATGGGAGGGAATTCCAGCGTGCAAACAGATCCTGAATTTTTTGTAGAAGCGGGACAAAATTTAGATGAAATAAATCAGTTATACGTTCTGAGAAATAAACCCCCAGGTATCTCTTGGGTTTAGTGTTTAAACACGAGAGAATATCAGGGTGCAAAACCAGGCCCGCTCCACCACACTGTATAATTTCAGTTTTCTTTTTATTAATTCTATACCCACCTAATGCTTCAAATTCCTCAAAAATCTTAAAGGTTTTTGCCTGGACCTCGAAATCAGGCTTAATAAAAAGCATAATATCATCGGCGTATAATTTCAATTTCGCCATAGTAGGAATTGGAGGGCGAATATCAAGGCTGTTCCTAATTGCAATCGCCAATGGCTCAATAAAAAAAGCAAATAAAACTGGGGAGAGAGGACACCCCTGTCTAGTCCCCCGTTTTACCTTAATCTGGCCGGCCATTGAGGTATTAATAATTACATTAGCTTCAGCATTAAGATAAAGATTTTTGACCAGGCCCGTGATCTTAGAGGATATACCAAAGTTTTGCAAGATAATAAACAGCGTCTCCCAGACAACAAGGTCAAATGCCTTCTCGGCATCCAAAAGAAGGACTAGTGCAGGTATCTTCTGGGTCTCAAAATAATCCAATGCCTCCGTTAAATAATGTGTATTAGTACCAAGCTGCCTGCCAGCAATAAAACCATTTTGGTCCGGGTGAATCAAATGTGAGGCATACTGATTAAACCGATTAGCTAAAAGTTTAGTGACGATTTTATAATCCGAATTTAATAACGTTATAGGACGATAAGAATTTGGATCTTCGCTAACTTTTCCCTTTTTAAAAAACTGACTATGTTTCCTTGTCTAAAAGATTCTGGTATTGCCCCACCTTCTAACATTGAATTTACCAACTGTAAAAAAAATCTGCCACGGAATTATAAAAAACTTAAAAAAATTCCGCCGGAAAACCATCCGGGCCACAGGCCTTACCACTTGGTAAGTTCTTAATCACGCCATGCACCTCATCTTTAGTGAAAGGTCTTGCCATGATTGATTTCTCATTCTCTGAAAGTGTCGGGGAACAATTTTGCTGAAGAAAGTCTCTCAAAGATGTAATATCGACAGTCTGTTGTTGACCATATATAGACCTATAGTGCTGTAGCATTATTTCACTGATTTTCGCTGGATCATCCGTACAAGAGGCAGTTAAGGGGCATTTTAAAGCATTAATTTGATTAGAAGCAACCTGCTCCCTTGCCTGCCAAGCCAGGAATTTACCAGTAAAATTACTTTCTTCATATATTTTTTGTCTATAATGTTGAAAAAAAGATTCGCTAAGGGTGTAATATCTTGCGCTGAGGTCACATTTAGCCTGATCAAGCTGACGCTGGTTAAAAACAGTAGGATTATTAAGAAATGCAGAATAAGAACTTTGTACCTTCTGCTCCAGATCTCGCTTTTCTACCTTAACTTTCTTTGTAATCGCAGCATCTTTTCCGATAATTAGCCCCCGAATAAAGGCCTTAAGTGTATCCCATATCGTATTTAAGGGAGCAGAGTCATGGTTTCGAACAAAAAATTGCCTAATCTCAATCTCGATAAGACCCACCCAGTCCTCCTCTAATAAATATTGCCTATTTAGCATCCATCTTTTAGGGGTCTTAGCACATTCCCCAATTTGCAAATCAAGTGCCAACATAGCATGATCAGAAAATCCATTCTGCAAGACTCTTTGCTGACAAAAACTTAAACTCCGAGAAACCAGGAAAAAATCAATGCGTGATGAGGTATGAAATCTACCAGACAGACAAGTATAAACAATTTTAGTTGGCAAAGCCTTCCGCCATGGATCCAGTAGATCTAAAGTTACCCCATAATGTTGTATTGTCCTTAAAGTTTTAGGTTTCAATTGTTTTTTAGCCAGTACTGAGGAATCGATTCTAGGATTCATTAAAACATTAAAATCTCCCCCCAAAATCAGTTCCCTGGGTATTTGAATTAAAGATTGAAAAAATTCCTCATATATCTTTGGATTATCCTCTACAGGAGCATAAATACTGGCAAAGGTTATCGATTTCTGTCCAGCAATACAGGTGACCCAACACCAACGGCCATACTGATCTTTATCAAAACTGACGACTTCCGCCTGGAATTTTTTGCTTAAAAATATTGCCGTCCCTCGAAGGGAGGCTGAGGCTGAAGAAAATCCCCTATAGGCTGCCCATGACTTAAACATAGAAAAGTCTAACAATTTCACAGCTGGTATATGGGTTTCTTGTAATAAAATTACCGCCGGATTTTCTGTTTTAATCCAACTTTCAATTGCCCGCATTTTCTTTCTATTATTAAGACCATTGGCGTTGAAAGAAACTACCTTCAAAATCTCCTTACTAACCATAATAAATAAGAAGCAAATCTAACCACCTAAATGGCCCCCATGTATTAAAAAAAAACATTGATCTAAAAAATGGATGTATAAAGATTGGGAAAAAAATTTGGACTTCGTTTTCTGGCTATACAGCCTTTTTCACCCCAGTGACCCACACCCTCCCTTTTGAGAAGGTGGCTAACCCCGCTGCCCACCTTCTCCCAACATCCCCAGATACTAATATTGGTGCCCTAGAATTGCACCTGAGGTGATCTCTACCCCCCTCCTGAAAAGAAAAAAAAAAAAAAGGGAGAGGTAACAGGATCTAAATGGTACATTCCTTTTTCAAAAAAACAATACGAAGGTCAAGCAAACCCAGATTATTTTCCAGCTGAAATAGCTTTAAGAAGTTCCTGCGCCTCTTCAATGCGTGTGAATAAGTGAAATTTCCCCTGCACAAGAACTTTGAGCTTGGACTGTTGAGCAATAGAGGCTTGTGCCCCTTGGGCTTTAAAAAGGAACAATAATTTAACAAACTCTTTACGTTTTCTTGCCGCTTCCGCAGACATGTCGGAGAAAATTCTACATTTCACACCATTTTCAATCTCAAACTGTCTAGACAAAATTGCCTTGGATAAGATTTTTTCCTTTAAACGAAAGTCTGCAAAATTGACGAGTATAGTGCGAGGAAACTTAAGATTAGGGGAAAGATGCGCTGGAACCCGATGAGCTCTGGTAACAGTCAGATCGCCCGTAAACTCAGGAATCACAACCTTCTTAAAAAAGGAATCAACCCACTTAAGTGTATCCGTGCCTTCAATCCGCTCCGGAACACCCACTATGCGAAGATTTGAGCGGCGTGAAAATTTTTCTAATTCTTCAATCTTATTTTCCATTCTTGTTTTCTCCCGAGAGGCTAAATCTATTTGCTGCAGCATATGGTTCATTTGGTCCTCAACCAAGGAGATTCTTGCTTCAGCCTCCTGGATTCGAGGTGGAAGGCAGGCTACTGCATCTTCTATCTTCTCCAAGCGCAGCTGTATTATTGCAATATCCGTCTGTTGTGTTTTTTTCATATCGCGTATTTCTTCAAGAATCATATTTAGCATATTTTTAACATCCAGCTGATATGACATAGCCTTCTCGTTTTCACCCTCAAGAACCAGGTCACAATCTTTAATTCCAAATGGAGTCTCGTTATTCTGTTCGGGTATCAAAGGACCCAGTGATTTAGGCTTTCCCAAAGCTGAAGCTGAGGCTACTATTTGGTCTTGCTGCTCTTGCTGAACTGTCATAATTACATTAGATTGCATTTGAATAGACATTTCACGCAGAGGGAGAAGCGAAGGCGGTGATTGAGGAAGCGGAGTCGCGACAGCCTTTGCTAATGTTAACGCAGTGATTTTAAGCTGTTCCGAATCAAGTACAACAATCGGCGGATCTTCCACTTGTATCTGTGTTCCTTGAGTATCCGGAGAAGAGACCACTAGAGGAGAGGAGGATGCTGGACCTAGAGCTTTTTCTGGCTGTGATGTTACAGCTACCATTATCGACTCTTCTAATATATCGTGATTATTCTGAGCTAAAAGAGTTCGACTGAGCATATCTGAACAAGGAGAAGTGACCGGAGGTAGCATTTTTTTGAAAAAAAAGAGGAAATTCTCTAGCATTTTTTTGCTCTTGATTTTTGTAAGATGCATCACCTCCTGGTGAGCTAGCTAAATCAATATCCCTTGACTTAATTCCTGAGGCTTCTGTTAAGCTAATCTCCTTTAAGGAAAGTTCGTCCGCTTCGGAGCTTTGTGAACTAAAGGAGGACTCCGCATGACGAATTTTACCTCCCACTTTAGTTACTGTTAAATTCAGCTTCCCTTTGGTAGTACGTGCTTTAGTCTTTGCAGCCTCCACTTTTGCTGCAGCAGCAGCGAGTCTCAGCTGTTTCTTCATTGTAGAATGCTTATATTCCCTCTTAAAGACCCCAATGCCAAGACAGCCCAGGTCTCTTATCAGGTAAATTATGTGCTCATCAGGACTTACCCTCCTGCCGTTCTCCAACAACAGTCCCAGAGTTTTTAAGTTCTCCAGAAGTCCCGAGCCGCAGTCAATTAGAAACGCAGATAGCTCCGGTTCTCAATCTCCTACAGAGACTCAAGCCACAGTCACTGCATCCGATGAAAACTATCCAGATCCTTTACTCTCCTCCAGTCTCAGCTGAGCAGATTAAACAAATAAGCAGTTCACCAGTTTAAACAGAGGGAGAATCCCAGTCTGGAAACCTCAAATGCTACCAGGAAATGCAGCCGTTGAAAGCACAGCCGCCGCATCCGAAAATGAATACGCGGTAAACATCAAAAAGCCCGCGGGAATCCTTAGCGTCCGACCGCTCCCGCTGCTACTCCCGCGCCAACTCCTACTCGGTCAAACATCGTCACAGGAGGGGGAGGAGCATCACCTAAAGCTACGCGCTAGCGGGAGGCGCCATAGCCCTCGTCTCGTGAAGCAGCAGCATTAATTCTTGTTGGGAATCCAGTGAATGACATAAATATTCGCTCCTTTGATTTTCAGTTGCACCGACTACAGGGATCTGCAGGCCACTCTAACATTTGGTGCATCATTATCTAATTAAAAGCAAACTTCAGGACAGAGCAGTGCTGGAACTTGAAAATATTTACTCCGTGAACCTATACATTTGGGATCAAGGTGTGGCAAAGGAAAGGGGTGGAACCACCAGGGGTTGAGTATGCACAGCAGAGTTTGACAGTCAACGTATACATTTATTTAAAGTAAAATCTGGAAAGCAATTGGCAACAAGGACAGACCTGACAGTAAATCCGTTCTAATTTACTTAATTTGTCACAAAGGCGGCATCTAAAATATTTTATAGAGGTAAAACACCTGCTGCAGAGGTCTTTGTGTGCCCAGCAATTTTGAGGGGATAATAATAGTGGTAAGATAACTCTGGTGGTTAATAAAGTTCTGGTAGAGTTCTGTGTTTTGTCCAGTCACAGTTTTAACTCATAAAGTAGCATAGAGGGTTAATGTGCCTGCTGCATAGCACATGCAACATGCAGATCGCAGATTTGTATTTTATGTTGATAGGTAAAGGGCTACTGCTTTTCACACTGAGACCATCTTGTTACTCGCAGTTCATACTTTGCAATGCTACAGTGATCTATTTACTGGCATCAAGAAAGTGCATGCAAACTGCAAGTCATGGGTTTAGATCCTTATTGTTTTTTTCTCAATCTCTTGTTATTCTATGATTGCAAAGAAGGGTTCCTTTGAGAAGTATAAAGTCTTGTTAGTACAGACAGACCCAATGACTGTGTTACATTTTATATCCTGAATTTTTGTTTCTCCTGACTATTCATTCTTAATATATAATGTTTACTAGTATGGGTGATGTGTGACTACTACACGCCATAACTTTCATTGATTTATGTAGCATATCCTGTACATTGATTTACACGCTGGTATGATTTTTATGTAACTCAGTACATGCCGTAAAACGCTCTGACACCTTGCACGGGGATGAGAAGCGTTATAAAATAAATGCACTTACAAAAATTAATAGGTGCCATTTAAAACATTATTTATGTAATTACTCATACAAACAGATAAATCTATCTTGTATGTTTACAGTGCAAGCACATCACTTACATAGGGGGTTGTACAAAGTCAGAAACCTGCCTCAAAGTCATAGTTTCTTTAAGGTATTTGTGAAATGATAAGCTGTGTGCCTTTGTTTCCTTCCACAGCATTGTCATCTAGGTGTTAGGCTCCAGATGGCTCCCAGCCAAGATGATACTTGAACAAAAGAAGGGCTGATGGCTTTTTAAATCAGGCCTTTGTTTTGGGCCCAACTGGAAGTGAAAATAACAAATCCCCCTTGCGCTGCCTGCTGATACCTTTCACGAACAGAATACAGACAATGTGCGGAGGTGCTGATTTATGTCCTGTGTCGGAAAATGACACCAGGACAAATTCAGCATATTTCCCTGGTAGGACAAATCCCAGATCCAGACAAGAAAAAGCTGCCAGAAATGGGATACAGCAGGATGCCCCTACTTTCCAGCACTGGGAGAGAGACAGATGACAGTGCAAGAGACAATAAATCCAAGGTTTGCTGTATGAGCTGATAATCAAATACAGTTATAAGCATGCAAAGGTGCAGGGTGAGCAAAGCACATCTTGAGAAGTGGGCCCTGCATTTACAAGGATGCAGTTTTGTGTTAGTCTATCGCACACATACAGTTTAGGTTCAAAAGGGGGGTAATCGTGGACAATATTTAGGTAAAGCCATGCCTTTCTAGTTTCTTGCGGCGTCTCAATGTAACTAGCAAGTTCCTTCGCCAGAGTTGCTGACTATTTAGTCCTCCTGAAGATTCAGTTCCGTACATTGCAACCTCTGGAGCCTTCCCACCCCACCCCGAGAGGCTGCTAATTCCTGGTTCAATTTGTCCTGCAGCAAGACAAAATTTTATTCCTGAAAGCCTACCTGGGCATTGGTGATAATGATCTTACATCTTTTCATTATATTTTCTTTAATAATGTTGTTCTTCACTATGAGTATTACATTTTTGATTTTACTTTATCACCAGCTAAACTTCGAAAGGTCCCTCGGAACAAGGAAGCTAAAAAGCATTCTTCAACTGCACTGTCCAATTGGGACAGTAGTCGGTCAAAAGTTTATCTGTGGATGGTATATGCAGCAAACATATTTGTCCACACAGACCCCTTTTCCAGTTTTAATGTTGATAATCTGGCTATCTCATTTATGGCCCAAGGAGTAGGTATGTATGGATATTCTTCGCCCTCTTTTGAGGCACACCCTGGGTTAGAATATTCTGGGTCACTCAACATATCAGTGATGTCACTCCAAAGGATGGGAGTCTGACATCTCATGTCTTCGATACTTCTCTTTGATATCTGTCTGTATGATGATGCTGGTGAAATATTTGAAGATTTTCTTTTTTTTATGTTAGACTTGGTGTTTAACATGGAGTTCTACTTAACTTAAAAATATCATATGCAATTTTAGTTTTTAGAGCTCCATATAAGCTCTTGAAATTATATCCGTGAATGCTACTGTTACAGCATGCTAAAGAGAACTCTAAGTCAATCACCAACTTGAACCTCTGATATACAGCAAAAAATTGCCATTGGACTTTTTTGACCACTTTAGAGGACTACCCCTGCCCCCTACATGTCTCCCTCACTCATTTGTTGTTTTTTAAAATGTTCTCCTCGAGAGGCCATTCAGACCTCTATCTCCCTTCTACTTCTGTCAATCCTGAACTGAATTCTTTGCTCACTTTATTCTAACGTAGTGAGTGAGCTGTGATTCGTTTACAGTTCTTGTCTGGAGATAACTGAATCCTTCTGGGGAGATTCCTTTGGTATCCTTATACCACCTATAAGCTCAGGTATTCAGATCTGACCTCTTGCTCTATGTCCAAGGCATGAGGTCGTTAGCTTTGTGTTGCAGTTGGATGGTAAACTTCAGTGGGTCAAATCTTCATGTGCACAACTCATGCAATAGCGTCATCATGGTCCCACCAACCACCCCAATAAATGGTTACAGTGTGACTTGTGGCCCTACTCAGTATGGTAATATAAGGTTTGTGGCAGCTGCAACATGGCAAACCAACCCTCAGCCGGTATGTATGGCAGGAGGAACCTTTGGAGCTACATGATCTATCCACCATGTCCAGGATCTTGCATGTAGCACTAGACACATTTCCTCCTCGTGTCTTCCCCTGTTCTCCAGTTTGTTTTAAAAGTTGTTTCCTGTTCATTCTAGCCTCACCTGCTGCTAGCCAAAAGGTACATGTGAGAGATATTTTAAAAGCAAATGATGTGTGCAGTAGAAACTAATCATCAATATTTTCCCTCTAGGTGTAATCTGGCTCCTGTTGAGGAGTATGCTAGTGACGTCGGGCTGAAGACAGATCTGGTGACGATGAATCCCTCTGTGGTGCAGCGGGCCTTTGAGGACCTTATCAACGAGACCTGGAGGGAGAAATTTTTGCACCGTCTTCAGGGTTTAAATGGCAGCATTCTATGGATCCCGGCATTCATGGCCAAGGGTGGAGAAGAGCGGGTAGAGTGGGTGAATGACCTCATAATCAAACACCACATCAACGTACATACTGCTTACCCATCGCTAAGATTACTTCATGCTGTTCGTGGGTAAGTCAGAAGATCTTTAGATTTTAGATTGATATCCTTAATAGTCTTAAGCAAAGAATGCACTTGATGATAAGCAATTAACTTTATTTGTATATGCATAGTATCTCAAGGTTACAATGCACTAGCATGGAATGAGTGAGAAGCGGGAGAAGGCTGGGTGGCTAGCATTGTTATGTGAGGTAAAAGTGTTTTGGTTATAAGTATTGATGGAATGACTTGAGAAAATAAGCGTTTAGATCTTTATGGAAAATTTGTTATCAAATGATTGTAGCTAGATGGGAAGTGATTTGCTAAGAAAGAAATGCCAGCCTTTATATCATATGAACAACAGAACTAAATTGTGCAACATTTTTTATTGTTTAAAGTGTATTACTCTGGGTCTTTTTGCACATATTAGCAATGTTCTATAACTAAAACGTAAGTATTAATGAATAATATATGACGCATACAAAATTTCACCATTTGTCAGTTGTAAAAAATGGGGTTGTCGGTTGAAGGGGGTGGAAGCCCCGCTCAGGCAACAACCCCAATCCTTGTCAGAGCGAACCACAAAAGTCACAAAATTAACATGTGAACAACCCTCTGGTTAGCGTGGCGCAAACAGTCAGGCTTAGCTGAGAGGCTGTGGGCCCAATTCATAAAGCGATGTACGTGTAGTAAAGTTACAAGGCGGAGATCCACACTCGTGGCAGAATCTCCGCATGGTGCACTGCAGGGGCTGTGTCACGAGGGGATCCTCCCTTGAGTGCAGAGTCTCTGCCACAAGAGCGTTGACTCCACACTCGTACCTTTACTACACATAGCGTCCCTTTGTGAATCAGGCCCAAAGTATAAAGTAGTTATGCGGCACACAAACAGTAATAAAGTGAAAACAAAACGCAAGAAAAATCCCAATCAATTTAGAAACAGAGAGTACATTTTAATAAATAAATTAATACCAAAGTGGCAAAATTCAAATCAGTAGAACTGGAGATATTCAATTTTGAAGTTCTAAGTAAATATATTTTCCTAAAAGCACAAAACGGCACTTGTGGTCATCTGTTCGTGCTGGAACAGGGGAAAGTAACAAGTTCAGGCTGACCGCAATAGAGCGCAGGTCAGATACAGGGACCAGGTTAGTCCCGCTGAGAGAATTACCTTGTCAGAGTTTAGCGTGAAGAGTTCCATTCACGGTTAGAGGCTGCAAGGAGAGGAAGAGCATCACGGATGGTCGTCAATTTAGTGCGAAGAGCAGACCAGGTGGTGCAGTCTGTCATTGCTGTAACATGAAGAGCTGGTCGGGTGTCGCAGACGGTTGCTCCTGGTGCTTCTCATTGGTGGTCACCATGGACTATCATTGCTGTAGCGTAAAGTGTAGATCTTGAGTTGCCGGTCATCGCTGTCAGTCGCTGTAGTGCAATCAGCATGACTTCACCAGAACTTTGTGTTGGCAGTCGTGGTGGGTAGCAGAGTCTAAGCACGAAGGGGCCCATGTGTGGTCATGAAGAGCCCAAACTTCAGGATGTCACCTTTTCTTCTTAGGAGGAGCTCAAACTGATGCTAGCCAAGAGTCCATGACCTGGGGGGCACGTCTTGGGAATCAGTAACTCAATCCAGCAAAGGCCAGCAGGGCTCAGGCTGCTCCAATTGCATGGCCAGTTGCAGCAGGCCAGCTGGGCAGTTGCAGGGAGGCCTCTGGAATTATGTCCCTGTAGGGCATAAGAGGAGGTCAGCCAACTGACTTTTAGAGTCACTCAGGTTAGCCTTAGATGAAGGTAAGCAGGTCCAGGCTTCCTTTTCAGACAGCAAGACAGTCCTCAAGCAGTATGGCAGTCCTCTTGCAACAGGGCAGTCCTTCTTCTGTAATGTCCACAGGTTCACAAGCGTTCTGATGAGTTGGTCTGAGGGTCCATGATTTATATGTGGTGCCAGCCTTTGTGTGTGGGGGGACACCCAGTCATACCCCTACCTCTGGTTCTGGAAAGTTGCTCCCTTCCCCTATCAAAGCTCCAGGAAGTCTGGGGTGAAGACAAAAGGCTAGTGTCAGGTTTCTTTGTGTGTGCTGGAGGCATGCCCTTTGAAGTGCAAGTGGGGCAGGGCAAAAGCACGATTGATCTACTGCTACGCCCCTGGGCCTACTTTCAGTCATTCTGGCAGTGCCGACTGGTGATAAGGAGAGGGGACCACTCTGTGCTTGGCTTGGGCTGGGGCTCTGTGTTACCGGCCTCGTGCAGCTCTGCTCTGCCCTCCTGCTTGAGTTTGGAGCATGGTGGGATGCGCCTTGGCCGCGCTGCCTTGTGCTGGCGTTGGATGCCCTCTGCCATTTCTGACTTCAGTGTTGATGGGAGCGACTTGGTTGAGATGTGACTGCTTCCACCCCCGGAACTGTATGGCTTCTCTACCCTGATATGGCCTTCTGGTACACATGGACACCACATGTTTTCACCCCTGCCACCCTGCATGACTTCTGCAGCGCTGCTGCACTAATGGTTGTTCTTGCAACAGTGAATATAACACTCTGACCAGGCAAATTTCTTGAGCAGCATTACAAGATTTCTGGCTTTAGCCTCTCACTGATTGCCCCCCCCAGCAGACCTTGTGCCCTACTCTGTGTTTTTCTCATTGCAATTTTTGTGGTGCGATTGCCTCATTCGCCCTTTTGGGGTCCACAATACCACGTTTGTCTTCACTGTGCTCTTGAACTAGTATACACCACTGTTGGACTTGGCCCTTTTTGCAGGGTCATCCCAGAACTTTTTGCCTTCCTCCTGGTATTTTTTTCTGACCTGGTGTTGGTGGTTTTAGGACTCTGGGCACTTTATCACTGCTGTTCAGTGTTAAAGTGCATGTGCTCTCTATGGTACACTTGGTAAGATTGGTCTACACCTGTATTTAATTTACCTATCAGTCCCTTGTAATGTGGTATCTCATATACCCATGGCCAGTAAATTAAATGCTACTGGTGGGCAAAAGGTAAAAGGTAGGACATGTGCCTTAACTGTGTGGTTTGTCCTGGTAGTGACAAACAGCCTATTTGGTTTCTCTCTGCTGTGAGGCTGTCCTCTCATAGGACTGTATTGGGGATTCCCTGATATGTGTGTTCAGTGGTAATTCCTGATATGAGAGGGGTGGCGTGATCAAGTTTGGTATGTTTGGAATAGTGGTGATAAAAGCTTTGTACTGGTGTTCGCAGATTTATTATAACTATTTTAGAAATGCCACTTTTAGAAGTGGGCATTTCTGTGTGCTATGTGTCTTTGTGCCTGCCTGTTGTATATTGCATGTCTGGCTCTGGATGACAGGGGCTGGGGAGGTGCAGTGGCTCCAGAGGGGCTGGGCGAATCAGCGCTAGGCTGAATAGGCCTGAACTTCATTTGGAGTAGTGGGAGGAGTAGCACCTGAACCTGAATAGGGCTGTGCCTGCCTTCCACAATGCTGGCTCCGCCCCCCTGTGGTGTGTCTGGGGCCAGAGCCTACACTGACAATGGGGAATGTTGTGCACTTGATAAGTGCCCCCCAGAACTGGTTTGGACTAAGTCCAGGGCCCTGTGCCAGGTAAGAACAAAGACTTGCAGTGATATAAATATTGGGCCTGTGACCCCATGTGCTGAACTTACTTGGAACTGACTTGGGTTTGGAGAGCACTCTGCCAGGAGGAACCGCCGTGGGACCCAGTTGCTGTCCTCTGCTGGGAGGCCCTGCGTGCTGGCCTGCCTGTGCCCAGCTCTGCCCTTGTGGACTTGTGGCTAAGAGCGCTGTCTTCAGGTGGGGGACAAGCTGAGCACTCATTGATTGTGCCCTCTGAAATTCAGCGCGTGGTGAGCGCTTTAATTATCATTTTAAACTTGCGCCACCACCGAAGCGTGTGGTGAGCACTCCGCCAATTGTCCCCTGAGCAGAGAAGTGGGCTCTTTCTGGAAAACGAGAGCAGCTGCACCGCGAACCGGAAGCCAGGCGTTCTGCCCGAGCCTGGTTGTGGGCGGGGCTAACTCGGAGAGGAGCGCTTTTCACCCTGCAGTGTGGGCAGCACCCCCCTCTCTTTTGTGGCCTGAGCAGCGCAGGGCAGAGCCAAGTTGTGGGAAGCACTCTCCCGCTCCCGGCCGTGCCCCCTGTTGCACTTCCAGTTATTGGCAGCCGGGGCTCTGCTACGTGGCCACGGGCTGCGTGGAGGCACCAAAACCACAAGGAATACCTGGCCGGGATTTCCTGGTGACATCAGGAAAAGGGGCGTGGCCAAGCCAGAGCAGATAACGACGTTGCCGGAAGCCAGGCGGCTGTTGCCTGATTGTGGGCGGGGCTCTAATCCAGGAAGCAGAGAGTCCTGTGTGTTGCCGGAGCGTAAGGGCTCCACCGGCAGACGCAGTGATTGCTGGACCTCAGAAGAGGCCGACCGAGACAGCGGGGAGAAGCTTTCCAGGTGCCCGGGAGCATCCGCTGCCTGTGCAGCAGCCCGGAGTCCAGAAGTGGAAGGCTGCAGTAGGAGCTGGGCCCGCACAGCTCCATTTGCCCGGTATGGCAGCTTTCTCGTGTGGTAGTGGGCAGCTGCCCTGAGCGAGTCGGGTGAGTTAGAACGCATGTGGGGGGGGGCGGAGAGGTCGCCCCGCCGAGTGAGGGTTGTCCCCCCTTGCCCCCGCTAGTGAATCTTGCTGAAACTACCGGACTCACGGTTGTAGGCAGGCGGGTGCCCTGAAGCCTACGTATCAGGGAGCAGTGACTACGAGACTCTGTTTGAAAGATACCCAGAGGTCTCGGTGCCCTATACAAATGCCCTGGCTACCAGAACCGATGTAACAAGAGTGCAATGCGCTATGTCCATGGTTGTTTAAGGCAGACATAGGGTGTGATGGATATGTTGTAGGTAATACCGCTGTGTTCTGTATTTCCCACCTGCATCGCCTTCCCTGATGTTAATGAGTTCTGTGCTTTTCCTCATCACATGTTTCAGGTGCTTATGACCCCAATAGGGGATGAGGTGTTTCATGACGCATTGGTGTTTTCATAATGTGTTCAGCTTACCAGTGTTCACTATGGGGCAGTGCTGATGATGGTTACGCATAATGTGTTGTGCTAAGTGCAATCCTACCAGTAAGTACTGGTTAGCCTAACTATGATGTTTATGAGAATGGCCCGATTGGCAAGGTAATTTGTGTAATCCCTTTGACGTGATGACCAGTGCCTGGTGGCACAGTGTATATATGTGATGGTGTTCTAATGTGTTTTATGGATAATACAAAGGCTATTTCTTTATATAACCTTGTGTGGAGTTTCTTATGTGGTGCGCCTAGTGTGTCACTGCTGTGTGAGTGTGCTGCGTAAACGCTTTACACATTGCCTCTGCGATAAGCCTGACTGCTCTGCCAAGCTACCAAGGGAGTGAGCAGGGGTTATCTTCAGTGTGTAACTCCCTTGCCATGACTAGAGTGTTGGTTTTTGCCTGGCTTTGGCGCATGCCATTGCCAACCAGAAATACCATTTCTAACATTGGTTGTCAGCTGTGAGGATAGGACTTGCGTTTGCACAGTACCACAGTGATGCATGGTTGCACTACAAAGTCTGCATTTAGACAATGATGTGCTTGGGGATGTCTCCTGATTTTTTTTATTTCTCCTCAAAAGTGTCATTTTTTTAATTGTGTACTCCTGCTTCAGCTCAGACGCCTAGGTCTCTTGTTTTGCACTGTGGGTTGTGAATTTTGCCAAAATGGAATATGCCTTTATTTGGCGTGATCTGCTCGAATACAGCATGTTGGAGTTGAGGGAGTTCTGTGAGGAGAGAGACATAGCAGTGAGTGGGTCAGACTGGGTGCCTTCAGAAAATCCTGCTCCAGTGGCAAGAGGATGAATGGAAACGGAGTACTCTGAGTGGAAGGGTTCCCAGTCTGCACACCAAGAGGGTGGTGGGTCTGAGGGTGGCCCTGAAGAGTCTGCGCAGGAGGAAGAAAATGACAGGGCAGGGACGCCAGTAGATTGTGAGGACCCCGTAGAGAGGGAGTCCCTTGATGGGTCCAGTGCAGGGGGCAGTGCCCCATCCCTTTCCCTGTCCCCAGACGAGTGGGTGGATAGGAGGGAAGAAAGGGGGCATCAACTGGCTTTGGAGAGGCTCAGATTGGAGCATGCCAAGGAGATAGCGCAGCTGGTTGTGGAGGAGAAAAAGGCTGAGGTTGAGAGAGCCTTAGTTTAGGAGAGGATGGCGGAGGCAGAGAGGGCCTTCACCAGAGAAAAGCTAGCTCTTGAGGATAAGTTGTCCCCTGAGTGTAGTGTTAGTGGTCTGGATTCACAAGTGAGGATGTAGTCCAGTGGTGGCAGCAATATAGAGTCCAGTGTAGGAAGATCCACTCCCGGAGCATGGTACCTAGTTCCCAGGAAGAGGGTGTCACACCTGAAGGGTATAGGTTGAGGTTCAGGGGCAGGGGCAGTAGGAAACTGTCTCCCCAGTCTTAGGGGTAGTTTGTGGATGAATGTTGTGATGCACTGGAAGGTTGGGTGATGGGTCAATCAATCATGTCACTTATAAAGCGCACTACATACCCGCGAGGGTCTCAAGGCGCTGGGGGAAGAGGGGGGTGGTGCTGCTACTGATCGAAGAGCCAGGTCTTGAGGAGTCTTCTGAAGGCCAGTAGGTCTTGGGTCTGTCGGAGGTTGGTGGGGAGGGTGTTCCAGGTCTTGGCGGCGAGGTGGGAGAAGGATCTGCCGCCGGCGGTCGTTTTCCGGATGCGGGGGACTGTGGCGAGGGCGAGGCTGGTCGAGCGGAGCTGGCGGGTGGGGGTGTAGAAGCTGAGTCGTCTGTTGAGGTAGGCTGGTCCGGAGTTGTGGAGTGCTTTGTGTGCGTGGGTGAGGAGCTTGAAGGTTATCCTCTTGTTGACAGGGAGCCAGTGCAGGTCTCTCAGGTGGGGTGTGATGTGGCTGCGTCGGGGGATGTCGAGGATAAGACGTGCAGAGGCGTTCTGGATGCGTTGCAGCCGTCTCAGGAGCTTAGCCGTCGTTCCTGCGTAGAGGGCGTTTCCGTAGTCCAGCCTGCTGGTGAC
Source organism: Calotriton arnoldi (assembly GCA_963921515.1). NCBI lineage: Eukaryota > Metazoa > Chordata > Amphibia > Caudata > Salamandridae > Calotriton > Calotriton arnoldi. Next base: position 1,869,947 of record CAWUFW010002266.1, on the reverse strand, counting down.
GAGGGCCTGGGTGACTGTTTTTCTTGTTTCGGTGGGGATCCACTTGAAGATCCTGCGGAGCATTCGGAGGATGTTGAAGCAGGATGAGGAAACGGTGTTGACCTGCTTAGTCATGGAGAGGGTGGGGTCGAGGATGACCCCTAGGTTGCGTATGTGGTCGGTGGGTGGCGGGGCTGTTCCCAGTGATGTTGGCCACCAGGAGTCGTCCCAGGCTGAAGGGTTGGAACCAAGGATGAGGACCTCCGTCTTGTCCGAGTTCAGCTTCAGGCGGCTGGTCCTCATCCATTCGGCGACGGCCTTCATTCCTGTACTGGTAGCACAGCAAACAATTTTGAAGGGCTGTCCAATCTGATTGTCAGAGAGCACATGTTCCGTTGTTGTTTTAAAGGGTTACGGCAACACCTGTAGGAGTGCGAGTTCTCTGATCCCAGGGAGCTTGCACTGGAGACAGACCTCTGGGTGAGTGCCAGAGGGTCTGAGAAGGCATTTGGGAGTGACCCTAAGGGGAGTGGCTCAGGTATTTCCCAACCAAGAGTGGTGGGAAAGGTTCTTAGTAGCCCAGATAGGTCCCGGTGTAGTGGGAGGGTTGTAGGGACTCACGTCCTGTCTCCGCAGAGAAGGGGTGAGAATGGGATGTGTCCCAAGGTGCCCGAAACCCACTCTCAGGGCCTTGAGGGTTCCCTAAGTGAACACCAGGTGGGGAGCCTAGGCTGTACTGGTAGGCCATCCATTGAGGGGGATCTCCTAGTGTCAGGAGAACTTGGAGCGTCTGTAAGCAGAGCTCCACCAGTTCTGGTGTCTGGTGGTGCCTCTCCTGAGTGGAGGGTGCAGGAGTCCAGATGGAGGGGTGAAAGGGGGAGAGCCTTGCCCTCCATTTGCAATTGGGAGTGCCTCTTCCGCGCCTGAATCATGGCATAAATTTGTCTTTCCTGGATTCCCCAAGCCACTGCTCAATCAAATGAGGTTTCTGGGCATCATATGCATATATCTCCAAATTTTGTGGAAGTGGTTTCCCTATCTGTGAGGGTTATCTGTTCTCTCACATTATTTCTCTCCCACATGCCTCACTTCATGTTCCACTGTGCATTAACATGCTTCTGCCAGTCTTCTGAGTCACTGGGCAAGAGTGGGACTGAGTCACTGAAGAAGGTTCAGAAGGTCAGACAGACGTATCCACCCTGATTCCCTCCTGGCTGTGATGTAGCCTGGTTCCGTGTTCCAGCATGGAGCGTAGTGTTGATGGGGTTCTTACCTTGTCAGTTGGCTGGAGTCACCGATGGATGGGGTTTGACAATAAAGCCTCAGCTGAATTCATCCATTTATCTAGTGTGGTCACTTTGTTACACTGGCGACTATTGCGTGTGGAGACAGGATAAGTCAAACCCCAGCATCGTGAGGCGCTAAGGAAGAACGGAACACGCTGGTGGTGTGCGTCGAAGAGGAAAAGGAGAGGAACAGCATCGCGGAAGTGTGGAAACCGCTGAATTGATAAGCGGAAGACAGCGGACGGTGTGCGGTTCGCTGCATGCAAGATTCAGGGTGAGAGAGGCGCTGGAAGGGCAAGCGGAGGAAAAGCTCTGTCTGGTGAAACGCAGAGCTCGCCTGCGGTTCACGTCAGGTGCTGTGGCAATCCAGCTTGCGTGAGAGTGAGCTCCACCGCCCATTGAAAAAAGACCGAGCGTCAATTTTTTTCAGCGTGGAGGAAACAAGCTCCATCACCTAAGGAAACCAGCACAAATGTTTACGTAGCGACGTCGGCGGCCATTTTACAGGCGGATTTAAGAAAAATTACAGAGAAATTGCCGTTTTCAAAAAGAAACTCTATCGTATTTGATGTGTTGACAAAAGGAAATGGTGAAAGGTGAAAAGAACAGCAGAGGTTTGGAAATCTAAGGGTATTATCAGTAATAGGCTTGCCTGCACGTTGACAAGGACATTTTTATGTATTTTATTTTTTCAAATTTCAGTAACTTTGTTATGTTGGTATTTATTTTCAAGTCGAGAGTTAAGAGCCCAAAGAAACAGGAGAAGTAATTTTAGAGGAAGATACAGATATTGGTTGGGGTGCAACTTAAATTTAAAAAAATAACTTAAAGTGTGAAATAGTAGTAGGAGAATGCAAAATGTAACTGCACCACCTTTTTTTTTTGACAAGTCCTGGGGAGCCACCGGTGAAGTGGCAGAAATTGAAGAAGATATTTGAGAATTATGCCAGGGTGTGTGGAACAAATTTGAGTCCGGAGAGGAAACAGGCACTTTTGCTTTACTGTTTAGGTGTTGAGGGGCAGGAGGTGTTAGAGAATTTGTCACAATTAAGCCCTGCGAGTCAAGGAGGGTTAAATGAGTATGAAGTATGTATTAAGCAATTAGATATACATTATCTGCCAAAAGTGAGTACAATCATGGAACGATATTATTTTGGTTTAAGAGAACAAGGGAAAGAGGAAACTGTTGAAGAATTTGTGACTGCTCTCAGGAAGTTAGCGTCAAGTTGCAAATTTGGTGAACTAGTGGAAGAGAGAATACGGGATCAATTTGTGTTAAAATGCTGCAGTAACAAGATAAGAGAAGAACTTTGGTTAAAAGACGAACCACCTTTGAATGAAGTGATGGTTATTGCAAAGCGAGTTGAGCACATGTTGAAATGAGTGAGTGAATTGAGCAAGGTTGGAAAATCAACTAATGCTGCAGAAAAAGTAGAAGAGGTTGTGTGTCATGCAGTACACAAGTCTGACACAGTTAGTAACAAGTGTGGGGAGGAAGAGAAGAGAAACACGAGTGGTGATGAAGAAAAAAAATGTTATGGTCTTTCAAGGAACTTGTTATTGCTGTGGCAAAGTTGGTCACAAAGCAAATGCAAGTTTTTGTCCTGCTCTCAGAGTGGTTTGTAACTGTTGTGGAAAAAGGGGTCACTTTTCAAAGATGGCAGGCAGGCAGGGATGGCAGGAATGAAGTGAAAGAAGTCAGTTTTCAGGTGAATGAGTGTGGTGTGGAACATCCTTCAGAGTGGGTCAAGGTAGGAGATGTAAAGATAAAAATGAAATTTGACTCTTGCTCTCACCTCACGTTTATTTCTAAAGAAGTCTTTGAGAAAATTTTAAAAATAAAGTAAAATTACTGAAATCTGATGTAAGGCCAACAGGTTATGGGGGAACTCCCATAAGAATGTTGGGGTATTTTCAGACTTGTGTGGAGTGCAATAAGAGATTTACTGATGGAAAAATGTATGTGGCAGAGAAGGGAGATAACTTACTGAGTTGGACACACCAGGCTCGCCTTGGAATTATCCTCAATCCCAATGGAAATCCCCCTGTGGAGGTGCAGTCTGTAGAGAATGTTGAGAACAAGTATGTGAAGAAGTTTGAAGAATTATTCAAGAATACGTTGGGGCGTTCGAAGGGCTATACTCACAGAATTAAGCTGAAGCTGGGTGCCAAGCCAATTACAGCAAAAGACAGGAGGATTCCACTGAGTGTGCAAGAGTCTGTACAAAAAGAGATTAACAGACTACTTGAATCTGGTGTGATTGAGCCTGTGGAAGCGACAGAGTGGTTGGCTCCCATTGTGGTAGCGAGAAAGAGTAGCAATGAGATTCGTTTATGTGTTGATCTACGTGCGCTCAATAAGGAAGTTGTCGTGGACAAGTTCCCGCTGCCAAATATAGATGAGATGGTGTCGACACAGGATGGTGCATGTTATTTCAGTACACTAGACTTAGCTTCAGCATATCACCAGGTGCCCCTAGATAAGAGTTCTCATGAGCAGGGCCGGACTGGCTACCGGGCGTTTTGGTGTGCTGCCGAGCTGGGGGCTGATTTCGTTGATGGGGACCTGCGTGTGCTTAAAAACATTCATTTTGCTTTGTTGATTTCGAAGCTCACGCAGGTCCCCATCAATGAAATCAGCCCCCACCGCAGTGAAATCAGCCCCCAGCTTGGCAGCACACCAAAACGCCCGGTAGCCAGTCCGGCCCTGCTCAGGAGCTGACCGCTTTCATGACTCCTATGGGAGCGTTTAAGTTTTTAAGGATGCCCTTCGGATTGGTTTCAGTGGCCTCCGTGTTTCAGAGGATTATGAGTGATGTGGTCAAGGGAATTTCGGGGGTCAGGTGTTATCAGGATGATCTATTGATTTATGGTAAGAGCATTGAGGAACTTGATTGCAGGGTGGCAAAGGTGTTAGAGAGACTACTTAAAGCAGGTTTGATTCTACGTTTTGACAAATGTAGATTTGGGGTGACTGAGGTAGATTATCTTGGTCACCACATATCCGGGAGTGGTGTAAAACCGAAGAAAGAGTTGGTAGATACTATTGCTAATCTAAAGGAACCGTGTTCGAAGGAAGAGCTTGCATCATTCTTGGAGATGGCTGAGTTTTACAGCAAGTTTATAAGAAATTTTGTGGATAAAACTTGCCATCTCAGAAGTTTATTGTGTAAAAAAACTGAGTTTGTGTGGGATGAGGTATGCAAGGAAGAATTTGCAAAAGTTAAGATGGATCTCAAGAATGCTCCTGATTTACAGGCTTTCAAACCAGGTGATTTGACATACATTGTAACAGATGCGAGTAAGAAAGGACTTGGGGCCTTGCTGATTCAGAAGAAGGATAATCAAGAGGGTTTGGTTGTATGTGCTTCAAGATGTCTAAGAGGTGCTTAGGTAAACTACTCAGTCATTGAGAAAGAGGCGCTTGCCATCTTCTGGGCATTGAATAAATGTAAAAAAATGTGTCTGGGGTACCCAATTTATTGTCCGGTCTGATCACAAACCCCTTAAAGAGATTTTTGAGAAGAAGGGTTTGGACTCAATTTCTTCTAGGATCAGGAGGTGGGTAATCGCTCTTCAAGAATTTGATTTTGGCATGGAATATATTCCTGGAGCTACAAATGTTTTGGCAGATTGTCTCTCACGTTTGGTTGACAGTGTGGAATGTGAAGATGTAAAGGGTGATGATGATTTGGTGGACGATTTTGATGTGAAGGTGTGTGAAATCACTTTAGGTGCTATTAAAGAGGATGAATGGAAGGAAGAGATAAAGAAGGATCCTGAAATGTTGAGAGTCATGGAAATGATTTTACGAGATAAAGGGAGCAAGCTTGAGAAACCTTGGTCGTTGGAGTGCGATGAGTTAGCCATTAATAACGACATTCTAACTAGAGGGAAGAGGTTAGTTCCTCCGGAGAGTCTGAGGAACAATATTGTTAAGATGGCTCACGAAGGACACATGGGTATTTGTAAAACCAAAGAACGTATTAGACAAGATTTTTGGTGGCCAGGTTTGGATCTCATGGTGGAACGGGTGGTGCGTGATTGTGTCCCCTGTTCTTTGAGCGACAAGATTCTCAAGCCCAGACAATCTCCCATGGTTTGTAGGAGATTACCCTTATGTCCTTGGGATGAAGTAGCCATTGATATTGTTGGTCCTCTTCATGGTGAACATCAAACTCCATATTAAATAGTTTTAATTGATTTGTACTCACGTTGGATTGAAGTGAGTTCCGTGCGTGATATCACGACACAGTCTGTAATTAAGTTTCTGGATGCAATTTTCAAGCGAGAAAGCTTTCCAGGTTCGTTGTTATCTGACAATGGTCCACAATTTTGTTCGTATGAAATGGAGGAATATTTAGTAAAGTGTGGAATTAAACACAAAAAGACTTCTCTTTATCATCCCGAGACCAATGGTGCCATTGAAAGGTTGAATAAAACTATGAAGGAAAGCATACAACTGGCAAGGGTCAGCAATTTGAATTGGAGGGATGAATTGCAAAATAGGATTTCAGCTTACAGGTTTACACCACACTCCTCAACAGGGAAAACCCCTTTTGAGTTATTCAAAGGAAGATCTGCCAATACCACCATCTGTCCTGGCTGGATGAGTTTGGACAAAGGACTTAAGGACAATGACATTGGTCAGTGGAGAGAGAAAGAATTGGCCTTGCAAATGAAAAGGAAGTTTTGTTTTGACTCTCATAAATCGGCTAAGGCTGTTGAATTCAGAGTTGGAGACAAAGTTAAAATTAAAGCGCCTGTGGGCTGTCTTAACTGGTCTAAGTTCACTGGTGTAAAGTCTGTGGTGAAATTGTTAAAAAATGCTGTGAAAACCAATGATGGTCACATTTGGAATCATAGCCATGTAGTGCATATAGGACCAAGAAGTGGTGGTGTGTGTGTGAGGAAGAAAATTCCGAAGGGTCTTCTTCTCAAAAGGAGTGTTTGGAACCTGCACGCAAAAGCGTAAGATATTGCAAAATTCCTGTTTATCTCAAAGATTTTGTAAGAAGTTAGTACTTCTTTTATGATAAGTTGTAATTACAGTGGGCCTGATTCACAGAACTAACTTACGTCAAAAACGTAAACGTAAAGTTAGTACTATTCTGTGAATACCAAAATGAGTAAGTGTATTCTGTGAATACCTAAAAAGTACTAACTTTACGTTTACGTTTACGTTTTTGACGTAAGTTAGTTCTGTGAATCAGGCCCAGTGTTCTTAATTTTAAGTTTGTGTTACAAGGGAGGAAAGGTTTTGGGATTCTTACAGAATTGTACTTCAAATGTAGAAAGAAATATGTGTGTTTTTTCTACTGTTATTTTATTTCAAATGTAAAGAGGAAGAAGTGTGATGTAGCCTGGTTTCATGTTCCAGCATGGAGCGTTGTGTTGATGGGGTTCTTACCTCTAGTTGGCTGGAGTCACAGATGGATGGGGTTTGACAATAAAGCCTCAGCTAAATTTATCCATTTATCTAGTGTGGTCACTTTGTTACACTGGCTCTGCCCCAAACATGGTATACTTTATGACGCATTGACTCAGTAACATGGCTCTAACATGGGTAGGATTTAAAGACATTGGGACAGGTTGTTAAAGTAGTTCTGAATGTACTGCAGCTGGATAGTCGCAAAATATTTGGAACTGGGGGGGCGTGGCTTTGAGCGTCAAGATGACGGTCGCACTCTAAGAGTGCTCCGGACCCCTCAGTCATCCGCTCTCATCCTCACACCATCAGGAACTTCTACTCCTGTTCCATAGACCTCTGGGTGCCCATGGACTGGTTTATTGTGCAGTGGGGGCACAAACAACACTTAGCACCCATGAAAATGAAATTTTCCTGAGGTTGGTCTTCACCATCATGGCGGTGTACGCACAACCAGACCTCCAATGAATTCGGGGCTGAAGCCCACGAGGAAGCCTGGGGAGCCGTGCACAGAAGCCACTTGCTCCTGTCACGCATGGGGCCTGGAACAGAATGTTGTCGCCACTGACAGCCCTATTTGCCCTCCCTTGCCTCAACCTCCCAGTTTGCCGGATGCTCTCCTCCCATCCAGCAGCGCCCTACGCACCTGGCCCTGGGCCCCACCTGATGAGGTCTGGCTATCTAGGACCTGACCGCCGGCCCTCCCTGTGGGCTCTGTTTCCCAAAGACAATGCAGCGCCCTACAGGTGAGTAGCGGAGATCCCGGCACAGTACATTTGGCCCTTCGGGAGATACGGGGCCTTGCCTTTCAACTCTTGGCCTTGTCTGGGCCCTATCCTGAGGCCACCCATCCTCGATGCCTGCTCCTGGTGCCCCTTTTCCTCCTGTGGTCAGAGCACCTCACTGCTGTGTCCCCCTCCCACTGCCTGGAACGTGGTGCTGACCCCCCCATGTTTTATTGACTTCCTAGGGGGCGCACAGGCCCCCCCCATTTCTATTTTCTTCTCTTCATCTTCATTCATTGGCCTCGGGGACAGTGTCGTCGGGGACCTCCGCTTCCTTAGGGGCCTATATGACTGCTCATTGACTCCCCCCTCTGATGGTGATACTGCAATTTCACCTGGTCCCCCTTTTGCTGAGCCCAGAATGACAACTTAACTTTGGGGACAACTGTGCATTTCCCGTGGCCCTCGACTCCCGCAATTAGACCTGGGCACTAGAGCTATATTCAGACCTTCATACCCTCCACACAACAGTGTGGCTCTGCCTTTCCTGTTTGCTTGGTCCCCCGCCGGTAGGGTAGAAGGGCCGAATTTTCTCACCTATGCCAGGCCAGTGCCTCCCTGTGTGCTGGCAGCTGCGATCAGCCCGGTGTGGTCAACTATGGGACATGCAGTATTCTTAGGGGGCACGTACCGGAGGGCGGGCATGAGTGGGGCTCTTTGTTATGTTATGTTAACATCATTTGCTATAGCGCTCGACTCACTCGGGGGCATCTCGGCGCTGTATCGGATCCTAACAGGAGGTGCGTACCATGTGGATTCAGAATAGGTATGCTTTTAGTGATTTCCTAAATTTACAGTATGTGGGGGTGGATCGCAGGGTCAGTGGAAGTTTGTTCCAGTACCTTGGAGCGAGATATGAGAAGGCTTTGCCTCCCATGCGTGTTTGGCGGATACGAGGGACACACAGTAAGGCTTTGTCGCTAGATCTGAGGGTGCGACTCGGGGCATGGGCCCTTAACTTTGTTTGAAGATACAACGGACCTTTACCTTTTAAGGCATTATAGGTGAGGCAACAGATCTTAAAATGGGAACGTTTCTTCACTGGGAGCCAGCGCAGTTCCTTCAGCAGGGGAGCTGAGGGAGTTCCAGCAGGACGGTTCAGAATAAGCCTGGCTGCCGTGTTCTGGACCACGTGGAGTTTGGAGAGCAGTGATTCACTGGCTTCAGCTAGGAGAGCATTTCCATAATCCAGTCTACTTATCACCATGGCCTGGACCAGTGTTCTACGAACTGTCATGGGGAGGAAGGGGAAGATTTTGCGCAGTAGGCGCAGATTGTAGTAGCAAGCGCTCATGGTTGCTGCAATCTGATTATTCATCATAAGCGCTTGATCTAGTTTTAGCCCCAGATTCTTTACAGTTAGTTTGGGTACCGGAATAGCACCCAGTTGGTGTGGCCACCATTCGTCCGACCAGATGGAGGGGGCTTTTCCCAGCAGCATGATCTCAGTCTTCTCTGAATTTAACATGGAGATAATTCTTAGTCATCCAGTTTGAGATTGCTAGCATTCCTGATGCAAACCGTTTTTTTGCTATTGTCAGGTCTTGGCCTAGAGTAAACATAAGCTGGGTATCATCAGCATATGATATAATCTGAAAGCCAAAGTGCTCTGCAATCTTCGCTATATAGATATTAAACAAGGTGGGGCTCAAGCATGAGCCCTGCGGAACGCCCTTGTCCAAGCTTATTTTACAGGAAGAGTACAAGCCCTGGATGACGGTTTGCTGTCTGTCTGTTAAGAAATGCTGAAGCCACTTTAGTGCCATGTCCTGAACACCGATTTCCTGCAGCCTTTCCATGAGCCTTGAATGGGAGATGGTATCAAAGGCTGCAGAGAGATCTAATAATATCAGTATAACTGGTATTCCTGCATCTACCCCCAGTCTCAGAGAGTCGGTCACGGCCAGAAGCGCCGTCTCTGTACTGTATCCAGGGCGAAAGCCCGATTGTGAGGGATCAAGAATGTAGTTGGACTCAAGATAGGATCCCAACTGTTTGTTTATTAGGCCTTCAAGCTGTTTGCCCAGAAGAGGTAACAGCGATATTGGGCGATAATTGCCAAGAGATTGTTGATCTAGCGTTGCTTTATTTAGTGTAGGCCGAACACATGCTGCCTTTCATTCTGTTGGAATATTGCCTGTTTTTATTGAGCAATTGAAGGTATTTTCGATCATTGGGGCGCAGCATGTAGCCAGAAGAGATATTATTTTTGGTGGACAGAGACCCGTAGGGGACCCTGACTTGGCTGCAGCCAGAGAGCTGTGTATTTCCTCTACAGTAAAGGGCTGTAACCTGTCTAGTGTACATGTGGGTGCTTTTTTCTGGTCTTTGTTACAACTGGTGGTCACTATGTTTTGCAAAGGGGTAGTAGGGAATTTTGAGTAAATGCGAGTAATTTACTCCTGGAAGAAATTAGCCAGAGAATTACAGAGGTCCTGGGATTCTGCGGGAGATTGGCTACATACTTGTGGAGAGATGAAATCCTGAACTATCCTGAAAAGGACTTTGGGGGAGTTGTCGGCTCGTTCGGTTTGATTAATAATAAAAGATTGCCTGGCTGATTTAATATTCTGATGGTATCGGGACAACGCTTGTTTATATTTTTCCCTATCTAGAGGCTCTTTCCTTTTTCGCCACAATCTCTCTAAGGTCTTGCATTTAATTTTTGCTTGTTTTAGTTCTGGCGTAAACCACGGGGCTGACGGTCGATGATGAGCAGGACCGTGGTTTTTCGAGGGGACGGTTTCGTCCAGGGCTGCCATCAAGGCAGTGTTAAAAGAATTCAACAATTCAGAGACCTCATGGTTATCGTTTGGTGACTGAGGGTGAAAGACTTTACTAAAGGCTTCAGGAGTGAGTTTGTGCCATGGCCTGTACGCATCGCGTCGTGGTCTATTGCTTGTGATAGGACCCCAAGAGTGAGGGGGCTGTACCTCAAAAGGGATTAAAAAATGATCGGTCCATGTGAGGGGAAGAGGGGTCTTACAGTCCAGTTGTTCTGTATTGGAGAAAATTAGGTCCAATGTGTGACCAGCTATATGTGTAGGGCCCTTGACTCTTTGGGAAAGTCCTAGTGTTTCTAGGTCAGATAGAAGTTTCCTGACTTCCGGGTTGATATGCTCTTCCCCATGGAAATTAAAATTGCCTAAAAGGAGAAATTTGTTGGAGGCTAATACGTGCATGGATATCTGTTCTATCAGTAGCTGACTGAAATTAGTCTTGGGCCCCGGGGGCGGTAAATCAGGGCTCCATTCCAGCTATCCATAGCCGACACACTAATCTTAAAAATACCTAACTCCATGGAGTCAGTGTTTGTAGTAAAAACCCATGTCATGTTTATAGTGTTTTTGAAAGCTATGGCAATGCCTCCGCCCATTTTTCCTTCTCTATTGAGGTGGATTAACTTGTAGTTATCCGGAATTGCTAACGCAATGGTTGGATGGTTGGAGGAATTTAGCCATGTCTCTGTTAAGAAACAGATATCCGGGGACTGGGAGGAAATCACGTCCCATATCTCGGTGGAGTGCTTGGCCAGTGACCTGACATTACAAAGAAGATAGTTTAGGCCATTTTTGGGTAAGGAAAGTCTGGGTTCTTTCCCTAGTGGTCTCCCAATCTCTCGCTCACTTTGAAACTGACATTTATAACAGGCTACCGGGCCTTCCAAAGTGTGAGGGTATTGGTTGATACAGAGAAGTTGTGGTGGGGTGCTAGAATTTTTCTGTGCTCGCAGCAGATGTAGGGACTCTGCTGAGTAGTGAAGACGTTGGGAACTCTTAATATTTACCCCAGGAGATCCAGGGTTTCTGGCTCCTGGCGACGGACGGGCGCAGACGGGCTTGCCTTTGGCGCGCCTTCGGCATGCCCGCGGGGCGCCCGCTGCGCGCGTCTTTGATGTGGGACCTGATCCACCAATGCACTCACTGGTCCCCCTTGTACAGACTGTGCCACTTCGGTGCCCCTCCACGTTATCTTGTCCAAGCACTTGGCCATTTCCCCACCAGGCGGGGGCCTCGTTCTCCCTGACGCCACTCGGCCCAGCCTGTGTTGTACCCTACTGTTCCTTCCTCGTCTTGATGCAGGCCCTGTGAGATCCTTTTCCCGCACTCCTTGCAGATCCAACGGCTTCTGCTACACTGGTTACTCTGCACTCCAAGGTCAGGAGGAGGTACATTGTTTCCTGGGTCCAAGCTGCTCGTGCAGTCACAGTGTCATGGCAAGCGGGCCGTATCCCTTGTTTGGGAATATCATGTGACCCGTCTCACCACTAGACATAAGCAAAGACAAGCTCATCCATCCGATGACCTCCCAGACTCACATGGACCAATTCACAACCAGACCTGGGGCCGGCCAGAGCAGAGGCGCTGACGCCGAGAAGGCGTCCTCATCGGAGAGCAACCTCGCCATGATTCTTCAAGACATCCAATCCTCCCAAGCTGCTGTGAAAACCAAAATCGCAGAGGTGCGGGTGAATGTTGCTCTGCTGAGCCAGGACCTGCACAACGCTACAGACAGAATTACTGAAACTGAGTCCCGCCTATGCACTGTGGAAGATGGTGTTACTACTCTCAAATCCCAGGTCACAAGCCTTCTCATGCGCACAGAGGATCTACATCGTCGTACTAAAGATTCTGCTAATTGGTCCAGATGTGATAATGTGTGCATAGTTGGTGTTCCAGAAGGCAGCGAGCCACAACAAGTATCTTAATACTTCGAATCGTGAATCAAATCCTAGATGCCCCCTGACCAACTTTCCCCTTGTTTCGCCATAGAGAGGGCACACAGGGCGCTGACCTCTAAGCCACCCCTGAGATCGTCCCCGAGCCCATTGATTGCCCGAATCCTTAACTTTAGAGAGAGAGAAAGATACACTCTTAAGAGAGGCCCGTTCCCTTCCTGAACTCCGCTGTGGTGATGACAAAGTTCTTCTCTTTCCCGACTACACCAAAGAGGTCCAGCAACAGCGTTGTTCTTACCTTGCGGTCAAGCAGAAGCTCAGGGCGCTTGGCCTTCAATTCCACTTCCTCTATCCTGCCTGACTCCGAGTAGTCCACATGAACAAGTCTCAATTCTTCGACAACCCAGAATCTGCATGGACATGGCTTACAGAGGAGCGCCCACTCCACGGGCCCGGTCGGTCTCCCCCCATGAGGCCAGACCCACTGGACCAGCCTAAACGACTCCGGCGCCCAAACCATGGCACTACCACTCTTGTTCTCACAAGAGGCACAACACCAAATCTTCCTCTCTGTCCCCTCCAACACAAGACCAGTCTTTATCATCGACGCACTCCCGCCAGGGGCTGTATTGCAAAAAGTGCTCCGGGGGCGCATTGGTATTATAGAAAGGGGCGCAGACGCTTGTGCGTCCCCTTCTATAATACTGATAGCACTGGCGCACTTAAAGAGCCAGCGCTATCAACAGAGGGTGTTCACTCATTTGCATAGGGGCGTGCCCTATGCAAATGAGGGAATTCCTTTGACTCTGCGCCCGCGCCATATTACAGACGCGGGCGCAGAGTCAAAGCAGCCCTCAGGAGGCACACTGACAGTGCGCCATTTAAAAGGTGGCGCACTAGCAGTGCGCCTCCTGACAGCAGCCCTCTGCACGGGTTAAAGGGGGTCCCATGGACCCCCTGACATCCCCTTGCAGGCGGGTGCAGTCACCGCCTGCAAGGGGATCGCTGTTACCCTGTAAAAGTGCAGGCGGGTGACGTCTGTACTGTGAAAACACGGAACAGCTGCTCCATGTTTTCACATGAATGCGCTGCCCTGGGGGCAGTGCGAGATCGCGGCTGCCCTGGGGGCAGCGCATACAACATAATAGGGCTCATTGTGATTGTTTGCGCCCGGCGCACCTTTTAAAAGATGCACCGGGCGCAAACTATAACAATGCATAATACGGCCCCAGGTGTACAATGCGACAGAGTACCAACTACCTCATGCGGATACTCCAGCGACGGCTCCCCCATCTCCTGCCATGACTCCAGCGGACACAGACTTTTTGCAGAATCCTGCGTTGTGACTTTGTATTTTCTCTTTGTCCTAATCTACTGAGATACATACTCTCGGAATTCGAATACTGTATTGTCCTGATGGCCATTGCTTATCCTGCATTATGGAGGGGTCCCCCACTCCGTTCCCACTTTCAAGCTGTTTGTGCTTTCTCTTTCTTTTTTTTTTCATGGTGGCAGATGCTAATGGGGTGGAAGTACGGATGGGGGGATTCTGAGGGGGTGGGGTCTCAGTAATAAGTCATTTTCATTGTTAGTGATGCATTGTTTGTATAGTTATTTGTTTTGCAGCACACATAGGCACACACCAATCTCATTTTCCCAGCAGCTTGACACAGTAACGAGATCCCTTGTCACACATCCTGGGCATGGTTTAGGGCTGCTTCATGGGGCTGAATGCTACACTCTTATGCACTCTACCTTCTCACAAGAAGCTTTCCTTGGATATGACGTCCCTACATGTTCTATCTTGGAATGTTAACGGACTTCTGGATCGAGTGAAGCGTACAGTAGTCCTCGGTTTTACATAACACCAACTTCATGAGGTCCTTATGCTCCAGGAGACTCGCACTGCTGGGTAACCGCTATCCCTTCCTCGTACGTAGAGGCTACGACAGAGTTTTTCACTCTGGCTTTACTCGATGATCCCGGGGGCTGGTGATCTTACTTCGTCGCTCCTTTCCCACAACTGTCGCTCATGACATAAGAGACCCCCAAGGCCATTTCATCGCGGTTACCGGCATGGTCGAGGACTTAACCATTAACCAGGCATGCATGTATGTGCCCCCAGAGACTTTGGATATCTTTCTTTGCGACCTGTTTAAGATGCTTCCTAAACTCTACCTGGGGCTGACTTTTATAGGGGGTGACTTCAACGCAGTCACCATCTCAGATATCAATGCTACAGGTCCCTCCTCTGTGTCCCAATGTGCCGGTGCCCATCGTCTATCCGACTGGGTGACCACTCTTGGGCTCTGTGATGTGTGAAGGGTTCCTGCCAACCAGGTTCCCAGGGCCTATGTTCTCTCCCTAAAACTGCGCTGGTGCAAAACCCAATTGGCAACTCTCTGGCCACATGTAAGACCCTTGTAAGAGGTACCATGGGTACCAAGGGCACTGTGACCAGGGAAGGCCTCTAGAGGCTGCAGCACTTACTGTGCCACCCTTAGAGACCCTGTACCTTTACACACACACACTTCCCTTGCAGTCAGCGTGTTTTGGTGCAGAGCAAAGTGAAGAGTCAACAGGGCACACATCCCTGTGTGCCATGCCTACAACCCACTGCCCTGGCCTAGATAAGTCACCCCTCTAGCAGGATGCCCTATACCAGTGGTGAGGATACAGGTGCATGAGCCCTGTACCCCTACAGTGTCTAAGTCAATTCTTAGACATTGTAAGTGCAGTATTGACATAAAGAGTATATGGTCTGGGAGTTTGTCATTACGAACTCCCCAGCACCATAATGGCTTTACTGAAAACGGGGAAGTTTGATATCAAACTTCTCAGCACATTAAACCCACACTGATGCCAGTGTGGGATTTAATGATAAATGCACTCGGAGGGCATCTTAGAGATGCCCCATGAAAAACAACTTAACTCTAGTGTCCTGGTTGAGTGGCTGCTCGCCAGCTGCCACCACAAGACATTTTTCTGGGCCCCTGAGTCGAGAGCCTGTCGCCCTCGGGGTCCTGAAACAAAGCACATCCTGGGACGAGGTGCCAAGCCTCCTCCCCCAGGATGGGCTGGGTCCACAAAGGGGAAGCCTAAAAGGCTTGCCGCCTTTGTGAGCCACCCAGCCATTTGCTGGCCCCAGCTACTGGCCCCCACTGGTTCTGACCCCCACTTTGGGTGGGAGAATCGGCGGGAAAACCAAGTTAGGAGGAGAGGTGTGCCCACCTTTGCCAACCTCACCCCTCAGGTGGGGGAGCCAAGGTGAAGCACAACTCTGAGTCCTCGCCATCTTGCAGAGTGACATAATAGGGGGTGTACTCACCCCAAGGAAGGGACCCATTGGTCCCAACCTGTACCTACCTGTAAACGCCCCTAAATGTAGTATTTAGGGGCAACCCTGAACCTTGCCTTCTCAGACCAGAGCCGAAAAGAAGAAGCAAGAAGAAGAAGGCCCGAACAGCCGTGTGGAGAGAAGAAGAGGAGGACACCAACTGGCTTGGCCCCAGTCCTAATGGCCTGTCCCGACCTCAAACTCCTCCAACAGAACCTCTGAGTGTCCTGCAGCCAGCAGTCCTCGAAAACCCAGGGAACCTACCCTGCTGTTGCGACTAAAAGGACTTTGTCACCCGTGAGCACCGGACTTGCTCAAAAGTAACTGAATCTCACTTCGTGAGTCTCCCCCCACTACGCTCCCGGCGCCCTGAGCCCGAGCATGAGTGAACCAACACCCTAAGGAGGTCCTCCCAGTGATCCTAGCCTGGATCCCAGTGTGCCCTGAACCTCAACAAGCTCCCAAACCAAACCTGCAGCCAACAACTGGAAGGTCCCCTCAACCGACTCCGAAACCGAAGCGGTCCAGAAAGAGCAACCACGGCCCTCCGACCGACTCTCTCACCGAACGCTTGTGGTCACAAGACGACCATTCCCAAATACTCCATTCGCCTCAACAGCAGCCGACCGACTCCGAGGGAAACTCAACCAAGACTGCATCCTACACCCGGCCACCCGTGTGCCGCTGGTGGTGTAGTTCTTGTGTAGGCCATTGGGCCCTACAGCGCTGACCTCAACCCCAGGAGCGTTTGTTCCGTAATCTGGTGGCCTGCCTGCCGCAGCCCCAAGTCCCTGAACATCCCTGAACATGCTTAGCACCACCTAACGTGTGGTCCCTGCACTCTGCACCCAGCCGTCCCTGGGCGGCTGGTGGTGCGACTTGAGTACCCATTTGACTGAATCTTACCCACGGACCTGTAAGCCCAGTTCTGCCTTCTCAGGACTAAATGTGGCGAGTGAGTAGTACTGTAAATCTGTATTGAATTTACAAAACGCATTGTCTCCTTTTTCCTTCCCTCAGAAAATGCACCAGCCTTGCATCTAGAGATACCTGGCTGTGTAAGAAAAGTAATTGCAAAGTAAATCTACTGTAAACGAATTCCCTGCATATGAACTGTATTTGAACTGCATATGTTTGCAAAGTATTTTTATACTTACCTATACCAGGCCTGGCTTAGTTCTAAGTGCAAAAAGAACAATTGCTGGACAGAATGCAGAACAATGTCATACATTCACCCCAGTACAGAGATCTGGGCCTAAATCCATCGTTTTTTTGCTCACCATGCCATTCCAGTTTGAACCCAGCCATATGCATATCAGTCTTGACCCTGTGCCCAATGGGAACAGTCCAGCCCGAACTGCCAGGCCAGGTCCTCCCTGGACTGGAACCAAGCATCCTAGGACCGGTTTGGGGGTTTCACCCCTCATCAGCCAGGATAGCTTGACTCCAGTGGCATGGAGAGCACGGGACCCACGTCTGGGCATACCCGTCCCACTCGGGGTGACAAGTGCAAAAAGAACAATTGATGGACAGAATGCAGAACTTGGCTTGGTTCTAGACAATAAATTTAACCAAATAATATTTTTTATATATACAAACCAGAGTTCAGTCCTTGAGTGTGTGAAATCATTTTTTGCCTACGTTGTACCATAAATGCTCAGCACTACCCTCTGATAAAGCCTTACTGCTCGCCCACACTACCACAAATAGAAAGTAAGGTACTGTCTACTTTAACCTCTGCCTACCTTTGGGGATCCACAGGACTCTGTGCACACTAAACCTTACTTTGGTATAGTATATACAGAGCCAGCTTTCTACAGCACTGGTCTGCGGGACGTGAAGAACGCATAGCTCTCTATGCAGACGATGTCCTTCTCTATCTGGCAGATCTTGCGGTCAGTGGACTTCGCCACCTCTACCTCTTTCAGTGCTTTGGAGAGGCCTCCGGACCCCATGTTAAGTCCTTGAAATCAATTCTGGTGCCCCTGGCCCCATTTCGCAATTGCTTCGATTGGCAAAATAATATCCCTCTACATATATTATATTATATATCCCTCTATACATATTTAGGTGTCTGGGTGGCGCTCCACCATGAGCTTACATGGTCCCTTAACCTCGGACCCCTGACGCGGAGAGCTGAAGAGGGCCTTGCCAAAAAGCAATCTGTTATAATCTACTTGTTGGTTAATGCATCCTCCCTATTGTGGTTCTCTGCCTAGCTGCTCAGCCAATGGTGATGTCATTGAGAATGTTCAGAGTGTTTGTGTTGAAGGGAGAATCAGTTGGAGTGGATGGGCTGAGCAGCTAGGAGACTGCTCCTGGTGGGGCATAATATGGATCATATCATCTTCCTGTGACCTGGAACCTATGAAGTAACTTGAAGAATAAATCTACAACCTTTTATATACAAGACCTGCCTGAGTATCATTCTTCATTGTAACACTGGCGACGATACTGAAAGAACCTGCGTGTGCTACCTAAATGGACTGGTACCTATGAAACCTAAAGTCTCTTGAAATTTATAAAGCGTATTGGAAGAAGCTAGCTGGCAGTCCTGAGCCCCACCAGTGACCAGAAGACCGGTCGGCCCCATCGTGGACGTGCCAGTTAATGCTGGACTTGGTTGAGTGTCTCCATCATGTGGACCACATGACCGGTCAGCCCTAATCTGGGACTGCCAGATCCTGCTGGTCTTCCTGGACTTGATTTGAATGGAGCTGTACTTGTGCTGTATTGGAGCTGTATTTTAAGCATCTGCTACAACTGTGGGATATCCTGCTGTGACTGCTCCAGCTCGGTCTCTGTCACATCTTATTGTGTACAGATTTGGATTATTGCGGTGTGATTTGCCTGCTGCCTGTGTTCGTGGCATGGGTGAAACTTATCTGCATCTTTGGGAGTTTTTGCTACTGTTTGCAACTGTTTGCCATCATGAAGCAAGATGAGTAAGAGGAATCCCCGAAGACTGTTTTATGAAGTGCCATGAAGAAGTCTTTCCCTCAAGAGGTTAAGTGAACTGTAGTTGCCTACATATGTATCTTCAGTGCGCAATGATGTGCTCTAGTTAAACGACATGCTGTTATATACAAGATCCACATTTATGACTTTCTAGAGGTTACAGCCTTGCCTATGTGTGAGCTTTGTTTCAGTTTCCTGCTCAAAGTACTTCTGTGTCAGCGCAAGATTTGTGAAGCTCAACTTTTGACAGTTTGCTTTGTTTGTGCCTCAGCACTAACGGGAGACAGCTGAATGTGATTTGAGAATAGTCTCGCCTCCCTGCCTGCCTCAAGAGAGGGTCGTCTGGGTGAGAAAGTAAATTTGTTTTCAGTTCGTTTCCACTCGTAAATTGTTTTCCTTACAGTGTGGTTAAAAGAAACTGTCATGCAGCCATTTAAAACTTTGAATAGGGCACGCGCTCCTCACCTCTTTGCGCGGAACAGCTGGTGAATCTTGCATGACGTTTCCTTTGTCATCGTTCCTTGGCAATCTTCATTGCTGCTGTTGGACGCCTTGCAGCAGGAGCGTGCCTGGAGCCTCTCGGCGTGCGTCTCTTGAACGTGCCGCCATCTTTGCCAAATAAAGTTATTCACTTGCTGGAAGTCTGTACCGGCGTCACAGTGTGAGGTTTGTTCTTCCCACATCGTTTTCGGCGTAATGTTTCACTGGTAAGCATCTTGGCTCTTTCTACGTTGGGTGCGAGTTGCAAAGAATACTCGGCACATACATCGAAGTGTGGAAAAAAAATGTCTCATTTGTGTGCCTCAGCAACGCCATTTGTGTAAGTACAACCGTGTACCAACAGGAACTGAACTAGTCAAAGGTCATTCCATCTTCATTGGACGTCGTCTCTGCTTAAAAAGTACTATCTTGTTGGAAGTTTCCTGGGGCCGGTTTTCCTCTATGAAGTCCTGTTTGTCTTTGGATTGTGTTTACAGACACACCATTGTCTTTGATAATTCTTGTTTGTGGTGTATGATTACAAAATCTAACGTAAATTGTCTTATTTCACAGAGAAAAGAAACTTATGATTTGACAGTGACTTGTTGTTGCTGTTTAGCTACAGGATTGTTTTGCAATTTATGTTATACTTTTTGACATTGCATTCCCTAAGCTGAAACGTGTGGGGTGGTTATGACGTGCGTTGTGTGCTACGTTTTTTCTGAGTATGTTTTGGGTTTAAAGATACCCTGAGTATATTTTAAGAGTGTTTTGGGTTTAAAGATACCCTGAATTGGTTTTGGGTTTAAAGATACCCATAGTATGTTTTGAGCGTGTTTTGGGTTTAAAGATACCCTGTCTTGGTTTGGGTTGAGTCTTATCCTTTTTCTTTGAGGTTAGACCTGTCCTGCCATTAGTATTGTGCCTTGAATGTGAGGCGTGGTGGTGTCAGTATCCACTGTTTTAGAGAGATCCCATTTCTAACAGGTTGTAATTATACCCTGTGTGTAAGTGCAGTAGAGGGTTGAGAGTCCCTGGTCCTGCCATTAGTAAGTGCAGTAGAGGGTTCAGAATCCCTGGTCCTGCCGCAGTGTTGTCCCGTAGTATGAGGTGAGATGGGTACTCTTTGTTGTATGGTGGTGTGGTACCCGTAGTTTGTAGAGTGAGTTATTCCTTGTGCTAAGTTGTGTATGGGGAATGAATTAATGTGGGTGAGCATCCACTGTTTTAAAGAATGTAACACTTTTGCTTGTGTTTTACCTATTTGTCCTTCATTGGATGGGTATGTAATTTTCTGATGAATTTATTGGACATGTTGAATGTGTGTCTTATCATCTTGCATACATTTGATTTTCTATAATCATTATAAGGGGGGAGATGTGTTATAATCTACTTGTTGGTTAATGCATCCTCCCTATTGTGGTTCTCTGCCTAGCTGCTCAGCCAATGGTGATGTCATTGAGAATGTTCAGAGTGTTTGTGTTGAAGGGAGAATCAGTTGGAGTGGATGGGCTGAGCAGCTAGGAGGCTGCTCCTGGTGGGGCATAATATGGATCATATCTTCCTGTGACCTGGAACCTATGAAGTAACTTGAAGAATAAATCTACAACCTTTTATATACAAGACCTGCCTGAGTATCATTCTTCATTGTAACACAATCCCTCTCGCTGAATGTGATGGACCGCATTGCATTGTATAAAATGATGATCCTGCCACGGTTTCTTTACATCTTCCAGAATCTTTCGATACCTATGCCACAAACCTGGTTCTGAGTTTTTGATAAGGTCGTGTCCTCCTTTTTTGTGGCAGGGTTTCAGATCCTGTCTCGCTTTTGCTAACTGCCAACGGGCCCCATATGATGGTGGCTTAGGAATGGACAACTTATAACTTTATTACCTGGCCTCCCAACTTCTGGTGATAAATTACTGGTTTACTCGGGGCTAGTCGGACGCTGTCTACAGACTGGAACTCTCGCTTTTGGGGTTCCCCTGGATTTTGGCCCTGCTCTATGGATCCCCATCTCCTGCACCATTCCCCTGGTGACCAGAGTAGTTCTCCTTGCCTGGAGGGCTGCACTCCATTATACTCGTTGAACTGCCACCCTGATGCAGCAAACTCCCCTCTGGCATGGCATCTGGCTGCGCGAAGCTACAAGGCTACAAGGCTTTGGGAGGTGGGACCTCATTGTTATTTCACACCTCGGTGATGTATGGTCAAACTCACACATGCGGTCCTTTCAGGAACTCCAAAGGGCATGTGGTCCTTTTAAGAGCTCCAAAGCACCTATGCACTCACCTCCACATAATTTTACAAATATCTTCAGTTGGGTAGAGCACTCCTCACTCATGTACCTCAACTTGATTCGCTCCCGGAATTCATTCTACTAGAGGCCAAGCTGCTGATCGGGCCACTTGGCAAGGTGGGGTCTCTAAAATGTACTGTACACTGATAAGCAACGTCCCAGGTACCCTAGACCATCTGAGGTCTCGCTGAGAGGGCTGGTTGGGTCCCCTTGAAGAAGATGACTGGCGGAATGCAATGATGGTATCCAGGACCATTACCATATCCTCTAGGCTGTGCCTGATCCAGACATACTACTTACATTGTGCCGACCTTTCCCCAGCTACATTGCACCTAGCAGGTCTCCTTCCTGATCCCACTTTCCCCCATTGCGGGGATGCTCCTGCTGATTTTATCCACATTATGTGGTTGTGCTCCAAAATTCAGGAGTTCTGGACCGTGGTGACAGGCAAACTGACTTAAGTCCTGGATTGTGAGGTTGTACTTTCACCCTTGGTGATCTTATTAGGGGTATTGGAGGGACCCGGAGGCTTGAGAGCGGATCGCACATTCTTAGGTACTACCTTCACAGTGGCCAAGCAAGACATTGTGACCCACTGGAAGATCCCTACCCCCCCCCCACTCTCTCACAATGGTGACAGGGGGTGGATTGGTGCACGCATTGGGAGCTCCCTGTCTATGAGGCTCGGGGATGTCCCTTGAAGCATGGTCGTGTGTGGGGGAGATGACTGGGACAGATTGCCTAGGGCCTTATTTGTTTCTATGTATGTTTCAATGCTGTCTTTGTTTTCTGTGACTGTATTACTCCTATGGACAATACCCTGGTTGATAGCTATATCTTTTCCTACTGTAACAATCATGTGCCTTGTCATTTCCATTGTGCAAAAACCCAATAAAATCTGTTTATCAAAATAAATATTGGGAACTGGTATGGAGGAGGGCTAGATTCCTACAGTTGGCACTATGTTCAGCTGTAATACTCCAGAGTATCCAGAAGTGCCTCTGCCAGAACCCAACACTTTTCAGTTAGTACCAGTCCTCCAGTGGCTTACTGAAATCAGTCATATTAGCCCTCCATATCCATCAATGCCATAGTAGACACATATTATTCAATTCCAACACTGCAGATGTAAGCACATACTATAACATTTCCACAGTGCCACTGGAAAAACATATTTTCCATTTCCTGAAAGATTCCAGAAACTAGACAGTGCAAGAATCCACCACGCTCTATATGCAGCCACACGATCGCACAAAAAGACACACATGTACAGGCATACACACGTAGACACAGAGAGGCAGAAAAACACACAGGGACACTGATTCAGACACATTCACATTCGGAAAGAGACACATAAACAGTATCCCTTTTTCAATCACAAGACCATACTGTATTTTAGGTCTACTGCTCAACGTGCCGGCTGTGGGCAAACCACTGATGGCCCAGGCTGCAAGCTATATTACTACAATAAAGCTAACAATAATAGCAATTCAATGCATGATCAGAGCATTGAAAGAGATCACATAACATAATATCAGTTGGCTGCTGTCATTATTTAGTCAATGATCAGGATGGCGATGATAGATTGAAATAATGAACTGCATTAGACATGACCCATGACTATGCTTCTTCATAACTTCATTTTAATGAGGACCTCTTTATCGAGAGCCACAACCTCTCATCTGCAGACACTTGCATGCACTTGTGACAACCTGTGCCAGATATTGGTCGGCATAATAACTTTTCAAAGAGGCACACCTGAACCGATTTAGGAATGTGATCTGGTTAGATCAAGAGAAAAAGAAGCCAGACAAGTAAAACTTGATTTCAATGCCTTACATAGCTTGTGCCCTAGGACTCTACACTTTAAACCTCACCCAAGAGTGTGGTGGGTTTGGGTGTACATGATGACGCCTCTGCAATGCAGTGAGGTTCTGAACCTCCAGGGCCCACCTGCTTTCCAACTGCTTGTAAAGAGCAGCTGGAAGTCCGAGGATTTCTGTGGTACTGTTTGTAACTAAATGAAAATTTAATTTGTACCGTGCACTACTACCTGGAGGTGTCTGGACGCCAATGCTCTGATTTGGAGGGAAGAGAAAGAGGCGGTCGAATACCTTACTTATTGAACCGCCAGGTTTTTATGGATTTACGGAAAGAAAGAAGATCAGATCTTTTCTTAAGAGCATGTGGCAGAGAATTCCAGGGCCTGACTGTGCCAGCTACAATACTTCTCCCCACCCAAGAATCGGTTTTAGCTTTAGGAATCACAAGATTAAAAACCGATGAGGATCACAGATGTCTGGTAGGGACATATCAAAGAAGTGTATGTTTAAAATATTCGGGACCATGATCATGCAATGCTTCATAGGCAATGCAGAGGGACTGGAATTCAATGCACCTTTTTACTGGGCAGACAACTGCAGCCTGACCCTCGACGTGTGCAATGTACCCTGACCTGTGTAAAGCTGTGGGCCGTAGGCCCATATGCTAAGTAACAGATGGTGTAGTATCTTTATCAGTGCAGAGTCTCTGCACATTTTGGACCCTATTTATAAAAGCCTTGCGCCGCCGGTGCGTCACTTTTAAAATGGGAAAAAGTGACATACCGGTGGCGCAAGGACTTTATAAATAAAGCCCTTTATGTGTATATAAAATGTGCGGAGACTTCGCGCTCATAGAGATTCTACTCGTAAATCCCTTTGTGAATAGCAGTCAATCGTAAACTTACACAAAAGTGTACGTTTTCCTTTGTGAATCAGGTCCAAAGTCTGTGCCACTTTAATTTGAATGGACCTATTTCTTGCAAACCTGGTTTGCTTGAGTGAGAAGGCTCACTTGCATTACCAAGTTCCTTGGAACACCGACATCAAAACGGATTTATCGGCTGAATGGGGTGTAAAAATGGTCAGTAGCAAGCGCTTGTCAACCGTTGGCCGGTGTTCTCACTTAAGACTAATATACCCAGTTGATATAATATAGCACATAATACTAGTGTTTAGCTGCTTCCAAGCTCTTTCCAAATGTTGCAAGTAAGGCAACTGGTGCACAGGTAAGTACAAGGTTTAGTCCAGAATCAGGCAATTTTATTTGGAGGGGAAGCAAGGATTAGAACCCACCACCATCTTGTTGGGTAGCCAATAACCTAACAACATTTCAATCTACAGTTTCGGGCAACTGCAATTCCAGTTTGAATTTTCTGAATCATACAATTTGAGTACATTTCCTGCATATTTCCAAGAGTTAACCTGCCGTATGGTTCAAAACAGCCAGAATTATATACCTGACAACAGTCATGTGATATTTTATGGTGGGCTTCTTTCTTACATGCACCAGTGAAGCTCTGAATGTTAACATCCGGTTATATATGATAACCCAATTAAATGATCATCCCAATAAACCAATGATTGTAATGTTTCTTTTGCTAAGACCCCTATCAGCAAAAAAACAATTTCTCAGGCTGGCACTGGGTCAGATTTGGCTGTAGCATGAGTGCTGCTTCTCGGCCACTGCTGCCTCTTTAATTGGGTCGCCGGCCTTGACAGAGTTGCTCGCTGGTAGTTTCATGTGGCATTAGTAAAGGCGATGCTCGACAGCCTGGCAGGGGGCAGTCAGCATGGGAGAGAGAATGAAGCAAAGGGATTAGGGGCCTCATTTATGGGTACTTGGTGTAAGGCAGTGCAGTGTTCTCCTTTTTGACAGTTCAAGTTTATTTAAACGGTAAACAGACATAATATCGAGTTGCAAATATCAACTAACACTAATATTGAGTCCAAAATATCGACATACAAAAATATCTACACTCAGAATATCGTTGTCAAGAATATCGAGTTGAAGGTAAGTAATATCGTTTTCCCAAATATCGAAGTAATTAATATCGTTTGCTAAAATATCGTTGTTAAAAATATTGTTGTTTTATTTAGTGTTATGTATTTTAGTGTGTATTTTTAATGTATGTGTTCTATTTTTTTGTGGAAGTTTTGCATTTGTTTTTGAATATATGTGTTACATTTTCAGAAGTTACTAATTTTTTTAAAGTAAATTTTGCATTTTAGTTCCATAGCGGGTTGTGGGTTTATAGGGGAATAGGGTGGGAAGTAATTTAATTATAATACATTTAATAATAATTTTTAGAAGTTATTAATTTTTTTTTATTACATTTTGTGTTTTTGTTCCGTAGCGGGTTGTGGGTTTATAGGGGAATAGGGTGGTAAGTAATTTAATTATAATTAATTAATTAATCATTTTTAATAATTAATAATTAGGTATTTAATATTATATATTATTAATTGTGTTAATTAATTCATTATTAATTAGTTATTAATTTGTTGTTAATTAATAATAAATATTTGGTAAATATCTTAATTGTGTTATTTTTTAGGAGCGGGTTGTGGGTTTATAGGGGAATAGGGTGGGAAGTAATTTAATTATAATTAATTAATTAATATTTTGTGTTACTTAATAATTAAGTATTTAAGATTTTATATTGTTAATTGTGGTAATTAAGTTGTTATTAATTAGTTATTAATTGGTTAATTATTAATTAATTGGTATATATGTTAATTGTGTCATTTGTTTAGGAGCGGGTTGTGGGTTTATAGGGGAGTAGGGTGGGAAGTATTTTAATAATAATTAAATAATTTATATTTTTTAATATTTAATAATTATGTATTTAATATTTTATATTGTTAATTTTGGTAACTAATTCATTCTTATTTATTAGTTGGTTATTAATCATTAATAATTAATTATTAATTATTAATTATGTTATTTGTGTTATTTTTTTAAGAGCGGGTTGTGGGTTGATAGGGGAGTAGGCAGGAAACTAATTTAATTTTAATATATATTGTTTGTTAATTATTATTAATTAATTAATTGTTAATTAATTATGTTAATTGTGTTATGTTTTACAACATTGGTGGTGTTATTTATAGGGGAATATGGTGGCAGGTAAGCTATTTAGAATTAATTAATTGTTTGTTAATTAATGTTAATTATTTTGCTGGAGTGGGAATAGTAAATTATTCCCCTCTGCTATCCAACACTTTCCCTACTGTTGCAGTCACTGGAGTGGGAATAGTAATTTTATCCCCACCACTATCCAACACTTTCCCTACTGTTGCACTCACTGGAGTGGGAATAGTAATTGTAACCCCTCCGCTATCCAACACTTTCCCTACTGTTGCAATCCCTGGAGTGGGAATAGTAGATTATTCCCCTCCGCTATCCAACACTTTCCCTACTGTATTACCTGCTGGAGTGGGAATAGTAAATTATTCCCCTCCGCTATCCAACACTTTCCCTACTGTTGCACTCCCTGGAGTGGGAATAGTAATTTTTACCCCTACGCTATACAACACTTTCCCTATTGTTGCACTCTCTGGAGTGGGAATAGTGAATTTTACCCCTACGCTATCCAACACTTTCCCTACTGTTTTACCTGCTGGAGTGGGAATAGTAAATTATTCCCCTCCGCTATCCAACACTTTCCCTACTCTAGCACTTGCTGGAGTGGGAATAGTAAATTTTACCCCTACGCTATCCAACACTTTCCCTACTGTTGCACTTGCCGGAGTGGGAATAGTAATTGTATCCCCTCCGCTATCCAACACTTTCCCTACTGTTGAACTCGTTGGAGTGGGAATATTATTTTTATCCCCACCGCTATCCAACACTTTCCCTACTGTTGCACTCGCTGGAGTGGGAATAGTAATTGTTACCCCTCCGCTATCCAACACTTTCCCTACTGTTGCACTCCCTGGAGTGGGAATAGTAAATTATTCCCCTCCGCTATCCAACACTTTCCCTACTGTTGCACTCCCTGGAGTGGGAATAGTAATTTTTACCCCTATGCTATCCAACACTTTCCTTACTGTTGCACTCCCTGGAGTAGGAATAGTAAATTATTCCCCTCCGCTATCCAACACTTTCCCTACTGTTGCACTCCCTGGAGTGGGAATAGTAATTTTTACCCCTACGCTATCCAACACTTTCCCTATTGTTGCACTCTCTGGAGTGGGAATAGTACATTTTACCCCTACGCTATCCAACACTTTCCCTACTGTTGCACTTCCTGGAGTGGGAATAGTAATTTTATCCCCTCCGCTATCCAACATTTTCACTACTGTTGCAGTTAATGAAGTGTCAAATGAAATTGTAAATAAATAAATATTTTAATATTTTAATTTATTATATATATATTTTAATTTTATTTTTAATTTATT
Organism: Calotriton arnoldi; assembly: GCA_963921515.1. Lineage (NCBI taxonomy): Eukaryota > Metazoa > Chordata > Amphibia > Caudata > Salamandridae > Calotriton > Calotriton arnoldi. Next base: position 1,842,493 of record CAWUFW010002266.1, on the reverse strand, counting down.
GGCGTATGTATATATATGTATTTATAATTTTTAATATGTTTTTAATATTTTATAATTTATTAAAATCATTATTTATTAGTTATATTAAGTTAATATATATATTATATTTTATATATATGTAGGTATAATTTATTTTACATAATATTTATTACTTATCATTTTAAACATTTTTTATTAAGTCTAACTGTCTTTTTCTTTAAATATATGTATTATTTGCATTATTTTACACTATCTTTTAAACATTTAAAAAATAACGATATTTTAAACAACGATATTTTTGTTATCGATATTTTTGTACTTACCATTATGAGGATAGGACTTCGATATTTTGGACAACGATATTTTTGTCCCGATATTTTTGTAGCTCGACATTGTTGCTGTCGATATTCTGTCAGTGATCCTATTTAAACAGCAACAAGTCACCTTGTTTCTCTGCCCTACATCTAGCGCCAACGCAGGCACCCTTGCTGTAGGCAGGATTGTTTAAGTGCAGAAAGGGGCACCTTCCTCCACAGAAACAATCCATTCAGGCGTGTTCCTCTTTCTGCAGGACACATAAACAGGAATAAACAGAGGTCGTGGATCAGGAATAAACGAAGAGAACTAAAGTTATTTCTCCTTGTTACGCCTCACCTCAGGCGGCTTAAGATTTTGGCGCATCTCCAGGTTTACTTGGTCTTGTAAATCTGGGGAAGCATCAAAATCCATGGGTGCTGTGTGGGAACACACCGCAAGGCCCATGGAACGCCGTCCTAGCGCAGAGTAAGGCAACACAGAGATTTGTGCTGCCTTGCCTTTCTCCATATCTATGAGGCCATTCAAAGCCAAACAAAGTGACTTTGCGTGGCCTCATAAAGATGATTTGGTGGTTTGCCCCGCCAGAGTGTCACAAAAAGTGATGCTACCGTGGTGCAAGAAGCTCATAAATATGCCCTAAGGTGAGCAGCAGCGTCCAAAGCAAAGAAAAGGGGCTGCAAATCTAGCTTGCATAGAAGTCGTGAGAGCCATGAAAATGGTGGATGTGAAGCTGTGAACCGGCAATCCTCTGCAAACAGGCGGCAATCCTAGGAGATAAAATCGAGCAGTTCAAATGAAGTCGACAGCCTCAAATACTGAAAAAAGCGTGCCTATTACATACAAGTTTATGGGTTAGGATTGAAGCATTTCAAGCCATAAAAACCACGTATACGGTTTGTGTAAAAAGGCTGCTTTGATTTTCTACTTCAAAACAAAGATAGGTTAATGGACAAACATTTTTTTTGTTTTCTAGCTCTCTCTACCGTCGCTGTTCTGGTTGTAAATTAATCTTTTCAACTCTTGCCTTCTGACCAAACTCCTTAGATGTGCCATGCTGGGGTCTCTACCGGCTGCTGTATTACCCCCTAATCTGCATTACCTCAAATCAAAATGGGAGATAATATACACACCAAGGGGCATATTCACAAGGCAATATCGCCGCTTTAGCAGCACTTTTCTGCCGATAAAGCGGCAATATTTTTATCGCAAAATTCACAAGCTGTCGCTAACAGCAGTTAGCGACAGCATTTAGGCGAAAACTACACTTTTAAACATCTCCACTTCTGTCAGCGATAAATAACGCTAATGATATGCAAGGGAGGCGTTCCCTTGCAAAATCTGACGTTAACCCAACATTACCCTACTCACAAGGGGACTCCTTATTTTAAGATGACCCAAAAAAGTGGCTATAACTGCAACTAGAGGCAGTTTTTTAAGACCAGAAAAAATCAGGTCTTAAAATGGAGATAACCATTGGGGCCGCATTTCTGCAGGTTTTGTTGCTGGACCGCACTGCAAGCAATGTTGCTGCGCTGCCCTGCCACAAAATTACAGGGCAGGACTGCGCACCATCAATAAGATAGTGCGCATTCCTGTGCCCCAGTCGTGAAAATTGTTGCAGCGCTGCGACAAGACTGCGTTGCGACACTTCTCAGTATGCCCTTCTTGCGACAGCATGGATGCGCTGTACTCACCAAACAGCGCTCCATGACGCAAGTAATGACAGTTACGTCAGGAATCCTGACGTATCTGTCTGCGCTGAAGTCACGCATTGCTGCAGTTGTGTCACAACCATGATGCAACTCCAGCAATGCATGGGGCCAGCCTATCCCTGTGTCACTGCATCACCCTCACGCCTTCCATCAGGCAGGCGGAAGGTACTGACGCAGTGCAGTTCATGAGGGGTGCCCGAATGTCGACGCTGTTGGAGATCCATCGGTGTTGGTTGTGCGCTGCGGTGTCATCGTTTGTAAGCAGTGGCGGAGTGTTGGTGCTGAGAGAGTTGACGAGACGTCCAACGGTGGCCTTGATCCAGCTGCGAGGGGTTGCGATGATGGCGCTGGCGTCCGGTGGGCAAGGTGAAGACGTGATGTATCCAATGATTGTTGGTCCAGGAGAGTCCAGTGTTGTTGCTGAAGTTGAAGGTCCCGCTTGCGGCGGTGACGTGCTCGACCGTGTGTCCTGCTATGTGGCCTGTTGATGTGAGTTGCTGCTTGCGTCTGATGTTGGTGACCTTCCCCAGAAGGCGGTGGTGTCCTGGTCACAGGGGTTGTCCAGGTGGAACTTCAGATCACTTAGTAGGATGTCGTCGGTGGATGGGAGGGCCTGGGGTACAATGAGGTCAACAATGGTATTTGAGAATGGGGGTCCAATGTCCGGGGGGCCTGCACATGAGTGTGCCGCAGTGGATGTGATTGGGCTTTGTCCGGATCTGGGAGTTGAGGTGGTCCATGGTCACCCATGGGTCATTAGAGTGCGTGGTCAGTCGGAGTGTGCTCCTGTAGATGATGGCAATGCCTCCTCCTTGACGGTCGGGGTGCTCCTTGCGGGTGAAACTGCAGCCGTCAGTGATGGCGATGTCGATGTCCGGTCCGGAGCAGAGATTGGTCCTGGCAGGCGAGGTTGCGTCCAGGGTTGATGGCGAGGAGGGTGCTGGCGTCGTAGCGGTGGAGTGTCCATGAGGAAGGCTCCTTGGTGCTGAGCGCGGTCCAGGGGCAGACGGACGCAGATGGGCCAGGCTATGGTTTGCCTCTGGCATGGGAGACGTCCAGTACAACGCAGGCAGTACATCATTAACTACGCAACTCTAACAACACATTGTGAGGTCAATAATGGGGTAATTTAAATTATTTTGTGTGTATGGGTATCGGATGTCGGATTTGAAATTTTGTGTGTGCAATTGGTGTAAAATGTGATTTTTGGGGTGTGATTTGGGGAAAAATATGAAAATTGGGGTGTTTTTTGGGGTAAAATATGAAAATTGGGGTGTTTTTGGGGGTAAAATATGAAAATTAGGGTGTTTTCTGGGGTAAAATATGAAAATTGGGGTGTTTTTTGGGGGAATTTTTGATTTGTGTGTTTTGGGGGTCAAAAAGGTATTTCTGGGTTAACGTTTGGGTGTGGGGTGCTAAGGTTTGTTTTGTGTTGCACTCACTGAAGTAGAAATAGTGATATTTATGTCTACGCTATGCAACACCTACTCTACTGTTGCAATGCGCCTAGTATTAGTATGTATTTGATTTAATGCGATGTTATTGCATGCGTCGCAAATAGGTATGTGCCTTTGGCACACAAGTGGTACGCCCGCTGTGCATGGGCGCACAGTGGCTGCCATTGAGAAGTGCTGGGGGGGCATGTTCTACATGCAGGCTGTAATGCAGCCTGCATTGCGAACAGGGAAGTGCGCATGACTGCTTTATGCGGCCTGAGTGGGCTGAGCAAACAGTCATTGCACACTTGAGTGGGAATGCCAATCCGCACATGCCCTGCTCCATGTTTGGAGCAGTCCTACCCAGCCTCCCACCCCCTGAGGATACATAGCATGATTACATCAGTTAGTTTTCATCATGTGATGATTGTTCCTCTTCTGCCCTGCTTGAGGAAGTGGGGCAACGCTCTTCGGTCATAGCGGAAGAGACGCCACTGGGGGGGCATCATCTACGTGTGATAGGCCTGAGCGACTCGCCACACGGCCCTCCTGCGCTACGCGTCCCACCTTCTCCTTACCTGGACATTGACACCGTGACGCAATCCACTGCACTCTCTTCAAATCTGTGACTCAGCCAGCAGGAGCATCAGCCAGGTGTAATTTCACTATGTTGGGTACAGCAGTCGCCGGCTAGTCCGCTGGTGTACCTCCAGATGCAGTTGATGCAGCAGGGCCCCCTTAGGCGAGACGTTGCAGCGCTCACGCAACACAAGTTCGGCATAGCACAGGGGCCTCATCCTCCACAACGTACGGCCAGACCAACATCATCCGGCCTGTGATGCAGGGAGACGGCACACACCGTTGTTAATCCCCTCCGTGCCCCCCGGTGTAGTGTTGGATCGTAGTATGCGATGCGTACCTCACTACGTTGGTGTGCATGAGTGCCTCTACCATTAACAGCTCCAAGGGTCGCAAGGCGGTCTTCTCACACAGGTCAGCAACGTGTCTCCATGCGTCCTGCCAGACTTCACAACCAGGTACGGACGATCGTCGCACATCAATGTTTACCGCCAAGGATCATCGACTCCACAGCTCATCCACATCCGACTCCAGGCTCCAGACGCAGGTCCAGCGAGGTATCAAGGATCCAGACGCAGGTCCAGCGAGGCATCATGGCTCTCATCCTGGGCATCCTGGATGTTGGCTGGCTTGCAGGTGTTGTTGATGTGTGCTCCACTTGGCTCTGGCTGCTCCATTCTGCATGTTATTGTATTTTATGGCTATTTACTATCGGAGGTTGACTGATAGGCAATTTTTTGCATTAGTGGAAAGAAAACTAGAGTTGGGCTGACTAACGTGAGTTTTCTTTACGCTAATGGGCCTATTGCTAGTTATCGCCCGCTTACGCCGGAATTCCGATCGCCATCGCGCTGATTTTAGCGTGAGTTTTTACCCACGTTCCCTGTTACTATCGCCATGTACCGACGGCTTGTTGATACGCCGCTAACATGGCGATAGATTTCAGGGTTAGGCGGCGATAACAGAACTGCCGATAACTTGCGTTGGCGATAGTTATCGCACATCATTGTGAATATCCCCCTAAATGAAACAAATGCTACTCTGCATTTTAATTCAACATATTAAATATTCGTTCATATTAGAGTATGACTTTTGTTCTAACTTCAATATGCTCTGAAATTATGCGGTGGCTATATTGGGCGAACCATGTTTGGTCTTCTTTAAAATATGACCTTTTTGAATGTCATCTCTGACACGCACGGGGGTATAATTCCGAGAAACTATTATGATTATGTTTGTGCTGGAGATGTTTATGTGAGGGGGTGGCATCATCAGAATGGCAGGGGCATAAAGGGAAAAACTGTTGCTTCAGTCGAATTTAGCAGAGGTTGAGCAAATAAAAAAATACAAAATAACAAATGAAACTAAGATGGGCAGCGGCAATAGAGATCATTGCCCATACGCTGTTGCCAATGCAGTAAATATATAGAAATATAGATGGGTAGTAGTCAATAAAGGGGGTGTTTTCTACAGAGGGGAAAGAAGAAAGCTATGCGAACTGTGGCCTCTCTTCGATTAGCCCCCTTTTCCACGTTATATTTGTTTTAAAAAATAACCTTGTGTTTTTTTATACCCACCCCACCACATTCTTCAGTGGCCTTCCCTCCCAAGTGCATGAAAAAGTCATCCTGCTACCCTCCCAAACCACCCTTGAAATGTTCATCCCCACCCTATCCCAATAGTAAAAAAACATATACCTGGCGTCATGCCGATTGACCCACACTACCCTTGAAACAACTGCCCGACCCCATAGTTTGGAAAACACCAATACCTTGTGATTAACTATGTGCCACCTTTCAACACCACCATCAACTCAACCTCCTCCAATAATTAGCAATATTAAAAACAGTTCTTGACATGCTGCCCACCACCAATAATACCCTCACCCCTCCCCCTTCCCTTTAAAAAAAAAAAAAAGCTAGCGACCTGTCACCCTTTTATACAACACCCTTGAAAGGCCCTCCCTGTCCTACGCGATAAAATACAAAATCAACACCTGGAGGCCCTTCAACCTCCTACACCACCCTTGATGCACCCACCACTGAGTTACATTCTGTGTCAGCAGCAAGGGTCTGCAGATATCCATAGCTTACAGGAGATGGAAGTTAGGGGGGACAGGCCTGCTGGCCCTCTCCCACCTCCTTTGTGTCTGTGGAGATCCGAGGGAGGGGGTGAAGGTGTTCGAGACTGCCAATCCCCATTTCATTGAGTGCCATGGATTTAGTAATAATAGCAGTGTTTTAAATGGAAATCTAGAGGTGCAGGTACTGACTGAGTACCGGACAGTACCGGCCCATTTAAAGCACTGATAGTAGCACTTGAGATTTACAGCTGTTCGAAGGAGCAGGTGTGCATTGTGAAGAGTTATCTAAAAGAAACATACAATTGTATTAAAATCCTTAACCTTCCAGGTCAGTCCGGGGGTTCAACCATAGATGTCGGATTGGATTCTTGCAACAGGCCGGCTGTTCTTCCAAAGTCCTTCACTTTCTCGGGGCACCACAGCAACAAAGACAGTGGTCCAATGAGGGGGGCCGTTTTACTCAAGCCAGACTTGCTTGGCTTTGCCTCCTGTTGCTCAGAAGGTGCATTTTAGAAGGTATACCTGGCTTCTAAAAGTGGTTATGTCTAGGCTCCGGTCTGTCTTTTCTCTGAAATCACCTCTTAACCACTCAAGCTAACTGCCACGCACCACCTGAACAAAGACAATAACACCTTCACGCATATCCCACACTAAAGGGGCTGTCCTATCAGCACAGGTGAGAAAATGATCCTCAGATTAATTTAGTTATCCCCGGACACTTCAGAAGTAATATTAATTTTCAAGAAGCATTGCCACCTAGCTCACACCTTCACTCCCGTCTGTAGATAACGAAATGTACCCCAATTACTGTTGCGCTATTTAACGTTGGCATTACTTGTCTGAAAGCTGCTCCTGGACAGAGTTGCCAGTGCTGCAGGGCTTTTCTGGCAATAATTGTCCGATCGCCACGTATCGCCGGCTAACACAGGATTTAATATCGCCATCGCAATGTTTTTAACGTGGGTTTTAACAGCCCTTCCCTGTTACTATCGCCATGTAGCGTGGGCTTGATAATGCCCCGCTAACATGGCGATAATAATCAGGGTTAGGCGGCGTTAACTTTTCTGCCGATGACTGACGATGGCGATAGTTATCGCGCGTCATTGTGACCATCCCCCCAAATGTTTTCTTGAATTCCAACCAGAAAAACTCAGAATATTGCGAATATTCCCAGCACAAATTCCCTTGGGTGATATTTGTGCGGAGCAAATGTGCATTAATATTACCCAGCAAGTTGAACTCCTGATTCAGTCGCGAAGGATCTTTCAATAAAAGGACTGAATTTTATTTGGGACCAGAAGAACCTTGCAAGGAATAACCCACTGACATGCCTAGTAACATTGCCCATTGGGCACAGGCCTTCCCAGGAAGTTATTTACCGGAGGGGAGATAGAACTCTCGGCAACATCTCACAATCTGTTGACCTTACACAGATATAATTATTTATACGCTATAATTACCAGAGAGAGCACCCACCTTTGACTGTGAAGTAATTAACCGTAATTCCTGTGCACATATGTTTGGGACTGATCTGCACATTTTGTATTCAAAATACATTTGATCCTAGTGTTGATGTGAGCACCATGTTCCGAGATGTAGGAACACAATGTCTGTACAATATGGCATCATGTAAACATGGCAACTTGCTGGCCAGCACTGAATAAAAGAACAAAGGAAGGCTTGCACAATAAATACAAAAAGGTATCTTCAGATTTCACCACAGGTAACAGGGCCACAAACATCTGATGCATGGTTTTGGTCATGCACCACGAAGCTTATTGTACTACCCTGTGGTGGAAATGGCACAAGGCAGTCAAGGAAGGCTACACAAAATGAAATCAAACAAGATGCCTGGAGCTGAAGGATGAAGCTGAAGACCACTTTTAAATGACGTGATCTGCATAGCCCAAACAAGCACAGACATCTTTATGCAAACAATGCAAAAAAAGTTCGAAGTGGCAAGATTCAGATCCCCATGCTACCGATTTATGTAAAATTCAGGGAGAAGCAGCACAATCACTGCCATGTTGCCTTTCCTTCAATTTATAGTTTTTCTTGCGGAGCAGGTAGATGGGAGATACACGTTGCTACATGTTGTGCATCCAGGGCACCTGAAATAGGAGCACACTGTAGACAACTTAAAATAACATCAGCTTATAGTGATTTCAAGGAAAAAGAAATGAAAAAGCTATTTTACAATCTTTTTGTAATGTTATCGTTGCCTTGTTTGAAGCCCATAATGACTTCACATGCAGCACTTGAGAGGCAACGTGGAATGGACACTGGTGGGCAATGAGATCAGTTGACACTGATGCGAACATTAGAAAGGATGTACTAGCTGATGGGCGGATGACGAGCTGTAACGTTTGGGTATGGTGAGAAGTGAAGGCTGGTGGGTCGTGTGCAGGGATTGCATTGCTTGGCAGTGTGAGGACCAGCATTAGTAATCTATGTTAGGAGCTAATATTGATTCCATCTGTGAGGAACTAGCATAATCAGCAGCGTGAGGAGCTGGCACTCGCTGGCAGTGTGAGAAGCATATATTGTTGGACTGGATAAAGAGTATGTTTAAAGAGATGAAGGTTGTTGAGGTATGTCAGGAACTGAAACTAGTGAGTAGGATGAAAAGCAGTCTCTAATAGGCTATCTGAGCATATTAGACTAGTGGTCAGTAAGAGAAACTGGCAGTAGTGGGCAACATGAAGAGCTGGCACTAGTGGATTGTGTGAGAGGCAAGTTCTGGTGAGCAGTATGAGGAATTGGCAATAGAATGCAGTTTGACAAGTGTGCATTGTTGATGGGCAGTTTAGGACAGGTTGTGGGTCACAGTGTGGGAGTGTGGGAGCTGGCCTTTGTGAGCAGTGAGGAACCTAAACTTATGGGCAGTGAAAGAAAGTGGGACTAACAGTTTCACTTCCACGACCAGTGTGGAAATCTGGCACAAATATGAGTAGACGGCATTGGTTGGCAATATGCCTCCATCATCTAATCACTTAGGGTTTAGAATAACATCCCCTGACCCATGAGACCACCCTACCCTTCTTTAATTTAGGACAAAACTAAACACACACTTCTTTTAAAGACACTACATCGCAACACAGTAAATAGTTTACCTCCCCTCTCGGAACCCAGCAACCACCTCCCAGATTCACTCTCTGATTGTACATTTTGCCTTCAACCATGTAACTCACTCTGTTGCCTTTCGGCTATGTATGTTCTATACAAACACCACGTACACACTGTCAGGAATGGGGTTATTAATCCACTCTGGTTATCTCAAAACACAGTTCTTAGTGAATCTCTGCTCAACCCCTGGTAGCTATGGCACAAGCAGCTGTCAATTCTCAGAGAAGTGTGTTAAGTTCAAGCAGAGCCAACAATTGTAAATTAAAGAACACAATTCAATAAAATTCCCAAACCGATTTAGAACAATAGAGAAACATTTTCTGAGCAAAAAGCCACTCAGATCATAAAAAAAAGTTTAAAGGGAACAGGAGATATGAATTTCTTACATTTGAAATTAAAAAGCACCAAGAAAAAGTAAAGCGGAAAATTAAAAGTCATTGTTCATAGCTGACTGGGACTTATTGATGATTTCAGGTTGATCATGATGGAGCAGACGTTGAAAACACCAAACTGGTCATATCAGTCAAAGGTTTACCCTCAGACTTGGGGCCTGATTTAGATTTCAATGGACGGGTTGCTCTGTCACAACGGTGATGGATATCCGATCCGCCGAAATATAAATCCTATAATATCCTATGGGATTTATATTTCGGCGGACAGGATATCTGTCACTGTTGTGATGGAGTAACCCATCCGTTGAAATCTAAATCAGGCCTTAGTCTCTGAAATGTAAGACAAACTTTTATAGGGGGGTAAGGTCCAATGCTGTGGTCGGTGAGGTTCCCCAGAAGTTGGTTACTTCATCATCAAACTCCAATTGAAGCCTTTGATAATGGCACTAAAGATTCCTGTGCAACAAACCTGCATTTCGTAGCCACACAGGTCACTTTGTGAGCCATGTAGATTTGCTGTCTCCTCCCGGTTCAAGCTTTTTCATTCTAACTTAGTCATTCTTTTAACAATCAAAATACTCTAGGGGGCAAGGGTGGAAACTGTAGAAAACAAGATTCCACGAGGCAGTATACTTTCACTGCAAGGTCCAGCAGAACCAGTTTTCAGGGTGGCAGAAAGCTCCGAGCAGGACAAACCTGATTTTCCTGCCCACCCTGGGTGCAATCTCCCTAGGCAAACATGAGCACCTTCTCTTGGTTGTCCAGAGGTGAAAACAATGACTAAGTCCCAACTTTTTCAAAGTGCTGGAAAGTTTCTTTCGGTCAGTCCTGTAGCCCTATGCACCTCAGATCAAGCTGCTATGCACCAGGACTCTCTTCAGCCAGGTCCAGTCCTCAGTGGTCATATGGGCCTTTTGGAAATAGGAGTTCTTCTGCTTTTTGTGTCCCTGAAGCAGGCAAGCAGGATGCCAACCACATGACCCTCGGAGAGCAGTTCCAGTCCCTCGGTGTTAGCAGGATTCCAGAGTCCTTAAGACCTTAAGTGAGTCCTCTTCTTCCAGTAGGAGTCTGTTGTCTTCATCCTGCAGCATTTTCTTGTACAGGTGTAGTCTTTCCAGGTCTAGGTAAATTCTCAGGAGGTGGTGGTTGAAGAGCCATATATATCCTGTGTACATTGTTGGCCTGGGGCTGAAAATAGACCTGGGCACCAAAATAAAAGTGGTCCTTATTAGTGAGTTAGATGCCTTAAACGTAGCCCATGTTTGCAAATTGGGGCAGTTTTAAACTCTTAAAGACAAGCTGTGTAAGTGTTTTGCAAGGTTTGGAAAACTTCATGGACTTGAGCTTGATGTAAGCAATGTTTATTTTAGTATTAGGAAAACCAACAGTAAAAACCGGCCCAGCAGACCATAAAAGTGGCCCACAAACAGCACAAAAAATGGCCCACACACTGATCTGTCAGACCAGCCCATCAGGTACTGCCTGATTTCCCTATAGGCCGGTCTGACCTTGCCTGTGCACTAGCCAGTAGTTAGAGCATTTCTACCACCCAATCCTAACTATTTCATAACAGTTCACCACTTTCTTTTGCAGAACTTCCTCTTTGTTTTACTGTAAATGTACCTAGGAGCCCCTGTTTCAAGATGGCAGAACCCAGCTGCCACCAGGCAGGCCCGGCTTCAATTCCTTTGCCACTATCCTATTTAGATGAGCATTCCTCTCACTTGAAAGGGTCAAACCTGGTTCTACCCAACTTTAACTGGAGCTTGACTATTTAAGAAGGTCCTCAGAAGGAACAGGAGAAGTCCGCCTCAGGATCTCCAAGCTAAAAGAGGTAGTGCTAAAGCAGTCCTTAGTACTGCCAGCTGTGAGATAGCTAATCCCTGCTAAGTGGGTTAACACATGGTTGCTCCTTTTGGGCTCACAGGAAGGCTGATATGCTCTGAGCCAGAGTTGTTAACTCTCATAGTCAAGTATGTGTATTCCAGCTCAGGAGGAGTTATGAGTGGGAGAACTGGTTTTAATCCAGTACTGACTTAAGCAGTCTAAAGCATGCTTTAAAAAAATAATTACTTTACCATTTTTATTCTGAAAAATCAGATTTTGAAAATTAAGTAAGATATAACTTGTAAGCATTATTCTATAATTTTCCCAAGTGGGGATCAGAAATAAAGATTTTAATCCTGTGCAGGCCTGTTCAGAGAAAAGTCTAGTCTACATGATGGAGATGTAGTGCTTTGAAAGCACAATATCCTCACTATGTAGTGTGCTCTGTTTTTATATATTAGGATTCTGTCCAATGGACTGACAAAACACACTTTACGGGTGACTTGTGAACATATAAAAACAAACGTTTGCTATATATCAACGGCACTTTTCTTTGTCATCAGTCACTGCAGTGCATTAAAACTGCAGACCAGCCAGAGCGTAGTGGTGCTCCTGGCAGGCGTACTTGTTTATCATATATGTGGGTGGTGTAAATAAACAGTGCAGCCCACATAAGACATTTAACTTTCATGTCACAGGTTCATTTTCTGCACCACCTGTAATAGTACAGGACTGTTAAATAGGCCATTTAGGTGAAACCAAATTTACCAATACTATTTTACCACCAGAGCACATGAACTGCGGGTACTGATTAGCAGTGTCACTGGGCAAAGAGTACTAATTCTAGAGAAAATAGGCTCTGGAAAAGGTGATAAATCTGTGGTGACCAGAGTAAAAGGCTAACTTGCCAAACACATTTTTATGATTGGACCCCAGTGAGCAGGAAAAGAACCTGGCACTGGGGAGCAGTGACAACCAAACACTTGTGGGTAAATAGAAGAGTTTACATTGAGTTGAGCTTAGGCCACAATGCTCTAAGGGTCAGATGTACGACCCGTTTTTGCATGCGCAAACGGGTTTGCGAACCCGTTTGCGCATGCAAAAACTTATTGGGCCATGAACATAGCCTATTTAGCGAGTTGCAACTTTTTTGTGACTCGCTAAATAGGTTTTGCGACTCGCTATTTGGAAGGGGCGTTCCCTTCCAAATAGCGAGTCGCAAAACCATGTAGAAATGTTTTGCGACCGCAATTGCGGTCGCAAAACACTCGCAATTACCACCTACTTCAAGTAGGTGGTAATCAATTCGCAAACGGGAAGGGGTCTCCAGGAAACTCCTTCCCCTTTGCAAATGCATGCAAAATTATTTTTTAAGGGCAGGCAGTGGTCCCAGGGACCACTGCCTGCCCTTAAAAAATTAAACGATAGCGTTTCATTTTTTTATTTTTAAATGCATCCCGTTTTCCTTTAAGGAATTACGGTTGGTGTTCCCACTTAACACCAGCGGCGGCTCCTCCACTATGGCTGAGGTGCGTTCCACCCCCCCCCCCGCCAGCTGCCTCAAAACGGCAAAATAAAATGATAATAAACATGTTTTATTATCATTTTATTTTTCCTTTCTCAGCCGAGTGTTTGGGGACGGGTCTAGGGAGATGACAGTCACTGGAGGGGGAGTGGTATGCACTGGTATCAGTGCGCTTGTGGGTTTGTCCAGCCATCTCAGGATGGCCAAACCAACATGCGCACTAAAACTGTCTCCAACCCGAGCTGCGCTGCCGGGTTTAAGACACCAGGCACAGGCTCCCAGTATCACTGGGAGTGTAAATTCAGGGTGCTCAGGCCAATCCTGACACTGCTCTCATGAATGAGAACAGTGTCAGGGTTAGCCGCAGGGGAGTCTGGCAGCCTGTGTCTGCAGTGGACTGGAGAAGAAGAGAGCGATGCGGCTGGCTGCAGGTAAGTTAATAAAAATATATTTCTGTATTTTATTTGTTGTCTGTCGTTCCCCCGACCCCTTCGCCCCGCCCGCCACTCTTCTACGACACCAGACGCTACTGCGTAAAACCCATGGCATATGACACATTCCAGTATTTACAACAAGCTGTAAACCTGGGAATGTGTCAGAAGCCCACGCCTCCCCGAGGGTGGCATGGGGGAGGCGCAATAAGGACAAATAACATTTTCTCCTCGTTTTTAGGTCTCGCCTGAGCCAGCGCATGCGCTGCTCTGCGAGACATTTAGTAACAGGGCTTTTAAAAGTGCTACCACAGCTTTTGCTGGCCTAGCGCTTGCGGTTACGCGCGCATGCACGCGCGCAGCTGCCAGCTTTCAGCGCCCGATCAGGCGCCATCTGGAGCGCGATCACTTTCACTTTTGACGCTGCTGCGCGCGCGCCACTCGCCGCGCGGCCAATGCTTGTTTATGAAGCACTTTACAAAGCCGCTACACCCTAGATAAGCAGCCCACTTTAAGATGGCAGACAGTTCTCCTGTGGTATCACATGAACTGCCCAGCTTGTCCTTATAAGAAGCCCCCTCCATTCCAACGCTCCCAGCTCTACCGAACAACGTGGTTGGGCAGCACGACTTTTGCGATGCAGCCTGCACATCGTCGGTGACTCAGCCCCCGAATCCAGTTGACGGAAAACTCCGCCGCACCAACTAGTACTTTTTTTGGGCTGCACTGTCCTGTTTTGTGGGCATACCATGTTTGCTACAGGACACGATGTCTTGTTTTTCTATTTAACGAGGACACGCACGCCTCTGTAGCGACGGCTAACTCTTGGTTTCGTCAAACCTTCGCCTCTCTTCCACGTGTCCAGCAGCATACACACCGCAATTATCCCCTAATGCCCACACTTGTTTGAAGGCACACCATGGGTGACACAGGACGCAATTCCATTAATAAGGACACACACGCCTCTATCGTAGCAAGCGCCACAAAGGTTTTTAAAGCTCCACCGCTCTTTCTGAGCAGCACACGCCACATCAGCCATAAGTGCCTAGTGGGCAATTCCCTTGCCGGCACTCACACTCCCCGATTTTTTCAGCGCTTGTTTTTCCTTCCCTGATACCGCCGCACACGGCGTACACATAGCCGTTACCCTGCATATGCCTAATAATGCCTAGCTGATAGTTTCCCTTGATGCTACTCTCACACCCAGATTGTGTCAGCATTTGCCTGCTAATCCCCTACCTGAAACCACAGTTCAAGGTGCAGACCCTCAACTCTTTATTGTTTTTCATACCCATTTGCTTGTAGGCTCCAAAGCGCTTGCAAGAGCTCATTTCAGTCACCCCCTGGCACATGCAACAAGCAATGGACTTCCGAGCAGAAGAATGACTTCGCCGCCAACCCTGCACCCTCAGTGATCAGTATTCACACTCCGTAAGTTTCCAGGCCTTTGGCCATTTCCCAAAACAGGCAATTTATATGCCAATTTTGATTAACACTGAGTTCACTCCTCCCACAGCTGGTAGGCTACCGCCCCCAGTGCGACCAGATTGCCCCACACGGCGCACTCGACAAGCTTATCTTCCTGACAGCTGTCCGACTTCAGCCCGAGCGGACGAATACATTTGCCACCTGATTCTCCGTAAGTCCACAGGCTCTATTCCTTTTTCCTCCATTCACTCGTGTGAACCTATAATGAGAAACCATGTCTCTCCTCAGGCTCTTGTTCAAGCAACTTCCACCCCTAGATAACCCAATAATATCATTCCAAGCCATTGGCGTACAAGGTGACTTTTTTCATATAACACGCTCATTTGAGCACACTCAAGTTCTCTGGCACCATGCACTCACCTTTTTACACAATGAGCATGTAAACATGTGGACAATTATTTTAAAAACCATAGGCATGTGTCAGTAATAACTTTTCGCATTCCTGCCGTAGTAGTTTTTATTTACTAAAAGCTGGACCTGCATGTCACCTTGGCTCTTACATTATGACCTACTGAGAGATCTTTCGGTGACATAGAATTTTATCGGCTCGGCATGTACAACCACATACCGGTACTTGTACCTGGTTTTTAGGTCTCGGCCTGCACCAGCGCTTGCGCTGGTCTGGCCGAGAGTTTTAGTAAGTGGGTTTTGGAAGTGAAAACCCACTGGCTTTCGGCTGGCGACCAGCTTGCGTTCACGATGTGCGTGCACGCGCGCAGCTGCCATCTGGGTTTCCTATCTCTTCCTCATTTCCACGTCATGGCTCATTAACTCTCTGGAATCTGATGTTTCAATCGCAGCAGCAGCTCACATTACCAACTGACGGCCCTGGACTACAGTCACATGAAAAACAGCGATTAGCATTGAAATGCAAGCTTTTTTTGTCTAGTTAGAAATATTGCTTCGGTGGGTTGATTTCACCTTATATCGCTATTTGTTTTATATTGGGAGTCACAGCCTAATTACCAGTATTTTTGTCTCACTCTGTTTTTTTTTATATTTATTCGCGCAAAGCACAAAGCTATATTTAAGGTTACTTTTTCCGCGTCACTTCTTCACTCTATTTAAACTCCACACCCCCCACTCTTATTGTCTCTCTCCTTCTCTCTCTCTTCCCTCTCTAATTCTCTCTCTACTTAATTAACTCTCCCCACTCTATCTTTTTTAGCCTTTCATTCTCTCTCACCCCTTTATCTGTTTCTCTTTCAAACTGCTTCATTCACTCTCTCTCCCCTTCTTTCTCTCTCTATCCCACTCCACTCTTTATTCTATGTACACCCTTTCTCTCTCTTTCTCTCTCACCACCCTCTCTAATTGGGCATTATATCTTCACTCTATCTCTCACTCGGCAACACCACAGCATCACCACAGCATCACCACAGCATCACTCAGCATCACCACAGCATCACTCAGCATCACCACAGCATCACTCAGCGCAACCACAGCATCAATCAGAGCCAGCACAGCATCAATCAGAGCCAGCACAGCATGACTCAG
The DNA here is from genome assembly GCA_963921515.1 of Calotriton arnoldi. NCBI lineage: Eukaryota > Metazoa > Chordata > Amphibia > Caudata > Salamandridae > Calotriton > Calotriton arnoldi. Next base: position 1,826,100 of record CAWUFW010002266.1, on the reverse strand, counting down.
CACCAACACATCTCCTCTCAACGCCATCACAGCATCACTCAACGCCATCACAGCATCACTCAGTGCAACCACAGCATCACTCAGTGCAACCACAGCATCACTCAGTGCAACCACAGCATTACTCAGCACAACCACAGCATCACTTAGCGCCACAACAGCATCACTCAGCCCCACCACAGCATTACTCAGCAGCACCACAACATCACTCCGCACCACCACAGCATCACTCAGCACCACCATAGCTTCACTCAGCGACACCACATCATCACTCAGGGCCAACACTGCATCACTCAGCACCACCACAGGATGACTCAGCACCACCACAGGATGACTCCGCACCACCACAGGATGACTCCGCACCACCACAGGATGACTCAGCACCACCACAGCATCGCTCAGCACCACCACAGCATCGCACCGCACCACCACAGCATCGCTCCGCACCACCACAGCATCGCTCCGCACCACCACAGCATCGCTCCGCACCACCACAGCATCGCTCAGCACTACCACAGCATCGCTCAGCACCACCACAGCATCGCTCAGCACCACCACAGCATTACTCAGCAGCACCACAACATCACTCCGCGCCACCACAGCATCACTCCGCGCCACCACAGCATCACTCCGCGCCACCACAGCATCACTCAGCGACACCACATCATCACTCAGGGCCAACACTGCATCACTCAGCACCACCACAGGATGACTCCGCACCACCACAGGATGACTCAGCACCACCACAGCATGACTCAGCACCGCCACAGCATCATTCAGGGCCACCACAGCATCGCTCAGCACCACCACAGGATGACTCAGCACCACCACAGGATGACTCAGCACCACCACAGGATGACTCAGCACTACCACAGGATGACTCAGCACCGCCACAGCATCATTCAGGGCCACCACAGCATCGCTCAGCACCGCCACAGCATCGCTCAGCACCGCCACTGCATCGCTCAGCACCGCCACTGCATCGCTCAGCACCGCCACTGCATCGCTCACCACCACCACAGCATCACTCAGGGCCACCACAGCATCACTCAGCGCCACCACAGCATCACTCAGCGCCACCACAGCATCACTCAGCGCTACCACAGCATCACTCAGCACCACCACAGCATCACTCAGCGCCACCACAGCATCACTCAGCACTACCACAGCATCACTCAGCACCACCACAGCATCACTCAGAACTACCACAGCATCACCACAGCATCACTCAGTGCCACAACAATATCACTCAGCGCCACCACAGCATCACTCAGCGTCACCACAGCATCACTCAGCGCCACCACAGCATCACTCAGCGCCGCCACAGCATCACTCAGCGCCGCAACAGCATCGCTCAGCGTCACCACAGCATCGCTCAGCGCCGCCACAGCATCGCTCAGCGCCGCCACAGCATCGCTCAGGGCCACCACAGCATCGCTCAGGGTCACCACAGCATCGCTCAGGGCTACCACAGCATCGCTCAGGGCTACCACAGCATCACTCAGGGCCACCACAGCATCACTCAGCGCCAAGACAATATCACTCAGCACCACCACAGCATCACTCAGCACCACAGCAGTATCACTCAGCAAGACCTGAGTATCATTCAGCATCACCTCAGCATCGTCTCCGCAACAGTCACCACCACCACCACTACCACCTCAGCATCACTCAGCACCACCTCAGCCTGCTCTCGGAATCTGGCATCTGTTGATTCTCCCCTAGCGTCTGGCCGCTGCTAGTGTTATAATACAGGTACTAGTTCCCAACCTTCACCCTCCGATTGTTTATGCCCCCTCAAAAAAAAGCGTTAACAAACAACCATTGCAATAGGCAGAAACAAGTTGCCAGCATTGCAAGAACAAAAGAAAACTGAGGACATTTTTTATTGTAAATACTTTTTTTTATATGGTCGTTCAGTTTTACATAATGCCTTCTTGGTCATATATAAAGTAACAAAAATGCTTCTGACACTTTTTTATTATAACTTTTCAGCAAGCTGCACAGCAGCCACACTTCTCTACAGCACAGCTTGAAGACATTGGCAAAGTCAATAGCTCTGGCTAAACACTTATAAGGCCCCAAAGGCGAGACCTATTGGCTATGCCAATGCTTGTTTCCTCTTTCTATGTGTGCTACATTCTGCAACACACATACAAAGGGGAAATCACCTCCATTTATTATTTTTGTGCAGGAAAGTGTCCCTTCCTGCTCAAAAACAATCATCCCTACAACTGTGACACCCTTGCCCCATGGTGCAAGGGTGCCTGCGTTGTCACATGGCAGCCAATTGAGCGCTAGTGCAAGGAAAGAAGACAGGAATGCGCCGTACCTGATACATTCCTGCATTTTTCTTTTGCCGTAAGGCAGCACAACAAGAAGGCTTGTGGAATGGCCCTTTTGGGAAAAAATTGTATGAGGCCCACAGTTTGTCACTTTTTGCCCTAGACCCGTCGTTTTTTTTGTAATTCAACCTAATGGCACCAAGTGCCACGGTGCCAAAACCTGAAGTTTTCTTCCAATAATATTTGCATTTAAGAAATAGTAAGTAGCATTTATGAAAACAGATACTGCGAACCCATCCAGGGCTATAACCCATGAAAGAAATATTCGATAGTCAGTCTCATATTTCAGTTGGAAGAAAAAGAGGCAATCATCTGTTCTGCTATTAGTAAGAAATAAAGTTCACCTAGAACTTTCCTTCTACTTTTGTTTTTCAAGCTAGTTGTCTTTCTTCCAAAAAGGTGCATTGCATTTAGCATTTTATACATATTTTCATGTACTTTTAGATAGATGATTGGCCTAGTCTGGAACGCAGTTATCTTGATAGAATATGCATTTATTTATACATGCTGCACGTACTTTGAGAAATTATTATTTGTTTTTGCTTGTCACAAAGCGCGTGCAGGGAACACAGTCACTCACGGAATGGTACATCAAACCCTATTTAATGTACTATTCAAAGTAGTACATATTTCCAGTACTTTCGTGAGAAGTGTAGGCTGGGGTAGCAGGGTAGGAGCATATGGGAGAAGTAATTCCATCAATACATGCACAAAAAGAAAGTACAGATCCCCTTTTCTACCCCCACCCAAGAACAGTTCAGTTACACGTCTGCACATTGTGCATCTGTCAGGGTCATATCACTTTCTCCTGATGCCCCTGTCCTTATATTTCCTGCTTCACTGTAACGTCACAAGAGAATCTCTCCTTACACTAAACAAATGGAAAAGAAAAAAATATGTGCAACGTTCTTAAGTATGTGCCCTTTAAAAATGTGTTTGGAATAGTGATGGTTTGATATTTGCATTATTTAAAAAAGTCTTTGATTAAAACATATCTATTTGCTATATGTCCAGAGGGTGACTTTCAGCTAATCCTGTGTTTGTTTTTAAATTCAAAGGCACCAAGCATGCTGGGATTTGTTTGTCCATTCTTAAAACACTAGAAATGAAACAGAGAGGAATATATAATAACGTTTTGTGTAGGTACTCGTGTAGCACAATGCCCTAAAACGCCTAGCAGCTATTTACTACACTTCTTAAAGACCAACGTGTACAGTACAAAATTGTATTGCGGTACGCGGGTGCCCCTGCAAACATTAGTAAATATACCCGTAGAAGTTTTAGCATGCTTAGCGCTGTTACTTGAAATAGCAGAATTAGCAAAAAGTCACCCTCACGACATTGTGCCAATTGACCTATCCTTGTGATGTAATAGGTTTGATGGACACTTTGATCATTTCCTTCTATTTCTCTGACCTTTAGGCTGCACGTTGTGTGTGTCCTCTTTTCAGAATACGCATATTTTAACTCATTGCGGTAGTTGCTTTCACTCTCATCTCCTTATGTCTGTCCTTGTCTGTGACCCCCTATCTCTCACTTCATCTCCCTAACCCCGTGTGAACCATTCAGCCCCTCTCCATCCAATCGTCAAATCCCCTATTTAATACGTGGTGTCCTCACTATTTACCTCGATTACAGCTATTACCCATTGTTTTTGTGGCAGCACTCCCCTTCACGTTCAGAAGCCTTTCAGGACCTCCAGGCCTCTTCACTAGATTTCCTACCTTGCTGCACTGAACAAGCATCCCAGTTTCATCTCAATTCTGAAATTACATTTGAACATATTTCAGCAATCCCTTTATTGTAACTTCAACTTGCCACTGTGATATCAAGGTCCAATGTCTATATTATAAAATGTCACCTTGTGTATATAATGGAAAAGTGTTGGGAAACATGGCTATGATGGTTTTCAACCTACAGTTCTTCCCAACAGCTCAATATACTCAGTTACCACACACACCAGTCTCACAGCACACCCAGGACAAGACCCCCACTGCTTAGAAACCTGGATGGCTTCTTCTAGTGTATTAATGTCTTTCAATGGCCAATTGGGGTGGCCGTTAAAGAAGCATTTCCCAATTGCATCTATGTTTCATCACTGCGTCCCTGTATCAAAAATCTCTTATGGAAGATAAGGCACATACCAGAGCTCTGTGTGTGCAAATCTTCATTGAGGGAAACCCAAGAAAAGGCCCAGAATAATAATAATAGCAATTAAAAATAACAACAATAATAATAATACCGCAATCGAAGTGAGTTCCAAATAAAATGCCTGGATGTCAGACAAAGGTAATAATAACATATTTCAGCAAGTATAAGTGCTATTAGCACATGCAAAGCTGGTTTGGCTGAGAAAACTACAGCAGTTGCCAATGGCAATAAAATTGTTCATGTTTGAATCATAATACCGAGCTACGGAATCTGTCCTGTAGCCCTAAAATTATCTCTATTTATTAATATATTCCTTATTTCTTTGTGCTCTGTGTCACTGCCTTTTAGTTATTGGAATGGTTCATTAATCATTTGTTGTCTTACAAAAAAAGCAGTTCAATCGAGTAATAGTATTTAACAATATCAGTTTCTGCACATCACTGTTTCACTTTATAAAACGAAGGCTGTATTTTGTTCTAGGTACCAGTGCTCCTCCACCACTCTTTACCCATAATTTTTTCTTGGCAGCCATCTTTATTCTCCTTTTTTCTGCTAATTCAAGACATCATCTTTATGAATATTAGCAACGTTTTTGCAGGTCCTATATTTATTTCCTATGTTTAACTTTTTTTTTTATAAATGAAGGCTGTAGGGATGTTGAAGCACCATTTCTCCATTTTTCTCATGTTTTCATTGCGGCCAACTAATTACATGTGTCACATACTATTCTATATCTTAAGCACTATCGTTGTAAGTATGAGCATGTGCTTTACAGCCTCTTTTCTATTAGAAAAGTGGATCGGCAACAACTGTTTTGGCTAAGAATAAATGCAATATGTTATACTTAGAATTAAATCTATTGTACATTTTAAGTGCCAATGTCTTTATATTCTGCTGCTGTAGGGATGGGACTGTATGTTGAACGGGCATGGTTCCCCTTGCCCCGAGTGCCATGCTGATGTGTGTATATCTGGTAATCTGCTCTGTGCTTGTGAAACCTCTTGTATTTAATATAAATCTTAAAAGGGGCTTACATCCCGCCCTTACTTTTCATTCATGTGTGTGCTTGCCACTTATGTCTCCTCCATTTCTAGTGATTGTAATATGCTATTTCCTGTTGTTTCCCTTGTGTTTCTCTTATCAGTGTCCCCTGGCCCAAGTACTCCTATTCTTCCTCTTTTGTGGAGCTTCTTTTATGTTTTGGTTGCACACCGCTTTGCCACTGCTTACGACTTGTAATGCATGCACCACATCAGTTTGGAACTCTCCCACTTTCCCCTCCAAGGCTGCAGAGTGTAGATTCTCCACACGCTGGTGCAGGAGCTGCTCCTTCTCCGAGCAGACCGAACAGGAGGTAATCTCTCAGGTCACAAGTACAATACACCTCCACGGGCACCATGTGCCCCCGAGACATGCCCAAGTTAATTCGGTAACCAGTCAGCTGTACGGCGGGTGAGCAGTCAGCAATTTATTATTTACCAAGCAGACAAACATGGATGCAGCTCCCGCCGAGGATTACAGCACAGGCAGCTATTGTTCTTGGTGTATTTTCTCAATCAGATGTTGTAACCAGCATCTGGCACAAGAAGAGAGCTGTTGCGTCTGTTACCAGAAGGAGATGCATCTCTTATTAAGTTTACGTGACAGAAAGTACGGGAGCATTGGTAAAGGGGAGGTGCAGTTATAATGAAATCTAAGCAGTGCAATGTATGTTTTTATAGTGAGGTAATCTCTCAGGATGAATATATAACATTAGCGCAGCTTGCATCTTTATTGGTCTCTCCCGTGTTTTTATTTCCCAGCCCCCTCCCGCTGTTTGTTCTTTTATGTAATTTTCTCAATTTAATGCGAACTCGACCCAAAGGTATTGGAGTGCTTTAGATGAGTGTGAGAGACTGACCTGGTATATGATGTCCCCTTATGTAAGTGGGCACCCTGCACCAGTCCAGACAACCCTTATGGTGATTTAAGAGGTCTTAGACAGCCTTAGAAAGCTCTCTAAGTGGTAGCTGTGGAGAGCAGCCTTCAGGCATGGTCCAGAAGGAGTGTAAAGCAGCTTGATTTACCAGAATGCAATCTTATATGTATAGATTAAGTGAAAAAGAACCACACAAGGTATTTATAAAAATATGTATTTATTATATAATACTCTCTAACACATACAAATATCTCTTACCCAGAGATATGTACAATGCACACAATACTTTACATAGAAATCAAGTAAATAGCACGAAATACACAATGGGCCTCGCCTCGGGGGGACCAAACCATATACTAAGAAAGTGGTATAAGACCATGACCTGGGTCAAGACAATGTCAAGAGGACGTAGAAGTGCTGGGGACCCAAAGAACGACCCAAGGTGAGAGACTAGGAGCCCCCTGGATATTGTGTGCAGTGTGGGAACACGACTGCATTCTCCTTACAAATCAACATGTAAGTCGCAGTTGGAATTTTAAAGATTAAGGACCCTTCACAGTGAACCCTGAAGAAACCCCATGAAAGACAGAAGGTTGAGGAGCCACCCCACCTGTGGATACCCTAGTACCCATGTTACCTACGCCAGGGAAGCCGGGTGCATAGGTGTGAAGTGGTGTCGGAAACCGCCGTTGAACCCAATGGAGGATTTCAGGAAGTGCCGCTGCTGGAGAAGGAGAAAGTGTCCGGTGGAATCCAAAGGTGGATTCTAGTTGAGCGGTACCTGCAAGCAGAGGGGACAGAGTCTATGTCACTCAGGAGTGACCAGGAGATCTGGAAGACGAATGCCCACCAATGTCGGTAGTTGCAGGAGAGTTGATGAGGACCTTGACTCTGCAGCTGTGAGGACCTGGCGGCGCTGAGGAAGACCAGGGGCTGTGCACGAGCTATCCCACATTGGATGTCAAGTGCAGAGAAGTCGTTGTCCGGCGGGAGCACCGACAAGCCTTGGCAAATGCAAACAACGCAGAAGTTGAAGAAGGTGCAATGTCGGGACCAGCAAGGTCCAGGGGACTCACCACAAGCAGGGGAGGCAGGGCAGGCCGAACAATCAGGGGAGCCCAAAATAAGCAAAGATGACCATTAACAGGACCCACAGGCCAGAGGCACTGGAGTCCCAAGAGGACCTCGAGCAGCTCACCAAAAGATGCAGGCCACGGTGCAAGCGATGCAATGTGGACAAAGACTTTGGTCACTGGAGATACTTGAGGTTGGGGCTACTTGGAGCTTGAAGATCTTGGTGGAAGGGAGCCAACAAGCCTTTGCAACTGCAAGTCAATGAAGTGCACAGGGGTTCAGTTCCTGTGGCTCCCATGAGGGATACTGGCCTCAAACTTGGTGAGAGGGCAGGGCAGGTCTCAAGAGCTGTGGAGAACCACCACCTGTGTTGCAGAACCTTTCAGAGTCCGTAGGAGCTCAGGATCAGCAGACCAGTCAGCTTAGTTGCAGTGGCTGCAAATGCAGGGAAGTGCCTCCTTCACTTCAAGGGAGATTCCTTCAGGTGTCTTTAATGCCCACAGGCCTTGGAAGGTTCCTGTATGGTGCACAGGCACAGACGAGGCAGCAACCTGGAAGGGAGATGAAGTCGGGGCCCAAACGAAGGCCAGAGTGCCCAGACTGTAGAAGAAGCAGTGATGTCTGAATTGAATCTTGTCCCACGACGAATCCAGGGACCGTCCCACAGGTAAGCCCTTGAGCACCCTTAGGAAAGGGTTGGGACGATTCAGGGGACTCTCCCAGGGGAGGGTCTGGACAGGGGGGAGGTTACTCCCATGTCCTTTGTCCAGTTTTGTGCCAGAACGGGAGCCAACGGCTCCCAGAGCTGGTTTGAACTGGATTATGCACGGAGGCACCAAATGTGCCCCTCATGCAGACTTAGGGGCGCTGGCAAGCGCACCCACCCTTTCCTAATACACTAAATCCTGTCTGGGAGGTGGTCACACCTCCCTGTGACAGGATGCCTATCGTTCTGCCTTCCCCTGCTCGAGCTTGCCTCAGCAGCAGGAGGGCAGAATCGTGTCTCTGGTCGGCTGCAACCATTTTGTGCTGCCCGCGTCTAGAAGGCTGGCACCAGGAACACTGAGAGCCTGACGGAGGGCTCTTCAAGTGCTTGGAATCATACTGTTATATTTCATATAGGTACCCCGATATAGGTCTAGGTATCATCATAACCCTTCACCTACATTCTTTCCTATACTACATACATAACGGATTTGGAGGACTGACCTTTTACCCAGTTACAATATTACACATAAGTACGTAGGGTTCTTCCCTGGACACTGGCCTCATAAATTATGCATGAGGATTCTTAGTTTCTTGGAATCACAGCAGGACCATCATCGCCTGCATAATAACTGTGTATAAAGTTCATTCCCGATGTCATCCTAAGTCCGACACTGGCATAGCAAGGTAGAACCCCTGGGGATACCTTAGGGTATATAAACACCACATCTTGCTGAGATAGAGGGAGGAGATCACGACTTCCATGCTGACACACTGACGCAAGACGCTGAGGTTCCTGCATGCAGATAGTCCAGCTCGCAGTGGTCTGACATCCCTCACGGGGTGTTCAGCTTGAGACCAGAACGAGGTCCCGCAGGCTAACATCAGGTAATGGGGTTGGCTTTATCCTAGAGGGATTCTTGACTTTACACCTACTCACATGCTAGGTACACTTAGGTACATCTAGTTAGGGTGCATCGTAGGAGTATGCATTGTATTGCCATGTATTTTATATACTCGCCTATATTTATGATTTTAGGAAAATGGTAGAAACCTACCATCTGTTTACTTTCTTAGTGCTGCTACTCAGTTATATATGCTACTGTCTACTGGTGATTTCAGTACACTTATTTTACACTAGACTAACGACTGTTCAATAAATACTTATTGAAAACGTCCCAACCATTTATTCTGTGTATCTCTCTGCGAAAAAGTGAGCACGAGTGCCTGAGCGAAAAGTGAGTTACTGTTTCCACGGTCCTGAGGGATCAGGGTTGTCATGTTCGATAGTTGCCAAGAACTATTCTCTCCATGGTAAGAGGAGGTTATAGTGGCATTGCGAGCTAGCTGGTACACAGGCCAACATACCCGGTGGGTGCGTCTGGAATCAGTCTGGACACCAGTCCTGCAGTGTATGTTGTCTAAACGCACAGATCCTATATAGGTCTTATAGGAACTACACAGCAATACACCCACACTGTTTACGGTGTGGGGGTATGATTCAATCAATCAATCAATCAATCAATCAATCAGGGGTTTATAAAGTGTGCTACTCCCCCATGAGGGTCTCAAGGCGCTGGGTGGGGGTGCAGCTCCGGATCACTCGAAGAGCCAGGTCTTAAGGCTCGTCCTGAAGGTGTGAAGAGTGGGGGAGCATCTGATGTTGATTGGGAGCTCGTTCCAGGTCTTTGCTGCGAGGTAGGAGAAGGCTCTTCCGCCTGCTCTGGTTCTGCGGATGCGTGGGGTCTCTGCCAGGGCGAGGTCGGTGGAGCGGAGGTTCCTTTTGGGTACGTGGAAGGAGACTCTTTTGTTGAGGTATTTGGGTCCGTTGTTGTGGAGGGATTTGTAGGCGTGGGTGAGTAGTTTGAATGTTACTCTCTTCTTGATGGGGAACCAGTGTAGGTCTCGTAGGTGCTGGGTCATGTGCTCGTGTGGTGGGGTTCCGAGGACGAGTCTGGCTGCGGTGTTCTGGATGGCTTGGAGCTTGTGTAGCAGGGCTTTGTTGATTCCCGTAGTCCAGTCTGCTGGTTATGAGTGCGTGGGTGACGTTCTTTCTGCATTCGGGGGGGATCCACTTGAAGGTCTTGCGGAGGATGCGGAGAGAGTTGAAGCAGGTGGAGGCGATGGCATTGGTCTGGCGGGTCATGGTGAGGGAGGAGTCTAGAATGATGCAGAGGTTCTGGGCGTGGTCCGTTGGGGTGAGAGGGTTTCCGAGCGCAGGGGGCCACCAGGAGCTGTCCCACGCGGTGGGGGAGGGTCCGAGGACGAGGACCTCTGTCTTCTCAGAGTTCAGTTTTAGGCAGCTGTCGCTCATCCATGCTGCGACGTCTTTCATTCCTTCTTGGAAGCTGAGTCTGGTGTCTTGGGGTTCTTCGTGAGAGGATGAGCTGGGTGTCGTCGGCGTAAGATACTATGCTGAGCCCATGCTGTCTGACAATGGCGGCGAGGGGGCCCATGTAGATGTTGAAGAGCGTGGGGCTGAGCGAGGATCCTTAGGGTACTCTACAGTTGATCTCTGTAGGTTCAGAGAGGAAGGGGGGGAGACTGATCCTTTGGGCTCTGCCGGAGAGAAAGGAGCGGATCCAGTCGAGGGCGGTTCCTCGTATACCGGCGACGTGGAGTCTGGCTGCGAGGGTGCGGTGTGAGACGGTGTCGAAGGCTGCAGAGAGGACTAGTAGGATGGGGGCCGCAGTGTGGCCCTGGTCGAGTAGCATGCGGATGTCATCGGTGGCGGCGAGGAGGGCGGTCTCGGTGCTGTGGTTGCTGCGAAATCTGGACTGGGAGGAGTCGATGATGGCGTTCTCTTCAATAAAGGTGGTCAGCTGGGCGTTGATGTATCTCTCGGTGACTTTGGCTGCGAAGAGAAGGAGAGAGATGGGCCAGTAGTTTTTCAGGTCCGTCGGGTCGGCCGAGGGTTTCTTGAGGAGGCGCTTGACCTCTGCCCGCTTCCAGTCATCGGGGAAGATGCCGGATTCGATGGAGGCATTGATGGTCTGGCCTAGTTCGGGTGATACGGCGGCGGTGGCTCTGTGGAAGATGTGCGGTGGGCAGGGGTCCGTGGGGGCTCCTGAGTGGGTGTTCTTCATGTTCGTGAAGGTGTCTTCAGTAGTAGCGGTTTTCCAGGCGGTGATGGTCGGTTGGTTGTCGGTGGTGGGGAGGGAGATGGTGACCGGAGTCTGTTCGCTGAAGTTGTCGTAGAGGGTCTTGATTTTCAGGTGGAAGTAGGAGCTGAGCTTGTTGCAGAGGTCCTGGGATGGTGTGACGTCTGTCGCTTCACTGGGGGGTTTGGTGAACTGCTGTATGACGTTGAAGAGTTCCTTGGCGTTACTAGCGTTGGTGTGGATTTTGTTCTTGATGAAGGTCCGCTTGGTGGCTCTTATGCGATGGTGGTATTCATTCATGGCGTTCCTGTCGTTGTTCTGGTCTTCAGTGGTTTTCCTGTTCCGCCATTGTTTCTCGAGGCGTCTGCAGGAGCGCCTGGCTTCTTGGAGTTCGGTGGTGAACCAGGCGGCCTTCAGGGGGCGTTTTTTGATGGGGTGGCGGAGGGGTACGAGCTTGTCAGCGCAGTTGGAGATCCAGCGGTGTAGTTCTTTGGCTGCGGAGTTGGCGTCTGTCGTGGCGGAGGGGGGTCATGGAGGAGGGTGGTGCTGAGGCGTTCCTCTGTGATCTTGCTCCAGTTCCTTCGTGGCGGGCGTGGGGCGGGTTTGGGTGCGGTGGTGGTGTTGAAGGTGAAGTGTACGCAGTGGTGGTCTGTCCAGAGGGGTTGCGTGGTGTGGCTGAAGTGGATGTTTGTCCCTCCTGCGAAGATGGGGTCGAGGGTTTTTCCGGCTCTGTGGGTGGGGGTGGTGAGGAGCTGATTCAGTCCGAGGTTGTCGAGGTTGTCAAGGAGGGTGGTGGAGTCAGTGTCGCTGCGGTTGACGAGGTGGAAGTTCAGGTCTCCGATGAGAATGTAGTCCGTGGAGGCGATAACGTGGGGTGCGACGAGGTCGGCAATGGTGGTGGCGGAAGAGGCGCGAGGCCTGGGGGGTCTGTAGATGAGGGTCCCACACAGCGTGGTTATGGGGCTGGGTTGGATCTGGAAGTGGAGGTGCTCTGTGTTGGAGGGGGGGTCGCTCGTGCTGGAGGTAGAGAGTCCGAGGGAGCTCTTGTGGGCGATGGCGAGTCCTCCTCCTGGGCGGTGGGGGTAGTCCTTTATTTGGATCTTGTATCCGTCAGGGATGGCGGTGGCGATGTCGGGGGCCGAGGTGGCGTTGGTCCATGTTTCCGTAAAAAAGGCGTCATCTGGAGAGAGGGTGTCGAGCAGGTCCCAGATCTCCGTGGCGTGTCTGTGGAGGCAGCGCACGTTCAGGAGGTTCCACGTCAGGGCTTCGGTGGTGCGGGCGTCTGTCGTAGGTTCGGCGGTCGATGGGGGGCTGTTAATTGTGAAGGATTGTCGGCAGTGTCGGCACGAGAATTGGCCGTGAGTGGTGTTCGGCGTCGATCTCTGGCAGTAGTTGTTTCTTCCGGGGTTGAGTGCGAGGAGGGCAGTGAAGTTGTAACGGTGGAAGGTCGAAGATCCGGGTTTCCTGGCGCTGGCCGCGGTCGGGTCGGGTCGCGGACGGGCACAGACGGGCTTGCCAGCATTAAATAGGGGAGGGAGGCGGGAATCGGCGGGGGCCGCGGGGGCAGCAGCGGCGGGTGGGGAAGCGGGAAAAACGGGCAGAGAGGGCGGAACGGCACAATAACAAGAAAAGGCACAATAAGTGGTAACAATAAGGAAGGAGAGGCACAACAAAGGTACAGTGAACAAAGAGAATAAAAACCACAAAAAGAATAAAAAGTACAATGAGGAAAGGCAGTCAGAGAGACAACGGGGCAAAACCAAGAAGGGCGCAACCTAGGCAGGAGCCGAGGCTCGAATCCCTACCTGCACTGAGTCCTGCCTGGGCAGAAGACACAGCACAGCAGCCGGAGCTACGGAGGGAGAGAGCAGGTCCCTGGCCAAGGTCAGAGGTCCTGCTCGCGCTCACCATGCAGCAGCCGGCATTAAATAGGGGAGGGGTGAGGGAGGCACAGCTGGGAGGCGGGAGTCGGCAGGGGGGCGCGGGGCAGCAGCGGCGGGTGGGGAAGCAGGAAAAACGGGCAGAGAGGGCGGAACGGCACAATAACAAGAAAAGGCACAATAAGTGGTAACAATAAGGAAGGAGAGGCACAACAAAGGTACAGTAAACGAAGAGAATAAAAAGCACAAAAAGAATAAAAAGTACAATGCGGAAAGGCAGTCAGAGAGACAACGGGGCAAAACTAAGAAAGGCGCAACCTAGGCAGGAGCTGAGGCTCGAACCCCTACCTGCACTGAGTCCTGCCTGTGCAGAAGACACAGCACAGCAGCCGGAGCTACGGAGAGAGAAGCAGGTCCCTGGCCAAGGTCAGAGGTCCTGCTCGCGCTCACCATGCAGCGGCCGGCATTAAATAGGGTAGGGGGGAGTAAGGCACAGCTGGGAGGCGGGAATCGGCGGGGGGCCGCGGGGGCAGCAGCGGCAGGTGGGGAAGCGGGAAAAACGGGCAGAGAGGGCGGAACGGCACAATAATAAGAAAAGGCACAATAAGTGGTAACAATAAGGAAGGAGAGGCACAACAAGGGTACAGTGAACGAAGAGAATAAAAAGCAAAAAAAGAATAAAAAGTACAATGAGGAAAGGCAGTCAGAGAGACAATGGGGCAAAACCAAGAAAGGCGCAACCTAGGCAGGAGCCGAGGCTCGAACCCCTACCTGCAATGAGTCCTGCCTGGGCAGAAGACACAGCACAGCAGCCGGAGCTACGGAGGGAGAGCGCAGGTCCCTGGCCACGGTCAGAGGTCCTGCATGTTTGATACCAAACATGATAGGATTCGTTGCAGCCAATTTCGAGATGGTCATCGCGTAATTACGCGATGCCCCTCTTTATGGTATATGGCTGTATGGGCAGCCTGCCTTCAGGATTGCAAAGGCCTGCTATAGGGGTGACTTATAGGTTTTAAGTGCAGTGACACTAGATATAGGAAACCTGCTAGCATCATCTTACACAGGCTGCAATGGCAGGCCTGTAGTTCCATTTTGGATGGCCTCCCATGGGTGGCATAATACATGCTTCAGCCCATGCGGGACCTCTAGGGTGCCTATGTCCTGGGTACCTTAGTACCACATACTAGGGACTTATAAGCGTACCCCAGTATCTAATCTGGTATGTACCTAGGTTCTGAACATAACAATTTAAGGGAGAAAGCAGATAGAATGGGGTTCTGATTAGCAGGATCCCAGTCAGACTAGTCAAAAACAGCTTCACACCAGGCAAAAAGTGGGGGTAAACATGCAGAAGGATCCTAACTTCCTACAATGAGCTCTAGTTGCAATATAGTAAATGACAAGCTTCTAGACCGGCCGCTCTAGCCCTTACACCATATAAGATGGCGGACACTCCTCTGGAACAAAGAATTAAAAAGCATTTCCACTATGCGCTCCAAAGCAGCCCAGGCCATCTTGTAAGTTGCTCTGTGACCACATTTTTATTACTTTTTACACGTCATTGACTCATTTAAAACGAACCGAGACTTCCATACAAAAGAGCCGGAACAATTGCTTATCCATACAGAGTGCAATGCACCCTTGCACTGCAGAGAAAAGGAACTCTACAATCCTTCAATTACAAGCCAATTAGTACTGAACCACAGAGAAAGCTACAGCCAGGCACTGGTTCTTCAGGGAGGAAGCTGGTTTATATGCTATTGTGCTATATTTATATGCTATTGTGCTGTCACCAGACTCACACTATCAACGGATCGTCAGGAGTAGGACGCCCTATATAAATGCAATGCAATTAAAACTTTCACAAATGGCACACTCCCTCTTCATCCTCTGCAGTGCAGAATGGGGCTTACTTGTCAGCTGTCTGACTGTAGGCCTGGGAAGGTGGAAGCACGTCAGTGTTTATTTAAAGGTTTTGCTCTCATTCTAAGGGTGTGGGAGAACAGTACAGATACTGCACAGATGCCAGCACGTGAGACGCTTTTCAGGAGACTTTCTTGTGATTTTCTTTAGTGAAGAAAGCCCCTTTTGAAATGACCTGCCCAAGTTACAGCACTGCCTTGTTGTGTCATTGGGAGAGCCACCATTCCTGTTGCTGTTAGTGTGCTTGTAGTGCATTATTGTGTTACGGTTTACAGAGTAGGTGTTTCATACAATGGGACATACCTGCTGTAGTTGTACAGCTGTGAGAGACATCTGGTGACCATGGGTACTTACGCTGAATGCTTCACCTTTGACCTTTCAGAGTGTATTGTTGTGCACTGCCATTGGGTGCAAGTCGAACTCGTCCTCCTACATGAAGACAGATTTTGCCTCTCTGTGATTTATTGGCCGGATTCTGTTAATTAAATAACCATTAACAAAAATTAAATTACAATAAAAGTTCAATACATTTACGAGAAAAGTGTCTATGTTTTTATTATTTGCATAAAAGTTCATTTAAAGAGCATTTTGTTAGTTTTGAAGAGTAGTGCTATTAACAGACTTGTAGACACTAGGGAAGATGTTGAGTCATGCTTAAAATTAAAAAAAGGTGTCCCTGTTTAGGCATAAATCCTTTAACAGGTATATATTATGTCGCATTACATGGGGCAGGGCCAGTGCTAGGAGAAAGCATGTTCAACTAGTGGCAGGAAGGTGTGGTGTACTTGGAATGGCTAGGATAACGTGTCGTGATTGGCTGCGAAAACACCAGTTGTTCATTGGCTGTTGGTCCCATGAAGAGAGATGTTTAGATTTTAAGTCGAAGCCTACCAAATAGCGCAGCTGTCTGGCTTGCTAAAGACATCTTGGGGGCATTCAGAAACCTCCAGGGAATGCATTCCACTCATTGTGGAGAAGTGTGGCTCAATGGTTAGAGCGGCAGACCCTGATGCAGAGATCTGGCCCGGGACCAGGGTTCAATTCCCGCCTCGGCGGGTCTTGGGCTCAATTTCCTCAGACCTGATAATTCTCGCCTCGGTGCCTATTCTAATCATGGGTCCCACTCTGCAACTCTGGGCAATAGCTTGCTTAATCTCCACAACGGCCCCAACAGCGCTGGGATGCCTGGCTTCACCCTGGGGGTGCCCAGGAGTGGACATTTCACAGGGAAAAGCCAGGAAGGGTTCCACAGCGGTATGCGTATAGCGCCTGGACACCCCTTTGGGGGTATGGGTGCGCGTTACAAGTACAAATTTCATTTCAATTTCATTTCATTGCTCACCATTGGCTTTGTGGTTTTTAACTGACATTTTCTGGCGTTCTAATTGCTGGCTTTATTTGTTTTAGGCTGTCCAGGTTCAGTTTGTCCCTCCCACCGAGCAAATCCTTTTCACACTACCTCTCCTTGTATTCTTCCACGAGTGCCCCTTTCTGTAAACAGGCCTGTAAATCTTGTTACATTTGCTGGGCATTCAAAGACAGAGGACAAATGTCAGGCTCTGTCTCCAATGGAAACTTGGTGTTTACTTTTCTTTCTTCAGCTTCAAAGTGAGAGAATTTATGTGACAATCTTGCTGGATACTGGGGGTAAAAGAAATATTTTATTTCTAGCACACAACATTTAAGTGAATTGTGAAAGTAATTCAGAATATATCAGAATTAGCAAAGCACAAATGAAGCACATTTGTTGTTAATACTGAGGTGTGTTGGAAACATGTACTTTAATATGATCTAAACAAATCAATACACTAGGTGATGCCATTTCCACACCTTATCATTTGTGAGCTGTATAGTTTTATTAGTAAAACTGTATGTCTCTGCAAATGTAATAGTAATTTCAATTGAAAATGTGCTTTCTGTAACAGCAGAGTCCTACCACACCAAGCATACTCCACTGTTCATCACTGCACTCTACTCTGCACCACTCCACGGCATTCCATTACTGCACTCTACGCCACTGCACTCGACTCCACTCTGCATCACTCCACTCTACGCCACTTCACCATATGATACTCTGCACCATTCTACTTTAAGCCAATGCACTCTACTCTACACCCTCCAGTCTAGGCCACTCCACTCTGCTCTCCCCAGCTACTCTAAACCACTCTGCAACAATGCAGGCTATGCCATTGCACTCTATGCCAATATTCTCTATGCACTCTACTCTGTACCACACCACTCTAATCACCTGCATTCTAAGCTAATCCCCTGTATGCCACTCTAATCTAGTCTGCACCACTGCACTCTATACCACTGCACTCTACTTCACTTTACGCAATGACTCTACACCACTGTACCCTACCCTGCACCACTCCACTCTACACCACTTCACTCTACTCTGAAACAATCTACTCTCTGCCACCGCACTCTACACTATTGCACTCTACCCCAGTCTATGCCACTGCACTCTACGCACTGCACTCTATGCCAATGCACTCTATGCCACTGCACTCTACTCTGTACCTTTGCAGTCTATGCCACTGCTCTCTACACCACTGTACTCTACACCACTGCACTCTATTCCAATGCACTCTACGCCACCATACACTACTGCACTCTACTCTACAACACTGCATTCTCCACCACTGAACTCTATGCCACTCTACTCTTCACCAATGCACTCTCTGCCACTGAACTCTATGTCAATCTACTCCGTACTACTGCACTCCACACCACTGCACTCGGCAGCATTCCACTCTGCCACTATACTCTACATAACTCTACACCATTGCACTTTATGCCACTCTACTGTGCACCATTCCATGCCACTGCACTCTATGCCACTTTACTGTGCTTTACACCACTGCACTCTATGCCACTGTATTCTACGTCACTGCTCCTGCCACTCTAGTCTGCACCACTGCACTCTGCACCACTGCGCTGTATGCCACTACACTTTACTATGCACCACTCACATCTACACCACTGCATTCTACAACACTGGATTCTATGCCGCTACACTCTATGCCACTGTACTCTACACCACTGCACTCTACGCCACTGCACTGTACGCCACTATACTCTGCAACACTCTATACAAAGGCATTCTACACCAGTCCGTTCTACTCTACTCTGAGCCACTCCACGTCACCTGCACTCTGACAATTCACTCTACTCTGCACCACTGTACTCAATGCCACTGCACACTACACCGCCCTATGCCACTGCACTCTTTGCCAATGCACTGTATGCCACGCTACATCACTGCGCTTTATGACTCTCTTTTCTGCAACACTGCATTCTACGCCACTGAACTCTACCCCACTCTACTCTACACTACTGCATTCTATTCCAATGAACTCTGCGCAACTCTTCTCTGTGTTACTCCACTCTACGCCGCTGCACTCTGCAGCACTCCACTCTATGCCACTAAACTCTATGACACTGCACCCTATGCCACTCTACTCTACACCACAGCACTCTACGCCACCGCACTCTACTATGCAACACTCGAATCTGCGCCACTGTTCTATGATGCTGTATTGTACGCCACTGAATTCTATGTCACTGCACTCTATACTACTGCACTCTGATCCACTATACTCTGCAACACTCTACTCTAGTCCACTGTACTCCACTCCAATGTACTCCACTTACGTGACTCCACTTTATGCTACTCCACTCTAAGACACTCTACTCTTAGCCATTCTATGACACTGTGGGACCACTCTCCTCTATGCCACTAACTTTTGGCCATGAGAAACAGCAGCCACGCTATGTATAACATGGCTAACATTGCCAAAGCCAGAAGTTATTGCATAGGTAAGACCTATTGTCTTTGCCAATGCTTATTTCTTTTAGCTCTGGTGATAAACTAATTTAAGCATGCATGCAGAGGACTAGGCTTGTCGCTAACCATGAGATGCCCTGGGCCTGTTTTGAAATTTGGAGGAGCACACCAAGCGTGCCCTCAATGTTGGCAGTGGACTACTGTCCCTGTTGTGTTTTTAATACATAGAGCGGTAGCATACCATGGTTAAGAGAATTAATTTGACCAGACCTTTTAATCTGTGCCACTCCGGGTGAGGCCTCCTGGCCCATCTGTGTTAAGTTCTGCTTCTATGTGCTTGCCAACACCATGAACTAAATACCTGTGAGCATGTTAAGTGTGTAGCCAGTGTGTAGCCAGTGTCACACATGCATGGTTTGGAAGTGATCCAGAGTAATGGAGGCCAGTGGGATCCATTTTAGATGCCCTTTCCCAGGCCTAGCACAAGATGGAGGGTGAGGACTGTGCTTCCATACAGTGGAAGTGTATTGCTTACCATCCTAAAGCTGAAGGGAGGAGACTCGGTCACTGAGGTGAGGAGAGTGACTGCCTTTAAATATTCTATGAGCATTTTGGTTAGCTTGGGGCAGCTGATTAGTCTTCCTGAATAATGCCATTTGGTGGATGGTAGGGGTGAGAAGTTGGATTGCAGACTCCATTGTGAAAGATTAGGAAGCCTCAAGATGAGGCATGCACTTTTGTCTTTCCCTAAATACTCATTTAGTTGGGCTGATGATAGCCAGGTACAGAATCCTCACACTTCTTTGTGCCTTTTTAGGTCGAGCCTAGACAACCCATGGAAGATCTGTTGTATGTACTTTGTGGGCTCTGGAGATCAGCCCCAGAACTTGTCTGCTTCCGCTTTTGCTTAGGGACTTTTTTTCTGTTCAATTGTCTCTATTGAACTGTCTTTATAGAAAATGACCAGTAGAGGTCAGAAAAATACCAGAATTGCTTTCTGCTTAGGGACTTTCTTTTTTTAATTTTTCTGGCAACTGCATATATTTAACTTTCTTGATAGAAAACGACCAGCAGAGGTCAGTAAAATACCAGAATCACTTTAGCATTCCCTAGATTCCAGGCCATAGAAACTTGTCTTCCACGAGCACCCATAGACAATAATATTTTTTTCAAATCTTGTATTTTCAGTGATATGACCGCCGCAGGCCCTGATTTTATATTAAAAACAGAGCTTTGGAAAATACAGTTTCCCGCTGATAGGCAGTATTTCTCTCCATGTGTTTCCATACCTGGTGTGTTCCGTAGTTTGGGGCTTACTTTCCCTCCATGTTAAAGAACAGTAAATGTTTCAGCACCCAGGCTACAGTGCCTCATGGCTAAATACATGTAAGGTTCCAAAGGCGAGACCGATTGCATTGCAAATGCTTATTTATAGATGTTCCAGCACAGAGGCATCCCCCTTGCACCAAGGGGGATGTCGGAACAGGAAAATTCAAATTTTGTGCCTAGGGGTGTCCTTGTGTCAGCTGGATACTTCTGGCACCCTTGCCTAGTCAACATTTCTACATTTGTTCTCTTTTTGAGAGCTCAGAATCTTCCAGTGTGACGAGGTTGCAGGCTGTAGCCAATGATGAGTTCGACGAGGATGGATACCTTCTCACGGAGGGCCTTCTGAAATTTATTTGCTGGCGCTTAGAAGGTCAAATTGAGAGAAACCTGTTTCTCCAGCCCAGCAAAGTCACCCATTTGGCATATTGGCTTCGGCGGTTGGTCGCGATCATCAGAGTTGTTAGTAGTCCACTTGGACCTCATGACCAACACTTGGTGGTTAAAACTCACTCCAGCAGAGGCCACCAGCAGGGTCCAGTCCACTTATAGTTGGCACTGGTCAGCTGAGCACTTAAGCAAAAAGGCCTCTTCCAGCTTGTGACAGGAGGTCAGCCAATTGACCCTTGCATTCCATTTCATTGTCCTGGGTACAAGAATGTGCAGGCCCAGTCTGTCATGTCTCCTCACATGTCGCAAATAGAAGGTGCAGTCCATCTTCTGTTCTTGCACAGGTCCAAAGAATGTTGAGGATGGTGCTTGGGTGCTATATTTATGGTTAGCACTAACTAGTGGGTGGCAGTGGCTCCTAGCTCCTCCCTCACCAATAGGATAAAAGTTACCAAGGGCAACCCTACCCGCTTTTGAAGCGTGCCTCTTTGCCCTGCTGTTAACAATGCCACAGTGCATATTACTCCCACAATCCAAAATGCAGAGCCTGTATGCCTACCCAGATGTATGGCCAGGGCAATGAGCAGTCTCCTTCTCTGTGGTCATTCAAAACTGGTTCTGAGGGTAGCTCCCTTCCCACTGGGTTTGAAGCTAGCCTGGCTAGAGGACAAAATTCCTTCTCCCTGTCTCGCCTTACATTTACTTGGGAAAATGGTAGTCCCTTTATGAGTTAATGAGGTTTAGTGGCCCACCCTCACTAGTCATCCTGAAAAGGGAACAAAAACACTTCCCCACACGCAGGCCATTGTCTCTTCTCTGGGAGCAGTTGTCACATCTAATTAAGGTCATGCTCTAGTTGAGCAGCTGCTGGAGAGCTAATGCAAATTGGTCTCCAGGAGCTTCAAACTGGGAAAAGCTATCTTTCTAAAAGTTACATTTCCTAAATATTTATTAAAATTCCAAATTCACAATTGAATTAGGCTTTTTAATAAATATTAAAAATAGTGGTGGTCATTTTTCTAGCTTCTCCGAAACCTGAGATAGCAGAATTTTAGATCCTTCCACAGTAAAATAGCTTTTTGAAGAATGTCACTTCGGACACATTTTAACATGGAATTCCTACATTTTACAATACCATCCACCCTATGTTGTGAGCTGCAAAGTGTGATTTATGAACATTTTAAAAGAAGGTTTTTTTCCCAGTCAAAAGGGTTATTTTGACAAGTCAGGCTGCAGGTTTAAACTGCAGCAGTCAGCCTACATTGGTGGGGCTGAAGCCATGTTTTACTTGTCACACTAGTGATTGGCATAATAAGTGCTGCAGCTCGAGGTGACATTTACACCATATACAGTTGCCTTACAAGGGAGGTTAATATGCCAATCAGGAATTAGCCAACTGTTACATGTGTTCAGGGGCAGAGCACATACACTGGGATGATTAGTTAACATACCACTAAAAAGATGCTATAGGGCACAGAGGGGATGTTAATGATTATGGAGACTACTCTTTTTAATGTGGAAGTTTTCTTCACACTCTACTTACTTGTTTCAAGTCAGCAGAGAATAACCACTTGCTAAGACAACATTTGTTTGGGGGGCCCTGCAGGTGCAAGATGCTTACAGTGGGACAATTGAGTTTTCAACTTTACAAGACAGCATCTGCAGCAGGTGAATATGGGACAGAATTTAAAATAAAAAAGATAGTGCCCTGTGGGTGCTGCGCTATCCACCTGGGGCACCCACAACAATCTTAATCATTGGGGATCCCAAAGCGCCGCCGCCCCAGCCTGCTCCCCAGCCAGCCCCTATTGTGGTGCTGGCGGGAGATATTTCTTCAACTCTGCTCCCACCCTTGCAAGAGCAGTATTTTTTCTGCTCCTCCCAAAGTGGGAGAAAGGTTGTGTTCCCTGCCCAGGAGGGTTAAGGCAAGGAATAAAGTTTCTATTCCCTGCCTGCACTCTTCCAGCCAGGGAACACCAGTGTCCCAAGGGATGGGGACGCTGAGCCACAGCAGCTGTATCAGGCCCCAGCCTATGGGGCCTCTGGGACTGATCTATGTCTCGGGAGGGGGACCACATGTCCACCTCCCCAAAATTTAAATTACGGGCCTGGGGATGGAGTACTTACGGATTCAAGAAGGCTTAGGGAGGCAGGTTGCACACCCTCATTTCTAATTAAATTAAAAGCACCTACGCCCTGGCCCTGGCCCATCCTAGGGGAGTATTTTTAAAAGTGTGGGAGACTGCATTTTTTTTTTTTTTAAATGGCACTGTGGATCCATAAATCTGTGACACCCATTAAAACATAATTTTGTTTTTGGCCTAAGGGGGTCTCTCTTAGTTTTTCTACAGGATAGGAAAATGAGTTCCCGGGTTCTAAATGACTGCCGCACATCTATGTTGATGTGGTGGCAGCCAATCAGATCTGTCCGCTCCTTGGATCCTCTGGTGCATGAAATATATAAAGTTTTTTAACTTTAATTTCTCAAAGACTACTAAACAGATTTACACCAAATAACAATAAGCATGCTTTCTGGACCAAGAGCTATCTCTCTGTCAAATTTGGTGTAGTTCCGTTCAGTTGTTTTTGAAGTATTGCTGTTTATTTTTCCTATGGAAAATTGCGTAGTTTTGGACCCCGTCTTTTTATTGGCCACAGCTTGACGGATCGCCCTGAAGTTTCCAGGAAGGAACTGAGATGGATATGACTTTTTTTTTTTAAGTTTCCAAAAATGTGTTGTGAAGATTCGTCAAATAAGTTATAGGCAAAAATAAAAATGCTTTTCTTATAAAAACATGGTCTGAACTAAAACTACCCAGTGGTGACTGCCATTTTGGACAGGGAATACAAGATTGCTCCCTCCTGGTGAGAGCAGAAAGCAAAGCTGCTCCGTCTGGGCATTAGCAAACTATTGGAATCGGCTCCTGTTATACCGGGATGGGTGCAGGCAGGGGAGATTAATTGGCTGCAGCGGCCATGGGCCTTCCTCTGTGGTCACCAACATTTATATAAGTTGTGTGGGCCCCCAGGAAAAGTTTATTTTAGAAAACTGTAAGTCTCTGGGATCAATGAATAGACAATCCTAGGAGAGCTCACCTTTTTTTTAAAAACACTCCGAGCTAGAGCTATATGGTCTTCAGCTGGAGTGCAAGGACCCCTAGTGGTTGCTTTTATGGTTGCTTTTTGTGGCCGAAGAGTTATAAAGAAAGAGTCAAACACACTTTCATAGTTGTTCAGAATAAAATTGCTTTATTTTACATTATTTTGTGAAAATAATTACTATGCATTGCCATGAGTGCATTTATAAGGATTATTTAGGAATATGGTTATTGAAAAATCATTGTAGTCACTATATGACAAAACTAATACGTCTGGTTGTTGTGCTGACCTCTTGCTAACACCAATAGACCTGATTTTTATATTATGGTGAGCTGACTCTTTGATAAAGCACATTGGTCTGTCTTGCTTTACTTTAAAACAAAACTAGAAATTCACTGAAAAAAACAAAGGTTAAAAGGACATTGTATTTAAGTATGGTAATAATATCTTACTTTCTGTTAAAAAAAACCCTTAGAAATTCATTAGAAAAACAAAGGTTAAAGTAACGGGCACCCCACAACATTTTTTATTTTTGGGGCTGGAAGCGGAGGCCCTTAGCCCCCACAGCACTGCGAGGTCCCCTGCCAGCACTCTTTCTGGATGAAGCAAGAGCCAGCATTGCTTCTACCTGATGGGAGCAGCTTTTCTTTCTGCTCTCACTAGGCGGGATCAATTCTATGTTTCCGTGTCTACAAGTGCCAATTGTAATTGTGTATATATTTGTAATTTTATATTTGAATACATGATGTTTACTGGCATTGGCAAAAGTTATGCCAGAATAAATAGGTTTGGTCTGTTTATTATGAAATGTTATGAGAAAGTTAGTAGGCCTGACTTACGTCTTGTGAAAAGCATGTGTTAAATACAATAAGCTTTTAATAGTGGATTGTTAATTCACTGTGCTGGTCAAGCTCTGTAGGCAGGTATTTGTTAAATGGAATCTTACAAATTACTATGGTAGCAAGGGTTTTGGTGTTGATGACCTGCGCAAACAAATCATGGGGTAGAAGATTTACAATATGATAATCCTTCTAAGGATATTAAATGGTTTTTACAATTGTAATTTTCACATATTAATACTGTAAAGTGATGTTTGCCTTGTGGGAAAGCATATGCTCAATACAGAATGTCTAAGCTGGTTACGATGACAAGTCAATAATAATGGCTATTGGCCTGGTTGGTTCACTGAGAAAAGCTATACCAGATGCCAACTTTTTTGATCTGTTTTTATAAAAGTTACAACAGAAACAATGTTCCTCATTTCTATATTATGGAACACATATGCTAAATCCAATAAGCCTTTAAGGGTAGAATGTTATTGTACCGGGTTAAGCAGAAAATTGTATGCAACGGTTTTGGTGTTGATACCCTTTGAGGTAGAAGATTTGCACTGTAATATTTCTGCCTACAATCACTTTGGAAGGTCTGACAGGCTTAATTGTCTGCCAGTCCCATATAATAAAAATATTAAAAATATCTAATATATTGGAAATATAAAGACGAGGAGGAAAAAATTAGATCAGAAAAATACTGCCACTCACAGAGCGATAGAGCCAATGCAAAAGCATCAATGGCTGAAGCACTCATTATGGATCCATGATAACATCCAACATTTAGCAATGGGTCAGTCACTTCAGATATTGGCTCTATTGCCCCATGAGTGATTGCATTTTTCAAATCATGTGCTCATCCAACAAAAAATGAGTGCACTTCACTGCCATGACTGGTGGGCCAGTCCTTTATATTTCCATTTTTTCCTCTAGTTTCTTTCCTTCTCGTTCTTTATGTTCATTGATGTTAGAGCATACAATACTATTGCAAGATGGCCACACACTACTGTGTGCTTTTATTTGCAATTGGAAACATAGACATGTTTAGCTGGCAACATGTTTTCCTTTTTCTGCTTTAATTCTCTTAATTTTCTTGTATATGTTGTTGTGTTTGTGTGTGAGTTTATTGTGGTGTGTAAGATGATACATTCATTAATGAGTCAGTGGGTGGATGAATGGACACATGGGAGGTAGGATGAGTGACAGAGTGCTTGTATGATGACTGATAGAATGCATACGCCCATCATTGACTGAGGCAGCACATTTATTTAAAGCCAGACCTATAGGCACTGCCAAGGCTCGTTATAGGCTGCACCTGATTACCACTTGCTTCCGTCCGATCACATGCGCATCAGCCTGAAAATATGTGATCTTCATTGCCAGGATGGTGGGCCTGTCCTTCAGTTTTCCATTTTTCCCCCTCATTTCCTTTTTCTTCTCATCTATTTATTTTCATTATTTCTAGAGCATACTACAGCTCCCCGACAGTGCTAACAGGCTACTTGCTTGCTGTTAATTTTTTCTGCAGTGTGTCACATTCTGAAAGACCACAGTCACTATACCAGGCA